>CM077351.1:49747367-50215682 GCA_039655645.1 Ammopiptanthus mongolicus | reverse complement strand
AGAATTTGATGATGAACTATCTCTCATCTCAAAGAAACTTGAGCGTATTCTGAAAAAGAAAAGCAACATGAAAAGAAGACCTTCTGCAAAGAAAAATTTCAAAGATCATGGTGAAACTAAGGACAAAATCCAATGGGAAACTTGGTCACTTCAAGGTTGAATGCCCTCAACTAAAAGATAAGAAAAAGTTCTTCAAAAAGAAGAACAAGAATCTCATGGCAACATGGGAAGATCTTGATTCTTCTAAAGATGAAGAAAATGAAGAAGAAGCAAACTTGTGTCTTTGGTCTGAAAATTATCCTTCTGAAGAATCATCTAAAGAAGAGTAACAATCTACTTCTTCAATGACCTGGCATCCTGAAGCCGGTCCTTTGAGGAAATTTAGTGGTCTCTCTACAAATAGACCACCTATCTTCTATGGAATAGGTGACTGTGCTATATGGAGAGAACTATTCATGAGATGCAACTTAGCTCAGAATGTTGATGATCTATGGAGAGCATTCACTGATGATACATTTTGTCCAACTGTTGTCATCAATGGAGAATGTGTGGTAAAACCTATGGCTGAGTGTTCATAAGAAGAAGAAAGAAGAGCCAAAATCAATGCAAAGGTTGTCTACACTCTTCTTTGAGCTGTGGACGATAGATCATCAATACTGTAATGTCTTTTGATATTGCAAAAAGAATGCTCGACATACTTGATGCCTTCTACATGAGAAGGCGAAATACTCGTTCAGGAAGAGCACTAATCCATCAATCTTCAGACTATGAAGCAAGGAGAGAAAGCTTCAAATCCTTTGTCATAACTCAAGGATCAGAGGATCACTAGAAGACTCTCACAGATGAAACCTACTTCCCTATCACTATCACTAATGGAGAATACACTATGAAACCTTTGGAGGATTGCACCATAGAAGAAAGAAGAAGAGTTCTTCTAGATTGTGAGGCAAGAGCTTTTCTGTTTCATGCCGTACATGGAGCAAGAAGAAAAGTCCTGGCTGAAGAAACAACTGCTTGGGGAATGTTAAACTTAATGGACATCCTTGAAAGATCTCCACCTGCATCCCCACCAGCAACAAATATTTTTCTCATAGCAAGTACCTCCTCTGAGATAGAGACAGAAGAAGATGACGTAAACATATCTGACCATTCCAAAGAAGCATATGATGAATTATTAAATGAATCTTGCATTGTTTATTCAGAATATAAGGCTCTTAAAAAGAAGTTCTCTAAACTTAATAAAGACTTTGAAAAAGTCAAATCTGAGAATGACAAACTAAGAGAAGAGATAATCAGTCTCACTGAAATCTCAAGCTTTGAGTCCAGTGCATCATCCTATGAAATTGAGAAACTTGAACATCAAGTTGCATATCTAACTAACAGTTTGTCAAAATTCACTGATGGATCAAAGAAACTTAATTTAATTCTTAGATATAGATCTCCTTAAGACAAATCTGGTATAGGTTATGAGAAAGAGAAACTGAAAGTCTCTTACAAGCGAATTGAGTTAAATAAAGTTATATATTATTCTGTTTGTGGCAAGAATGGACACTCTGCTTCCAAATGTATACACAAGAAAAATGCGAGAATTATTAAATTGCCTGCAACTAACCAAAAAGGACCCAAGTCTATCTGGATACCTAAAAGCATGATAATCCCTGATGCAGACTTGCTTGACAGCAGGAAGAAGACACCAATCATGGTACCTAGACAGTGGATGCTCACGTCACATGACGGGGACTTGAAGCCAAAATCTAAAGGCTTAGTTGTCTTTGGAGGCAACCAAAAAGGAAGGATTGTGGGTATTGGTAAGATTGGTAAGAACAACTCTCCTTCCATAGATAATGTGTTGTTGGTTGAAGGATTAAAACACAATCTACTTAGCATAAGCCAATTGTGTGATGGCAGATTTGTAGTTTCTTTCAATAAAGATAAATGTATAGTCAATTATGCTAATGGGTCCACTCTATTCACTGGTCAGAGGCAAAACAATGTATATAAAATTGACTTAGAGGACCTATCTAATCAAAATGTATCATGTCTAATATCTGTAAATGATGAACAATGGATTTGGCACAAGAGACTTGGTCATGCAAGCTTGAGGTTAATCTCAAAGCTACAAAAGCATAACCTCCTAAGAGGACTACCAAAGCTCGCCTACAAATCAGATGTTCTCTGTGATGCCTGTCAAAAGGGGAAACAAGTTAAAAATTCTTTCAATTCAAAGAATATTGTTTCAACATCCAAACCATTAGAATTGTTACATTTAGATTTGTTTGATCCAACAAGGACTGCTTCTCTAAGTGGAAAGAAATATGGGCTTGTCATTATAGATGACTATTCTAGATGGACATGGGTAAAGTTCCTAGCTAACAAAGATGAGTCTCTCGAAGTATTCTTAATATTCTGTAAAAGAATTTAGAATGAGAAAGGTATATGTGTAAACTCAATCTAAAGTGATCATGGAAGAGAGTTTGAGAATAAAAACTTCCAACTATTCTGTTAAGAAAATGGTATTCTTCAAAATTTCTCTGCTCCTAGAACACCTCAACAAAATGGGGTCGTTGAGAGAAAGAATAGGTCTCTTCAAGAGATGGGAAGAACATTACTCCATGATAACTCTATCTCTAAGAACTTTTGGGATGAAGCTGTTAACACATCATGCTATATTCAAAATAGAATATACATAAGACTAATACTGAAAAAGACTCCATATGAATTGTGGAACGGACGCAAACCCAACATATCATATTTTCATCCTTTTGGATGTGCTTGCTTTATATTAAATACCAAAGATAATCTAGGAAAGTTTGATGCCAAGGTTGATAACGGTATTTTCTTAGGTTACTCGGAAACATCTAAGGCGTTCAGAGTTTCTAACTGTAGATCAACAATTGTTGAAGAATCTATTCATGTTAAATTTGATGACAAAAACCCTGATAAAGTATTATCAGAGCTAGATAAATCTTGTGCAGATATTGACATAAATGATCTCCGTTCAACCAACAAAGACAAGGATCTCATTAATGAAGTCAAAGTTGATGAATCCACTCCTCAATCATCAAATGATAGTCAGAAAGCCTGGCAATTCAAAACTTACCATCCTGAAAATGAAATTCGTGGTCAACCAAGTGATAAAGTTAGAACAAGGTCCACTTTCAGAAATCAAGCTGACTCAGCCTTCATCTCTGAGTTAGAACCAAAACTAGTGGACGAAGCTCTTTTGGACAAAGGATGGATTTTGGCCATGCAAGAAGAACTTAACTAGTTTGAAAGAAGCAAAGTTTGGACCTTAGTCCAAGAACCCAAAGCCAATCCATAAGTGGAACTAAATGGGTTTTCAGGAAAAAAAATGGACAAAGACGACAAAGTTATGGTAAACAAGGCAAGGTTAGTAGCACAAGGTTACTCTCAAGAAGAAGGTATTGATACTGAAACCTTTGCTCCTGTTGCTAGACTAGAAGCTATAGGTATTTTACTTTCATTGCTGCTCACCATGATATAACCTTATATCAAATGGATGTTAATAGTGCATTTCTAAATAGAGTAATCAATGAAGAAGTCAATGTTGGCCGTGGCAACCAATACCCAAGAGGGGGTGAATTGGGTTTTGAAATAAAAACGAAAACTTTTTGCACAATAAAAAATCCTTTTATAAATTTAAGCAGAATTTGCAGCGGAAAATAGTTTGATAAAAAAATATAAAGAGATAAGGTAAGAATAGCAGAACACAAGTATTTTATCCTGGTTCAGCCATGCACTGCCAGTGACCTAATCCAGTCCCCATTCCACCTATGGGATTTTGTTCCACTATAAAGACAAGCTTAACTGGTGCTTGCAACCGTTTTACAAAACCAAGCTTAACAGGTGCTTGTAACATTCACAATAACAGAGCACTTCTCACAGACCAGAGGTAACACCTCCCATAGTGAAAAAGCCCCAAATAATCCTACGCTTAATTAACAGGTGCTTGTAACCTTCCGAGCACTCCTCACAGACCAGGGATATAACCTCCCTCAGTGATAGAGTCTCAACCAAGCTTAACAGGTGCTGCCAACCTTAAAGCACTTTGATACTCAATGGATTGAGTCGTTTGACTCCAACCAATATAATGTACTCATAATAGTGCAGATAAACAACTTGAAGATCAAAGCACAACTATGTGCAACAAATACACTCAAGAACTTATGATAATCAAAGTATAATAATGGCTCGAGTGTTTTTCAAAAATGAAGAGAAAAGAGTAGAAAAGATTTAATCAAAATAATAGTGCGTTCTCTCTTTCTCTCTCTCTTTCAACCTCTTCTCAAAGGCCCTCAAAAATTATTTATAAACTTTTGAAATATGGCTGTTAGGAATTTAAAAGATACTTTATTAATTAATACAAATTCCTTTTTTGGTAAATCAATTTGAAAAACTAGCCGTTGGAACCATTAAATGCAACAGATAAAGAAACGAAATATTCTCATTTAAATGATAATCGATTATCATATGTCCATAATCAATTATGGCTTTTTCTGCCATAACTGGGATTTTCAATAAAACATGCATAATCGATTATCCTAATCGATTAAGGCTTCTCTGTAAAAACCACCGAGTTTCATAAATGGTCATAATCGCTTATCGTAAACGATTATACCTTTGCTATCAGTCAAAAAAATTTTTCACGTTGAAACACAGACTGACCATAATCGATTATCCTAATCGATTATTGTTTCCCAAAATTACTTTTCAACGATAAAACTTTTTTCAACCAAAAGGGAAAGATATTTTTCAAAATCATTTTTGATAAAAACAATTTTGAAAAAGATCTTTTTAGAAAACTTGAGCCACTATCACCTTCTCATACCTTACATTAAATTCTAAGACCCTTCTATGACTATCTTTGAAGCCCATAACTATTGGTCTAGAATTCTTGAGATTCTTCTAGGAAATGTCTTTAATAAATTTTGCTCTTCAAGCTCTTGACATTTCTTCTAGCAATCTTGACAATTATGATTGATCTTGAATATTGGCTCTTGATTCTCTTGGCTTTATAGCTTTGCTTTTGTAACACCCCCTCGGGTGCTACGTACTCGGACTCTAATTGCGGAAAGCATAACGAAAAAAAAAACACTAGTTGCTTTTAGAAAAAAAAACTGTAATTAAATAGCTACGTTCGAAAACGCGGTTCTAAAAATTTTCTGCATGCATAGGTGATCCAATTCAAGACAAGGAAATATACTTCTTAACACACATCAATATTCACTGTTCATAAAAACATAAATAATACCTAGGTTCAGGTCTGGTATATATATATATATATATATTACAGACTTAAGACACATTGCCAACATTCATGCAACAAATAAATATAAGACTGCTTCAAGGACAAAAGACTCCTATATTGGTCGGGCTAAAAGTAGCCATTGGGATACGACACCAAAGTCAGCTCCTTCAAAAGGCTCCATCATTCGAGTCCTCACGTGTCCGCGGGGACCTATGATCAACATCTGTACATGTGTTCCAAAAACACAACAGGGTGTCCAACATGTACAGGCAAAGGTGAGATACTCATTTATAAGTTTATCACGATAGCCGCACAAGCGACAAACAACAGTTATAGTCACACATAAATACAGTTATAATAACAGTTATTCATATGAAACAGTATCTCAACCACTATCATGAGTTATAATAATGCATGAGACTTCAATATCATCTTTCTAATTCATGTACTCCGGAGATTCCAACTACCCTTCATCGAGCGATAGGGCGCAATAACACCCGGAACACAATTGTTCTCATGAGTCGGCCTCTTAATTTAGGTCCGAACTCCAATTGTTCCAGGGTACCACATCATAACCATATCCAAAATAGTCCAGTCTCTGATTGAGTTCATTCGTGTTGGGAAACCGATTTACCACGGCACGGGTTTGCTACGCCACCGACCACTTGTGGAGTTTCAAACACAAAATGCCCCTATAGACCCAATGGTCGTAGCTGGCTCAATTCTCAACTATGTAAGTTGTAGCTCGTTTTCAAATGGCACGTCTGCCGGTTCATGCATGTATACAGAAATTTTGTTTTCTTTTTCAATCATTCTTTCATTTGTCGAGGCATATAGCCCACGACTCGTTTTAAAGGACATTAAGCCCGTTCAAATCAAAACACAAGATGCGAAGTCCGAGTGCTCAATCCACAAAACACTAGTCCGACGTCCCGGTCACTAGGTTTGCGTTCGTCTCAAAAGATTCATCGTTTTTTCTTCGGTCTTATTTTCTCAAAATAACTTTGGAAAAAACAAAACTCATATTCTTTTCTTGAACTAAATCATTTCTTTTCCAATGAAAAACATTTTCTAGGAAAAACACTTTTTCGTGAACAAAACCGTTTTCTAAAGGTTCTACGTCTTTTTAAAACGTTTTTCTAAAACAAGACTCACTTTGCAAAACCTTCCTCAAAACCAATTTTTCCTTTTCAAAAGAACATAACTTTTCAAAAAGGAAGATAAATTTTCTTTAAAAAAAGCAACACGTTCTCCCAAAAGCACCTTTTTGATTTCAAAATCCGATTTTCAAAACTTTGATTTCGGTTTTCGAGTATTTTAATTATTTGTCGAGTCATAGTCAGTCCTATGCTCATCCAGGATATATATATATATATATATATCAAAACAGCCCAATATCTCAATAGCATTCATCAAAGGCATCCATGCCATAAATCTAAATCAAATGCTCACGTACAAACTTCATCAAATACATAAGTCAATCATTCACAACTTCCAATCATCAATCAACACTACCACATCTCATATAACAAATCAAATACCATGAAGCTATCAAACTCAAATGAACTACCTCCCTTTACCTCTCTAAGTTGCTTAATTAAATCCAGAACGATTCTCGGCTCCGGCTCCGTCTTCGTCTGCGTCGCCTAAAACAATTAAGCACAATTCAATTCAAACAACAATCAATACAAAGTTACAACATCAAAACATAAATTTTATTCCCAAAAAGTTCCAAGGTTCAGCCACAAAGGTAAAAAGGGTTAGGGATCAGATTTGGTTCCAAACTTTTGGATGGTTAGTTCATAAACTTGGTTAACACTAAGACAAGTCTTAATACCCAAAAATATGAAACATGACTCTTGGTTTTTCACACATGAAGGTCTCGGCCATGAAGGGAGAAAGGGGTTAGAAAACGATTTGGTTTTCCATCCCTTGGATTCAAAGACAATAGAAAAGGTAAGGATGGAATCAAGAGTTACAAATCAAAAATTTGAACAAAAACACTATTCATCAAGAACTCGAGGGTTCGGTCACTTTTGGATCAATAGGCTAGGAAGAGAGTTTCATCATATGCTCTTGGGTTTGGTAGAGGATGATGAAGTGGGCTCAAAGAAATTGGTTTCCCATTAAAAGGATTTTTCTACAATTTCTTATGAATTTTTGAAGTTTTGGATCATAAACTTGATTTTCATGAAAACAAGATTTGAACTTGAGATAGGAAGAGATTCATGAAGCTAAGAGATCATAGAAGTGATCTTACCTAAGAAAGGATGAAGATTGATCAAAGATTCAAGCTTTTTTCTCAAAGGATTCAAGCTTTTCTTAAGAAGAAAATGGAGTTTTTCCAAGGAAGAAGATGAAGTGTGTGAGAGAAATGGGTGAAGCTCTCTTATGCAGGCTGAGGGGCGTGGGAATGGGGCGGACTAGCCCTTAAAATGGGTCACTTAAGGGTATTTTGGTCATTTCCTCCAAAGGTAAAATGGTAAAAGTGAAAAAGGTTAGGGGTATTTTGATCTTTTCACGTTCAGATATTTCCAGACGTCATGATGACTCTGGTACGCTTCCCCATGTGATGTGACATGATGTGACATCAAGATTCTTCGTTAGCGGGTCCCGCTAAATCCATATGCAGCTCCGTTCGTCACCCGATTGAGGATTTCGCTCGAAAAAAGGTCAAGAAGTGATTTTTTTTTTGAAATTTAACCAAAACGTAGAGAATTAAATTCTAAGACTTACTGTCTTGTTCACGGGTCCATCTGAGGTCTCTGGATCAGTAAAACCCCACTGACAGTGGAAAAACGCAGACCGGGCTCCGTTTTAGTTTTCAGCTCAAAATTTAATCGTAGCTTTGTATGATAATGTTGAGCATGAATATGGTCTCGGTTTATTTTATTTCATTTTATAAGTCCTCGAATAAAATATAAACTCAATTATATAACTTGTTGATTTATAAAGACAGTGAAAATTGGGGTGTTACATTACTACCCCTCTAAAAAAAAATTTTGTCCTCGAAATTACGTACCTTGAAAAATATCGGGATACTGTAATCTCATCTTGTCCTCGAGCTCCCACATCGTGTCTCCAGTCGCTTCATTCCAAACAACCTTGACCTAGGGAACTTGTTTTTCCCTGAGTTGATTGATCCTCTTATCATCGATTCGCACAAGTGATGTCTCATAAGACACGTTTTCTCGTAAATGTAGTATATCAGGTTCGATTACATGGGACGAATCAGGAATATACTTTCTAAGTTGTGAGACATGAAAAACATTATGAATGTTGGATAGAAAAAGTGGTAAGGCAATCTGGTAAGCTACTGGACCAATACGTCGAAGAATCTGGTAAGGTCCAATGAATTTGGGAGTGATTTTTCTGGACTTCATAGCTCTACCTGCCCCAGTCGTAGGTGTGACTCTCAGGAACACGTGTTCACCTTCTTGAAACTCAAGGGGTCATCGTCGTTTATCGGAGTAGCTCTTTTGTCTGCTCTGTGCCGTCTTCATCTTTTCGCGGATTTGCTTAATCTTTTCCGTTGTTTGTTGCACAACTTTGGGGCCTATAATTATATTTTCTCCATCTTGGTACCAACACAACACTGTCTGGCACTTTCGTCGATACAAGGCTTCATAGGGTGCCATCCCTATGCTAGAATGATAGCTGTTGTTGTATGTGAATTCGATAAGAGGCAACAGATCATCCCAACTTCCACCTTGGTCTAGAACATAAGCTCTCAGCAAATCTTCCAACGATTGTATCGTCCTCTCTGTCTGTCCATCTATTTGAGGGTGATAGGCTGAACTCAGCCTCAACCTTGTTCCTAAAGCTTGATGTAGACTTTGCCAAAAACGTGACGTAAACTTTGGGTCTCTATCAGAGACTATGCTTGACGGCACTCCATGTAGTCTGATTACTTCTTTGATATACAGCTCGGTTAACTTCTCCACTGAGTAATACAAAGTTACAACATCAAAACATAAATTTTCTTACCCAAAAAGGTTCAAGGTTTGGCCACAAAGGTAAAAAGGGTTAGGGACCACATTTGATTTCAAACTTTTGTATGGTTGGTTCATAAACTTGGTTAACACTAAGACAAGTCTTAATACCCAAAAATATGAAACATGACTCATGGTTTTTCACACATGAAGGTCTCGGCCATGAAAGGAGAAAGGGGTTAGAAAATGATTTGGTTTTCCATCACTTGGATTCAAAGACAATAGAAAAGGTAAGGTTGGAATCAAGAGTTAGAAATCAAAAATTTGAACAAAAACACTATTCATCAAGAACTCTAGGGTTCAGACACTTTTGGATCAATAGGCTAGGATGGGAGTTTCATCATATGCTCTTGGGTATAGGTAGAGGATGATGAAGTGAGCTCAAAGAAATTGGTTTCCCATTAAAAGGATTTTTCTACAATTTCCTATGAATTTTTGAAGTTTTGGATCATAAACTTGATTTTCATGAAAACAAGATTTTAACTTGAGATAAGAAGAGATTCATGAAGCTAAGAGATTATAGAAGTGATCATACCTAAGAAAGGATAAAGATTGATCAAAGATTCAAGCTTTTTCTCAAAGGATTCAAGCTTTTCTTAAGAAGAAAATGGAGTTTTTCCGAGGAAGAAGATGAAGTGTGTGAGAGAAATGGGTGAAGCTCTCTTATGCAAGCTGGGGGGCGTGGGAATGGGGCTGACCAGCCCTTAAAATGGGTCACTTAAGGGTATTTTGGTCATTTCCTCCAAGGGTAAAATGGTAAAAGTGAAAAAGGTTAGGGGCATTTTGGTTTTTTCACGTCCAGATATTTCCAAACGTCATGATGACTCTGACACGCTTCCCCATGTGATGTGACATGATGTGACATCAAGATTATCAGTTAGCGGGTCCCGATAAATCCGTATGCAGCTCCATTCGTCACCCAATTGAGGATTTCGCTCGAAAAAAGGTCAGGAAGTGATTTTTTTTTTAAATATAACCAAAACGTAGAGAATTAAATTCTAAGACTTCTTGTCTCGTTTACGGGTCCATCTGAGGTCTCTGGAGCAGTAAAACCCCACTGACAGTGCAAAAACGTAGACCGAGCTCCGTTTGAGTTTTAAGCACAAAATTTAATCGTAGCTTCGTACAATAATGTTGAGCATGAATATGGTCTCGGTTTATTTTATTTCATTTTCTAAGTCCTCAAATAAAATATAAACTTAATTATATAACTTGTTGATTTATAAAGACAGTGAAAATCGGGTGTAAAAGCTTTCACCTGAACTTTTTTGTTCTAATTCTCATAAAGCATATTAGTCCAAGATATAATATTTTTCACATTTAATTCATGCATTATCATATAAAGACATATTTTTAAGATAATATTCCAATTAATATTTCTTATGTCTTTATTTAAATGTGATCAAACAATATCAATAATATATTTCACATTTATGTTTAATTGATCATCACATTTCTGCATAATTAATTTTCCATAGGCATATATGATAATATCAAATTTATTTTCTATGCCATTTAATCAAATACATATATTAAGTATATGTCACATATGTATTTTCTAATAAATCAAATTAATCATATAACACATGTATATAATGCGTTTAAGCTTAGTATGATGATATATCATTTAACAACATCAAATTAAGTTCTCTGTAACATCCCAGTATTCGGAAACCTTAATTGAGATAGATTGCTTAGATTAAGTATGTATATGGTTATTGATAATTATTGTCATGGCTTAAAAATATGTTTAGAGAATATGTTAAGAGTAGGGATGAATTGGATAAGAGAAGAATAAAGAACAAAGGATCAGGAGCAGAACGCTCAAGCGTGGACCAGTGCAACACTCAAGCTTGCTGACGCTCTTGCGTGGAGAGTTTTGGACGCTTAGGCGTGGATCCTCTGACCAGTGACTGGCAGTGATGGGACGTAAAGTGACACGTGTCGGTTATACATCGCGGCTGGCACGTGATGGGCCGTGCCTTGGCAGTGAGGAAACGTCAACACTCAAGCGTTGAGGAAGCCAACGCTTAAACATTGGAATCCTAAAGCGTGGAGTTCCACAACGCTAAAGCATTTGCAGTAGAGTTTTACCTCTATAAATACTTCATCATTTTACCAGGAGAAGAGTTTAGACTCTTCATCATTTTACAGAGAGCTCGAGGTATTGAGATTCAGAGGTGAATTTAGAGTTGTTGATCCAAGTTGCAACCGTTCATTCGTCCGATTCCAATTCCGATCGTGTTTTCGTGATCAACGCGACTCCTACTCCAATTCTATCAGTTTTCTTTCGTGATCCATCAAGGGTAAGCCGAGGTTCCGTATCTACCTACATTGTACCTATACAATGTTCTCTTTTGATTTAAGCTTCTTTTCACGGTTTTAACTTCGTATTAGGGTTAATGTCATTGTCTACATGTTATTTCCATGATTAGGGCAAGTTTGGAAGTTGCGTGCGGAACCCTTTTGGAGCAAGTAGGTAGAGGCTGTGAAGGTTTGGAGAGGAGCAAGAAGTGCTCGTTGTGTTCTTGATTATCACCACTTTCGCTATCAGGTGGGGAGAAAGAGTTACATACGTCAAGGAGGCAAGAGTAGTCAATATAGCTTTGTTGTATGTTTTGTGTGTGGGGGGAACCCTAAACCCTACGGAGGTTGAGCCCTGACAAAGTACCTACACCGTAGGTTTAGTATACTTTGGGCTATCACCGTTATATTTGACACCCTAAGTTAGCAGATTTATGAGCATGATAAGACGTGATATGTGTTGATATATGCGTACCTGTTATTTATGATATCTGATATTTGCAAGAGTTGCATGATTGTGGGTGATAATGGTATGTTGGTACGTAAGTTGTTTACTGCTTTATGGAGCATGTTGATAATTGCTAAACTGTCGCATTATGTTTGGAAATGCGTGTATGTATGCGATTAGGAGGTTTAGCATGATTAGGGCATTGACCCGTGGTGGATGTTTGAGCTGATAACTGAGATTTGAGGTATAGTGGAGCTTGGAGCTCAGAAGGTTATAATGGGAGCTTGGAGCTCATATGGGTACAAGTGGAGCTTGGAGCTCGTATGATTACAGTGATCTGTGAGTAGACGACGAATTAGTTGGAGCTGACTATGGACCCGAGGATGCATCCCTTCCTCCAGGCAGCACCGGGGATCCCGATGTTGGGCGAGCTTGAGATCGTCTACCACGACGAGCAGGGGTGGCAGGTGGACCCCTCTACATTCCTGGCCGTGTATACCAAACCAGTGAGCTTGCTGTTCCGAGGCGGTACTCCACCTCGAGCAGACATGATGGGACCGTACAGAGTGGTCCAGTTTCTTCTGTTTCCCCGGATATGGCACCCACCCAGGCCATGAGAGCGGGACTTTATGTGGGCTGCCCCAACATCATCTCACGTGATGAGTCGCAGAGGCTTTTTGATGAGAGGACAGCGTCGGAGGTCAAAGCGTTATCTGAGAGCCGCCAGGCGTAGGTGGATGGTTTTGTCTAGTTCTTCCTCACACTACGTGCCCCTGCGGGTTTATAGACGCACATATGACGAAGGACAGGGTAGCTCTTGACTTTCACGTCGTGGAGGACATGACGTCGCCAGTGCATCTGCCATAGGATGTGAGGTGAGACTATTTTGATGTATTTTGAGAGGGGATGGGGAGAACCTGTGAGCCTGAATTGAGTTCCTTTGATATCTATGCTGTATTTTCGCTTTTCATGTACTTTCGTCTGTATTATTACTTAGCCCTACTGATGGGGCCACCATGTATATATATCTGTACCGTGTGTATGTGTTTTCATTTATCCTGTTGTGCTTACTTTGGTGTTGTGCGCTTTTAAATTGATCATATGTTATTGCTGTTTTAATAAGCGCGTAATCGCTAAGTTATAGCTAATAGTTTAAGTGGGTTTTAAAATAATAGGATTTCCTCGAGTGGAACTTGGGGACATTGCATTCTCCGCTTTATAATCTATTTGTCAACATCAAAACCTATATGATAATATGGTTCACATTCTCCCTCTTTTTGATGGTGACAAATACTTAGCAAATATATAATGATATTTCCTTTTTAATATTTCTCCCCCTATGTAACACATAGTTAGTATCTTGCTATTTCTCCTCAATACTTTCATTTATCATCTTTGTTGTTTATGATATTTGCTTTTTCTCCCCCTATTTGGCAACAGCAAAAAGAATTTCAAACTCCCTCTAAAACTATGCATTTATGATATAGGATTCTCCACCTAAAGATTTGCCTTATAGATTTAGGGAACCTTTCTATGTTTTAGTTTTAGTGCACATAGGAGTTAATAATAGAAACATATATATAAGATCATAAAGAATATTACATTCAAAGCAAAAAGTCGATCTTTTGTAATTTTTCGCCTTATAATCGATTATAGATATCCTCATAATCGATTATTTATGTTCTGTTTTGAGGTATACTTATAATTTTTCTTGTTTGATCAATACCACATGTTATTTGAAATTTGTTGCTACCACTTGTTGATATATTATACCATTTGAATAGTGCAGATACCACTTGAATAGATATACCACTTGAATAATCACTTGTTATTAGTATTTATATCGCTTGTTGTGATATACTATTTGAGTGATTGATTTTAACACTTGTTGGAGTGATCAAATATGTTAATATCATTTGATATTTGATTAATCACTTGTTGAATTAATGAAGTGTTGAAGGATTTAAGTTGCATGAATATGTAACAAAGAAAGCAAGCACACTTTTATTATAAAAACAAAACTTAACACTTCATCCCTATCTACTAAAAGCCCTTAACTCCTATTCCAAAGTCTTTTCTTTTGGTACCCAGATATTGTCAATATTAACAAACCCTAAAGATATAAGATAATCTTCATTAATGCTCTCATTTGGCTTTGGCTCTATTCCTTCTTCTCTTTCTAACGATACGTCAAAATGACGGAGTATCTTTGTTATTTGCATGGGGTAAAGGAGATGGGAGGTTGTCTTGGAGTAAGCGTAGTCAATCATATGTTTGAAGACAGCAGCTGCCCAATTAATTTCTTTCTTCCTTTTCATTTTCCACATAAGGATAATGTCTTTTTCCGAAATTCTTGTTATATTGTGTCCCCTTGGAAGAAGACAACGAGCAAGAACGAAGTGGAGCAATTTCTCTTCAGATTTAAGGTTCTTGAAAGAAATTGATTTTGAGGAAGGATCATAGAGGTTGACAATTTTCTTCAATGCTCTCTCTCTCTTGAGTGAGTTCTTCCATATAAATTTAGGATTCTCAAGAGAGATGTCAATACCTTGGTCCGGAAGATGTGAAATGTAGACCCAGGTTTCAAAGGATATATTGATTTTTGTTCCTTTGATTTTTGAGGTTATGGTTCTTGAGTTTTTATGATAATTGAAGTTTGCGTAAAACTCTTTTACTAATGAAGGATATACCTCATGTTTGCGAGAGCAGAAGGATAGGAGTTTGACTTTGGAGGGAGTATGATTCAGCTTGTAGGAGGACTCCAAGAAGGATGAATGATCAAGGTGATATAGGGGAGCAATGGGTCTTTCCAGACAGTGAGCATAGATTCGCTTTTCCTGAGTTTTGGATGCAAGGAGTTTTTCTACTATGGGAGAGATCTTCTTCTTTGAGAAAAGCTTCTTGCGTTTTGGACATGAGGAGAGAGGAGAGAAAACCATGATGTAATTTTTCTCTAATCGATGTTTGTGCTTTGATTGAATGTTCAATGAGTATTTAAGCACTTTCCTTACTTAAGCAAATTTAGAGAAAATCGATTTAAGATTTGTTCCTCATAACTTTTAAATAATCTCATAAGAGGATTGACAATTGATTTGAGTTTTTCAAAACTTGGTTAGATTCGGCAAGGAGATTATTTAATGAGAGATTTGTTAAAAATATATCTTTCCACAATCTTAAGGGTGTTTCAATTTTGAGCACTTATGGTGAATTTAATGATCTCAATAAATTAGACAAATTTGAATTTTGGTCTAATTAAAGCTTTTTAGAAATAATCATTAATTTATCGAACAGATTTTCCAAAAATTTATTTTTCAAATATTAAGCATATTTGGAAATAGTCTCTTAATAGACTTTTCAAACCAATTAAGGATTCTAATACCACTATCATAATGATTTTTCAAATATTGAAAAGATGTGGTTTATTTATTCATGATTAGAAAAAGATTTTTCAATATATAGTATGATCATGAAATTACTTAAAGCTTTTGTATTAATTCTTCAAATAAGATATTCAATTTTTATGGACAGTGAAGAATTAATTATAACTATAATAACAAAAGAATTTCAATTTTTGACTCAATAAAATTATTTTCTTTTGTTATTCCTTTATTCCTTCTAACATTAATCCCATTTATTTTATAGGCTAATTGATCACAATCTTTAGGATATTCAAAATAGAATTAATGTGATATAATAACCATAAGATATATTTAAAATATATGGGACCATTTAACTTTATGTATATTGAAGGAATTATTCAAAATATGATTTCACAAAGATTTGTTTTGTATTTGAAATATTTTGAATTTTGAATTATTTCTTTTAAGAGAAAGAGAATAAGGCCAGATTTTGTCTCCTAATAAGATATTAATTAGAGAATTAATTAAGATTTGATTTAATAATATTTTTAGGCACATTCTTCCCATTATTATTGTTTTCGAACAATAACCGATTATGCACCCAGCAATAATCGATTATACTGCCTCTGGTCTCGTACCATGCCATAGCCTATTTTCATAATTGATTTCCCTAATCGATTATGAGCTTTCTGTTTTGGGGAAATATTAGGATTATTTTATAATCGATTACCATAATCGATTATGAAGCTACTGTTTTTCTCCCTGGTTTTCTCGAGGAACTATAATCGATTATATAATCGATTATCCTATTTGATTTTCATGTTTTCATAGCAAGGGAGATGAGATGATTTTTCTATGAGGTCCTATAGCTTCTTTTGAGTAATCTTATCTTTTCTAGAGATTCTTGCCCACTCAAATAGGCATATCATGCTTGAGATAATAATTAACCACATAAGCATCATAGGCATATACATGTATGACATATAATTAATTTTAACACAAAGCTCTTATGTCATTTTGTATCAATCAAGAGTTTCACATAAGCATGTATTTCAACATATATTTCAACATACCTCCATTAATTAAGTTTTCCCATTTAAGCATGTATGGAAGTAGAGATTTAGAGTTACCTTATTTTGAGAATTCCAAGAGTACTACTCTTTCTTACCCACTTTTGTTTGATCTTACTTTCGTTTGAGTTGTCCATCAAGAGAATTGTTGCTTCCATTTGTGATTCCACTTTTAGACTTATGAAACATTCCTCTTGATGACACATGGCTTGTGTGACATCATTTCTTGGCATGATCTTGAGGATGACTTTCCCCCAATGATTTTTGCCCTTTCCTGCTATTACTTTCAATTTCAAGATCATTAGTGACAAGTTAATAATTATCAAGAATATTTAGAATGTCCTTGGCACTGTCATTGTAACGCCCCGATTTTCACGTTTTCTAATTCTCCAGTATTTTAACGTTTGTATTTTATTGGAGGCTTTAGAGAGTGAAATAAAATATTCTGACCTGATAGGAATGTCCTACACAACCATAGGAAGCTGTGGTTAAGTTTCGAGCAAAAGCTCAAACGGAGCCCGGTCTGCGTTTTTCACGGATAGTAGCCTTTTTCTACTATCGAGACCTAATTTGGACTCGTGAACGAGACAGTAAGTCTCGGGATTTTATTCTCTACATCTTTGATAAAATCCGTCCTGACGACTAAAGTCGGGAATAATATATTATATCCGGGTGTATGTTCGAACCGGGTGACGTTTGGAGCTGTGAAAGGATTTACGGGACCCGCTACGGATAAGGTTGAAGTCACATGGGGTGCTATGACTCATCAGTGACTCATCAGTGTAATAATGACGTTCTAAAATATCTGGACGTGAAATGTCCAAAATGCCCTTGGTCTTTTAAGGAAAAGACCAAATTGCCCTTTTGTTGATTTACAAGTTTGCCATGAAGGCAAAATGGCTATAAAACCCTCACCCCACTTGGCCATGCGGCCACACCTTCTTTTTCTCTCTCTCTCTTCTTTCTCTCACTTGTTCTTCATGTTCTTCATGAGTTCTTGAGTGTTCATCAAAAGTTCTTTACAAAAACCCTAGTTTGATCTTCAAAAGTTGAAGTTTTTGGGTGAAAACTTGTTTCTTCTTCACTAATCTTTGATCCTAGGAGGTATGATCCTCATCTTAACTCTCTCAATCTCTCTATTTCATCTCTTGAATCACTTGATTCATAAAGATCCAAGTTTAGATCTAGAACTTTGAAAATCCATAAAAAAGTGTAGAAAAATCCTTTTGATACCAAATCACTTTCTATGAACTAGTCTCATCATTCTCTTTCACCATTCAAGAGCATGAAACCAAATGAGTTTTCTAGCCTTTTCTTTCAAAGGTGGCCGAAATCTTAGATGTGAAAAAGGTTGAGTTTTTGATTCAAGTTTTAAGGAATAAGACTTGTTTTAGTGTTAGGAGTACCTAAGGATCAACCATCTAAAAGATTAGAAAGTTTGGACATCTCTAACTAATTTTCTTAGGGTAGGACCGAATCCTCTTTGAGGAGGAATAGATGAGATTTGTCTTGTTTGATGTTTGATTGTTTGGTTGTTTGTAGTTGGTGACGATTATCAGGAGGTTCACAAACCGATCAATCGACTTTGATCCGGGAATCTGCTCTTCAACAGGTATGGGGGTGAACCTCATCACACCAAGATGGTGGTGGTGAAGATGGTTGTTTAAGTTTATGTGTAGGTGAAACCCTTTAGTTTGGGTTCACTTTTATTTGTTAAGTTTTGTTAAGTTCTCTTCAAGAACAAGGTTGTCTTGATGAGTGTATGCTTTAGTATGTTGTAGTGCGTTTTAGCATATGTTGATGATGAGATGATTGAATGAAAATCATTTTCATGTATGTTGAAAAACCTACTTTGATCACTAGATCAAGTATGGACTTTTATGCTTGATTATGATGCAAATGATGTGTGATGGACTTTATGCTTGATTATGATGCAATGTTATGTAATTGTTGTTTGTCATAATTAGATGATCATTGTGAGTTGTAATTTGTCTTGAGGGTGAAGCAATCTTCACATTTGTTCCTAATAGGCTTTTAGCCATAACCTTGAGAAAAGGAAGAGCATGAGTAGTTCTTGGACAAATCAAAGTTTTCAAGTAAGGAAAATGTTTTAATAACTTATGTTTTTCAAAGAAAAACCGTAAGTGATTTTGATCCAAAGATCAAACAAAGTTTAAATCTCAAAGTGTTTTCACCAAAGTGAAACATGTTTTATACCTTATACTAAGTTCATCTAGTTAATCAAGTAACTTATAAGTGGATTAATGAAAAGTTTCATGAGAATCAATATAGTTCCATTAGGCTTTTCTTTAACAAGGTTAATGTCTTGTTTCAAGGCAATTTTCGCTAAGCGAATCCAATTTCGCTGGGCGAAAATAGAGAAAATACAAGTTAGGCATCACTGCCTCCTTTTCGCTAAGCGAAATAATCTTCGCTAAGCGAATGAAGTGAATTTCGCTGAGCGAGCCATTTCTAGCCCAGCGATACAGGGGAGTTTTCAAAGAGGTATTACTGCCTCATTTTCGCTAAGCGAATTTAACTCCGCTAAGCTAATTTCATGTTTCAGAAAATGCTAAAAATAGAGTAATTAGTTCAAATGTTGTTTCAAATCAAATGAGTTTCAATTGTAAAAGTTTTTTTGTTTACAAAAGGAGTTTTCTAACTCAATCGTAAAGTTTTACGCGTGAAAAACCTAAGTTAAGTAATTAACTTAGAGTTGAAGACAAGGGTTAATTAAGTATGGTATGTGGTGGAACAAGACCATGTACTATACCATTGATGACTTAGTACATCAATGACTTCATAAGACTTAAGTGAATCAACACTTATTTCCCTAATTGAAAATCAAGGATTAATACCTTAGAAAGGCTTAAAGACTCATCTAAGAGGATTCTCAATCCTTATTCATAATACTTAGGACTTGAGACTTAATTCATAAAACGTAACACAAACATGAAACGTTTTGGTTTTTGAAACAGTAGTTCGATGACGGACCGATGATTCGGATCCAGGTTAATCGTTCAATTGTTTCCATCTTGGGATAACTGGAATGAGAGAGATCCTGAGACTGTGCAGGTATAAGACTGTACAGTGGAAGGAATCCTGAGGCTATGCAGGTATGGGACTGTATAGCTAAGGGAAAGCATATAAGAATTGATTGGTACTACCCATACCAACAAGATTTATCTTCTTTTCGGGAGCTTAGAACATAAGAACTTTATAGTTAAGCGTGCTTGACTTAGAGTAATTATGGGATGGGTGACCTTCTGGGAAACTTCCTAGAAAGCGTGTGAGTGAGGACAAAACACGCAGAAAAGACTTGTGTTGGTTTGTGGGGACAGTCGGCGATTCTGAAAGCAGTCTGGATCATTCCAAAGGAATCACGAGATATTTATCCGATGGATAAATGTTTTATCTAATGCATAAATGTTTTATAAAACAAAGATGTGTGTAGTTTCTAAGGAAGAGAACCTTAGTGAACCTTGAGGTCTATCCAATGGATAGACATTGCTTTATCGCATCTGCTTTGTGTAAGCATTGGCATTTCATGTGCATAGTTGTAAGGCCTTGAGCCTAAGAGTTGAGCTTACACCTTGATGCGGGTGCGAATCTTACGGTGACGATCTTTAATGGTCTTTTTGGAGGTATCAGGGTTGGAAGGGCTGACATGTGACCAGTTGGTGATTCTTCTGTGTCGTGGCGAATCCATGCAATACACTAATATCCTCTACTAGATGCCGTACTTTTCATGTTTGGTCGAGAGTGTTACCGTAAAGCTAGTTACGTGCACGTTACGAATGTTTTAGCATCTTGCTCATGGCTGGCAGAAACCGGAACATGTCCTCCCATTCACTCTCTCCGAATGTTTTGTTAGCTCCATGGAGTAGGGGTCAGAGTAGTATCCAGTGACATTGACATTGAGTCATATACATTGCATTGCATTGCATGGCTTTTGATGTTTACATTTACTGTTATACATCGTTGTATTGTTTAAGAATGCCTTATATTATGCTGTTAAATGTTTAGCATGATATTATGTTGTTGACTGCTTAACATGATTTATATTGAGAACCTTTGTAAGCATGTTGGGTACGCTGTTATCCGGTGAGTCGTCCCGTTTTTACTACTGCTGTTTTGTTGTGTTGATGAACGGGAATCTCACCCATATCTGTATGTTTTCTGCTGGTACTTGCTATTGATGCTTGAACAGATGGACGTGACGATGGTTCAGTTCAATAGTTTCCTTGAGCCCGGAGGCGGACTCTTTTTGCTATTTTAGTTTTGTTGTCGGCCAGATTATGTCAGTTTTGTAGTACCTTTTGGGAGCTACGACTCCTAGTACTTATTGTATTTTCTTATGTCAGTTATACATTAGACTTACGTCTGTATACAGTAATGCTGACGTTTCTATTTCTGTTTCTGTTCTGTGTTTGTTATACAGCATGTTCTAGAAATGCATGGCGAACCTAAGTTCGTTTATTAGTATTATTTACCTTTACTAAATCCCATTACATCTTGTGAAAAGAAAAAAAAAAAAAAAAGAAGAAAACCGTATTTTCCGCATTAAATAATATTTTCGGCCTTATAAACGTTCGGGAATGTGACACTCGGGAAAGGTGTTGCAGTCATACTCTTTGATTCTCTCATAGGCATCTTTGCATAGGTTATTTTGGAGAATTTCCATGGCTTTGTTATTCAAGCAAAAACAATTTTTCTCAAACTCAGGCTGATGCTCTTTGAGTTTTATACTAGGTCCATAAACTCCAATTTCCCAAAAGTCCACATCAATTGACTTCATGTAAAATTCAATTTTTGCACGCCAGAAAACAAAATCCTCACCATCAAAGAACGGTGGTTTGTTAATATTAAAACCAAACTTGATAATGAAAAAGTTTTCAAAACTGGTTGCTATCAAGGATCTTAACTCTGAGCTGTTAAGCTACTAACCAGAGCCGAAGCTCTGATACCACTTATTGGTCGTGGCAACAAATACCCAAGAGGGGATGAATTGGGTTTTGAAATAAAAACGAAAACTTTTTGTACAATCAAAAACCCTTTTATAAATTTAAGCAGAATTTGCAGCGGAAAATAGTTTGATAAACAAATGTAAAGAGATAAGGTAAGAATAGCAGGACACAAGTATTTTATCCTGGTTCAGCCACGCACTGCCAGTGGCCTAATCCAGTCCCCACTCCACCTATGGGATTTTGTTCCACTATAAAGACAAGCGTAACTGGTGCTTGCAACTGTTTTACGAAACCAAGCTTAACAGGTGCTTGTAACCTTCACAATAACAGAGTAATTCTCACAGACCAAAGATATCACCGCCCCCAATGAAAAAGCCTCAAATAACCCCAAGCTTAACAGGTGCTTGTAACCTTCCAAGCACTCCTCACAGACAAGGGATATAACCTCCCCCAGTGATAGAGTCTCAACCAAGCTTAACAGGTGTTAGCAACCTTAGAGCACGTTGGTACTCAATGGATTGAGTCATTTGACTCTTACCAATATAATGCACTCACAATAGTGCGGATAAACAACTTGAAGATCAAAGCACAACTATGTGCAACAAATATACTCAAGAACTTATGATAATC
The DNA here is from genome assembly GCA_039655645.1 of Ammopiptanthus mongolicus. Lineage (NCBI taxonomy): Eukaryota > Viridiplantae > Streptophyta > Magnoliopsida > Fabales > Fabaceae > Ammopiptanthus > Ammopiptanthus mongolicus. The sequence goes on along the minus strand of CM077351.1, from coordinate 50,193,643 downwards.
AAAGTATAATAATGGCTCGAGTGTTTTTCAAAAATGAAGAGAAAAGAGTAGAAAAGATTTAATCAAAATAATAGCGTGTTTTCTCTTTTTCTTTCTCTTTCAACCTCTTCTCAAAGGCCCTCAAAAAGTATTTATAAAATTTTGAAATATGGCCGTTAGGAGTTTAAAAGATACTTTATTAATTAATACAAATTCCTTTTCTGGTAAATCAATTTGAAAAACTAGCCGCTGGAGCCATTAAATGCAGAAGATAAGGAAATTAAATATTCTCATTTAAGCGCATCATAATCGATTATCATATGTCCATAATTGATTATGCCTTTTTCGGCCATAACTGGGATTTTCAATAAAACATGCATAATCGATTATCCTAATCGATTAAGGCTTCTCTATAAAAACCACCCAGTTTCGTAAATGGTCATAATCGATTATCCTAATCGATTATACCTTTGCTGTTAGTCAAAAACATTTTTCACATTGAAACACAGACTGACCATAATCAATTATTGTTTCCCAAAATTACTTTTCAAAGATAAAACCTTTTTCAACCAAAGATATTTTTCAAAATCATTTTTGATAAAAACAATTGATCTTTTTAGAAAACTTGAGCCACTATCACCTTCTCATACCTTACATTAAATTCTAAGACCCTTCTATGACTATCTTTGAAGCCCATAACTCTTGGTCTTGAATTCTTGAGATTCTTCTAGGAAATGTCTTTAATAAATTTTGCTCTTCAAGCTCTTGACATTTCTTCTAGCAATCTTGACGATTATGATTGATCTTGAATATTGGCTCTTGATTCTCTTGGCTTTATAGATTTGCTTTCACGTAAACTTTTCTATTATAATTCTCATAAAACATATTAGTCAAAGATATAATATTTTTCACATTTAATTCATGCATAAAACCATTATCATATAAAGACATATTTTTAAGATAATATTCCAATTAATATTTCTTATGTCTTTATTTAAATTTGATCAAACAATATCAGTAATATATTTCACATTTATGTTTAATTGATCATCACATTTCTGCATAATTTATTTCCCATAGGCATATATGATAATATCAAATTTATTTTCTATGCCATTTAATCCAACACATATATCAAGTATATGTCACATGTGTATTTTATAATAAATCAAATTAATCATATAACACATTTATATAATGCATTTAAGCTTAGTATGATGATATATCATTTAACAACATCAAATTAAGTTCTCCCCTTAATACTCTATTTGACAACATCAAAACCTATATGACAATATGGTTCACAGTCAATGTAATGCAACCCCTCGGGTTTGAAGATCATTCCTGTAACACCCCAGTTTTCACTTGCTTGTTATAAAGTGTTATCTATATATGTTATCTGTTATTATGCTTATGTTAGATGTTTAGGGTCGTGTTTTAGGGTAGTTAACCTTATAAAACAAACCTATCAGTAATCCTAACAGGACAGCACACCCGTGTAGCACGCCCGTGCTAGTTGGTCAGCACGCCCGTGCTCATGGTTAGCACGTCCATGCTCTATGCTCGCACCAGAAATTCGTTTTGGGCCTTAGGTCGATCCGTTTCACTCTAATCCTTTTTATACCTCTTTTGCTCGACCTAAAACTCATAGCCGTTCCTAAAGTTAGAAACAGCCGTCTTTAACCTTTCTCTTGGGTTCCCATTGAATCCTTGAGCTTTCTCCAATCCTTGTATGAGTGTTCTTCGTCAAGAACACATCCTTGTGGTCTTTTCTGTTGCGTTTGGGGATAAGCTCCTTGCTTAGTGTTACTCTGAGGTAAGGTAACCAACCCTGTTCATCCTTTTCTTTGAATCCTTTGAGTTAGTGTTGAACCGTTTCCTCCCTATCAAACCAGACTTCATTGTTCGTGTGCCAATGCTTTGAACGGCAGCTAGCAGATTAGTTCCCCAAGGATCTGATCGAGGTATGTTTGTAACCCTTGTGTTAATTTCCTTTCCTTTTTCTTGCTTGGGGAATTAACTTATCCTATTGCCTTGGCGTTGTTGGTCAAATCTCGCTAAACCTGTTGAACCCGTTTGGAGGAGTCAAGTATGGACTTCGTTCTTGTTGGATCATAGGCTGGAATCGTGACGCCGGGTATAGGGAGAAGGGATTAGTATGAACATATAGGTTCTAGGGTAGCGTAAGATGAGGGTTAACCCATGACCCTATTTGTGTGCTATGTGCCTTAGTTGATGTATGAAGTTGTTATTTGTTTATGCATGATGCTAATTGTTTAATTGATTTTTATGACCTTGGCATGATGTTTATGATGTTGTTGATGCTGATTGTTGGTATGCCATAATCATATGAATTGGTATGTTGAAGTTGCTGTTAAAACTATGTTAATAAAAGACATAGGGATGTTAGCGCTAAGCCTAAAAACGAGGATTAGTCTAATTGATGTGCATAAAACATAAAGATGTTGATGAGGGGTGAGATTAATGCCAATGGATTAGTCAAGAACCTTAGGATTGATTTGGAGGGTTAAAATCTAGAAAAATTAGTAAGTTTCCCAGAACTGAAACGTTGTAATAGAGTTGAGCATACCCGTGCTCAATATCAACACGCCCATTCTCTATGCCTCGAAAAGCCAGCATGATCGTGCTCTCAGCAGCACACCCATGTCGGAAAAACGATAAAAGTGGCGCTGTTTAGCACGCCCGTGCTCAGGCCGTGCCACTGTCAGAAATAAGAAAACTTCACCGTTTTAAATAAAAATAGATTTAATAACCTTTTGGGATAAAAATACGACATAAGAGATTATAAAACATGACCTTGAGGATAGTTAATGAACTAGGATAATGATAAATAAGATGCAATAATGAGGACTTAATAAAGAGATTAGTTAATGAGACAATGATGCTATTAGTAACGACGTACTATTATCAATGTTGTTGGTTAAATCATTCTTGATGCTTATTGGTCAAGTTTGATGTTGATAAATCACTTTGATACTTATTGGTCAAAGTTGATAGCCCGTGTTAATGGTGTTGAGAGAGGTGGTTGCCATGTTGTTTGTATGTTAGCATTGCATGCATCATGACATGGTGTTGTTAGTTTGGGGGAAGTTACGATGACTGGGGAGTTCGTCCAAGAGTATGGCGAACTGGCCGTCCACGGTGATTCATCCAAGAGTTAGGTGAATTAAGCGCATCCGTGGTGGTCCATCTGAGAGTAAGGCGGATCGGCTATCCAAGGGGTTCACCTGTGAGTTTGGTGAACTGCCGACGTTGGTGCTTATTAGCCATTATGGATATGTAACTCCAAAATCGTCTTTTTAAGTTTGTTATTGGATCCACATTGCATATGGAGTAGTGGAGCAGTTTTGCATCGCATAGCATGTTATAATGTGATATGATGAAGTATGTTATGTTATATGTTATAATATGATGTTTTATATGCTGCATAATCATCTTGCTAACTGCTCTATTACCGTTTATGTTTATACGTACAGTTCCTTACTCCCTACTATGGTTGTTGTTGTTTTGCAAGTACCTATGGTTATGCAGAGGATGGTGAGCAGCCAGTTGAAGAGTGATCCCGAGGAGATCGCTTGCCCTTAGTTTTAGTTTATGTTTAGTTTGTTTTTCCGATGTATAATCGGTAGTGGTTACCTGCTCTGATATGTGACATCGGGATTTAGGTTTTGTTTTTCTTTATAATTCCGCAGTTGTAATTTATGTTTAAACGTTTTGGATCATGTGGTACTTGTTACCCTTTTGGTTTTAATTTATAACTTCTTTTATTTTATATGATATATTTTTAATATTATCGTATGCGGGGTAGCGGGTGTCGCAATTCCCATCCTGAGTATGTATATAAGCTTCAGAAAGCTTTATATGGACTCAAGCAAGCTCCCAGAGCTTGGTATGAGAAACTCAGCTCATTCCTTATGGAAAATGCTTTTTGTAGAGGAAAGGTAGATACTACCTTGTTTAAGAAATCAAATAAAAATCATTTCATAATAGTTCAAACTTATGTTGATGATATCATTTTAGGATCTACTAATGAGTCTTTATGCAAGGAATTTTATGAGCTCATGGCAAAAGAATTTGAAATGAGCATAATGGGGGAACTCAAGTTTTTCGTAGGACTACAAGTAAGACAAACCTCAAATGGTGTGTACATGCATCAGACTAAATATACCAAAGACTTACTGAAGAAATTCCAAATGGACTATAGCAAGCCAATGAACACACCTATGCATCCAACGTCCATTCTAACCAAAGACAACAAAGATAAAAAAAGTATATCAAAAGGTATACAAAGGTATGATTGGATCTCTCTTATATCTTACTGCCTCCAGACCTGATATAATATATAGTGTATGTATTTATGCACGTTTTCAACCTGATCCTTGTGAAAGTCATTTAACAGAAGTCAAAAGGATCTTTAGATATTTAAAAGGTACTACTAATCTGAGTTTATTTAATGAGAAATCAAACAAGTACAGATTAGCTTGTTACTATGATGCTGACCATGCTGGAGATAGAATAGAAAGAAAAAGCACAAGTGGTGGTTGCCACTATCTTGGAGCAAACCTAATATCATGGTCAAGCAAAAGACAAAGCACCATAGCCCTATCAATTGCAGAACCTGAATTTAGTTCTGCTGCAAGTTGCTGTTCACAACTTTTGTGGATCAAACATCTACTAGAAGACTACAACATCTATGAGAGTAAGATCCCAATCTTTTGTGATAATACTGCTGCAATTAACTTATCAAAAAATCCTATATTGCATTCAAGGGCTAAACACAGAAATCAAACATCACTTCATTAGAGATTATATTCAAAAAGGTGTATTTGATATTAAATTTGTTGATACGGACCATCAATGGGCAGATATCTTTACAAAACCTCTTGCAGAGGACAAATTTTCTTTCACAAGAAAATAACTCAACATGCACTATGTTGAGTAACCTTGCATCCAATCGTTGCTTTGCTCTCCATGTAATAAATGCTTGCATCATTTATTATAATGAATATCTTGACTATTTATTGCATTCAAATTATTATTATTTTAATAAATATTTTGAAATAATTAACTCTGGCACTCACACGTTCCAATGCTGAGTCAACACCTTTAGTCATCCAAACATCGCGCGTCTGTTCCCTTTCTTTTGAATAGCCACCCTCAGTAACCGCATGTCATCAAGACTATTTAACCATAGTAAATTCTGATGGTTGGGTATGTAACATCCCGATTTTCTGTAACTCTAATCGAGTTAGTTAAACTCAATAAGGGCTTCGGATGCTTGTGTGAAATGTTTTGTGTTAGTTTAAGACCTAGTTGGAAGCTTAGGAATAGGCTTGAACAAGGTTGGAGGTGCCTAAGGTCATAAACGAGAAATTGTGGAAGTCATAAGTTTGGAAGGCTCTTCCTAGCTAAGCGGCATGCTCAAGCGTGGGAAGGGTGCACGCCCTAGCGTGCCAACACTCATGCTTTGGCATGTTGCATGCTCAAGCGTGCCGAGTGCGTTTGCTAGCTGGGGTGCTTTCTGACTCGTGTGCAACACGTGTTAGGCCAGGGTCAAGGCAGAGTGGACAAGGCTCCACGCTCAAGCGTGGAGGTTGTCCACGCTAAAGCGTGCATAGTGGGTCAAGTTGGATGAGTTTCTTCCTCCTTCTCACTTTACATGAAATTTTCCTTGAGTAAGAGAGAGAAGCTTTGAGACTTTATAGAGAGAAAGCTTGGATAGTGAGACTTCAAGAAGTCGGATCAAGATTCTGCCTACGCGGTTGCGATCACAGCGAGATTATCTACGACTTTAACGGATCCGTTTCTCGATTCGGAAGAGGTAAACTCGGATCCCTAACACGCGTTCTTCGCATTCTTGGCGTTCTTCGAGTTTCTACCTATTCTTCTTTAACTTTGAGCTTGCCCTAGGGCTAACACTATTGCATATGTGTTGTGCTCGTGATTTCTCGCGGATTGGAGCTTGAGGCCGCGGCTAGGGAGGCTGTTTTCGGAGCTATACGTGGCTGAACTTGTGGCTGCGAGTGGAGGAGCTTGTCTTGGAGTTCGTGATATGACTGTTCTGGTGGGGAGAAAGAGTACTGCTGCCGTCGGGAAGGCAAGAGTAGTGTAGTGTGTTTTCTGTTGTGTGTAGGGAAGCCCTATCCAACTAGTGGTTGAGCCCTAATAAAGTATCTAAACCCTAGGTTTAGCATACTTTGGGCTATCCCCGTTAAGTTTGGAAACCCTAGGTTAGCGAACTGTTGATTGAAAATGATTTGTTTCATATGATTGCTGTGATATGGAATTCTGTTGTTACTATCTGTCTAAGTGCCTACATGCTACTTGGCATGTGATATGCTGTTATGTGCTTCTATTGATGCTATTACTGTTGATGTTTTGCTGTTTGTGGTAATTGTTGTGTGGTGGCGGAATGTCGTAGAGTTAAGTTTGGCTGTGTGCCGTGTTGTTATCGGGTTGATAACGTGGATGGTGTCGTTGCTGTTATGCTGACTGTTCGAGGCTGTGGCCGTGATGTTTGAGCTATGAGTCATGGACGCGTGGCGTCGAGGCTGTGGTCGTGTGGATGCAGTTGCATTTTGTTGTTTCTGATTGAGAGTTCAGGCATGAGATCCGGTATCAAGCCCGTTGAGGATGTTTGTTGCGCCTCAAACCTCGCTGCGTATTCCCCAATCGTCATGTTGCCTTGCTTCAGATTCTCGAACTCCTTATCTTTTTCCCTCTTGACCATCCAAGGAACGTATTTCTCAAGGAAATAGTCTCTGAACAATCCCCAAGTTATGGCTCTTCTTCCGATCTTAAACAGCCTCTGCTTCCCTTTCCACCACATTTCTGCTCGTCCCATTAGCATGAAAGAAGCATAGGAAACCTTCTGGGCTTCATCACAGTGTATTGCTGCTCTTGAATCGACAGTTCTGCCCCCTCGAGATTGTGATCCCTATTGAACTGAGAAGGTTGTCGCCTCATGAAGGCATCCAACCTAGCATAATTATTTCGAACATTCCGCTGTTGTTGTTGTTGCTGTTGATTTTCCTTGGTCAATTGAATGAGTTGAGCGTTCTACTGGGTTTGCTGTAACATAGCAGCAGCCATATCCCTCATAGTCATGAGGGTTTCCAATGACTCAGCTCCATTTCCAGTAAAGTTGCTGCCTTAGGACCTCTATTAGGTCCTGTCCTACCTCTACCTCTACCTCTACCTCGAGCCATTGGTACCTGATTCAAGTAACCATTAGCTCACCATTCTATAGGTATGACGTAACAAAACATTACTATCTTTGGCTATCACATATTTCATACAAGCAATCAAATAAACATTCACCCAATATACATTCTACCCATCTCTAATCATAGTCAGTATCCGAGGTGGATCTAACTAATATGGCCAGTACACTTCCTACCTCATACCGTGAGGTACACATAACCCTACAGTCCGGTTTAGAACCAAACTGCTCTGATACCACCAAAATGAGACGACCCCACTTATGTAGGATAATCCCATTGAAACCTAATTATCTAATCCTAAAACATATGAAAATTTAAAAAAATAAGATGCATAACAATTAGCATATATACATATGTATAAGTATCATTATCCTTAAGTACATTAATCAGAGTGCGCTACTAAGACCATATAATTATTACACCAACTTTTACACTGAAGATACATAACCAGTAAAACTAAAAACCACTAATATATTATTCCAGTCCTCTCACCAAAATACATCAAGATTTAAATACTCAAAACTCTCATACATACTGTACTGGCCCGACGCTAATATAAACTATCCTCTATTTCTGAATTCTTCACCACTGGCATCAAGGGATCTTCCACCTGTATCTGTTTCATAAGAGATGCCATCCTCTCCAGGAATAGGATCCCCAACTGAAGTGTCTACTCCACGAGTCATAAGAGAAAACATCCATAGAAAAATATAGGGAGATAAGGATCTAACACAAACATCGTATACGGGAAAGAAGCTCATAGAATAACATATATAAACATCATACACATCACATAAATATATATACAAACATCTCTCAATTACGTTACTCATGATCAACACCTATACTATATGTATCTCATTCCTACATGCATGTCGGCCGATATCTCAAATCTCGTTCTCAGTTTCAGAGAACTAGTTAGTTGTCCAGGGAACCTTTCCACTCACCGTGACCAATAAGAGGGCATCCCGCTCCAACTCTCGGGAGAGGTATCTTGGCTGCCTCGATAAGTCCACCTGCGACGTGGAATATTGAGGGTCTAGTCGGGATAACCAGGTTCCAGCAGGCAACACGACACGATAGGAGCAACCCTATCCGTCACTTGTGGTAAGTCTCGAACTCGATTACATCCCCAAGATCACCAAGATCGTCCCTTCCCTATTCCGTACCCGCACTCAGGTACACTAACCTCGTGTGTCCCATACCACACAGCTCGCCACTTGGCACATGATTATGCTATGCATGTCAACCATAACTTGTGCCACCAATATCTCAATATTCATCTCAATCCTCAAATCATTGTATTCATGATACCATTGTATCCATCACTTTATCAATATCCATCACTTTTCCTCACATATGCATTGTGGCACTTTCATTCACTATCACTATCACTATCCACATCATCATCAATCCTGAAACATGCATACATGATGTTCGATATCTCAACATACCAACTTAGACATATAAAATCATACAATTCATACTATTGAGTATATCATTGTACACTTAGAACACATAAAGCATATAGTCATATTATCGAGCATATCATTCTAAGCTTATAACATATAAATCACATAGGGCACATAGTCAATCACACCAAACATATCAATCACCCAGCAAGTAATAATCATCTATCCTAGGGTATATTCTTAGTGGTGGTAGCCCAAAGATACCTATACCTAGGGTCTAGGTACTTTATCAAGGCTCAACCTCTAGTACGGTTTAGGGCTCCTCTACACATGTCAATATATATTATTCTACTCTTGCCTTCTCGATGAATGTGAGATTCTTTCTCCCCACCTGATATCAACGTAGAAAAGATCACGAACCCACGAGCACTTGCTCACGGCCGCAGACCCGTTCTTCACCAGTACCCGTGCACGCTTTAGGACAATGAAACACGGTCTAACCCTTCATCACAAATCATAATCACAATTAGTAAAATCAAACAAAACATACCTAGTCCTTAGGAACTAGGGTTCGGCCCCATAAGTAGGAAAATGCTAGAAGTGTTAAAATTTCACAAACTCTTGGATCTATGATCCTTAAGCATAGATAAAGCTAGTGTAAGTCATTTGATTCAAGAATTTGAAACAAAACTCAAGATCCACAAACATCTAGGTTTCGACCATGCTATATAAAATTAGGATAGGAAAGGTTTTTGATTACAATCATTTGAATTCAAGGACATCTATGTGTGATAGAACTCAAATCAACACTTCTTTAGGCAAAACTTTGAACAAAACTCCATGATTTCTTACTATGGAGCATTCGGCCCTCTCTCTCCCAAATGGGTTAGAGAGCTCTTATGATTACAAACTCTTGGATTATGAAAGAAGACAATGAATCTAGATCAATAAAATTGGTTTGACATTAAAATGATTTTTCTACAATTTTTCATGAATTTTAGAAGTTCACGAACAACCATGAACACATAGAATTTCAATGAATAGAAATAGAGATTTAGAGCTCAAAGAAAATATTTCTACCTCTTAGATGATGAAGACGATCATTTCTTCTCAAAGGTCTTGAAGAAACCTTGAAGAATGGAGAGAAAATGGAGTTAGAAGCTTGAAGGCTTTGAGTAGGAAATAAGATGAAGGAGAAAGAAAGTGAGAAAGTAAAGAAGAAGGAGGGTGGCGTGAGGTCCATATAAAGAGAGGATAAGTATGTGATAAAAATTAATTAAGGTTATAATGGTCATTTCATTTAAGAACCATATTGGAATTTCATCAAAAGTTGTAGTAGAACTTGAATACTTGAAGGTGAAAAACGAAGGAGTGAAGAAAGAAATGTGAGAAGGAAAATGAATGAGTGAATTTCGTGGCCTATATAAAAGGAAAGGATAAGGATATGATAATTATCACTTAAGAGTAGAGAGGTAACTTCACCTAGGAACAAAATTGGAATTGTATCAAAAGTTCTACTAAAACTTGAACAGTTGAACTTGAGAAATGGAGAAGTGAAGAAAGAAATGTGAGAGAGATTATGGATGAGAAAGTGGCATGGGCTATATAAAAGAAAGGGCTAAGGATGTTAGAAAAACACTTAAGGGCAAAATGGTCATTTCCTTTAGGGGCAAAATTGTCATTTCACACTAGGTCATCATGACTTTGGTGAGTCACCCATGTGACTCACTCCTCACCATCATTACTATGGTGATGAGTCACCATGTAATGATTGCATATGGATAAGGATAAGGTTAAGGATAAGGTGAGGTGGCTTTGAAAGCGACCTTATGCTTATCCGTTACCGGTTCCCGTAATCTCGTACGCAGACCGGGTTTTTTTTGAATCGTCAACCCAAACCTTAACCATAATTCTCTGCCAGTAATGTAAAGTAAGAATATATCTGGGTTGTATTCAAAAGTGGACACGTAGAGATAAAATCAAACACCGGACGAGAGACGTGGTTCTTGAATGTGATTAGTCAATGGATGAGTCATCGCCATGATTCATCACTGTCATGATTACTCCACCATGACTCACCACCATAAGTCATTCATGTCATGATTAGTTGTCTAAAGTAGTCATGATTACTCCTCCAAAATATCTTGATATTTACAACTTTGCCACTGTGACTCAGATAAGATTCGTATACTTTACCGATTTGAAAATTGGGATGTTACATCTCCCCTTCTGGTTCTGGAATTGGGTCGGGTTCCTTGACCTAGACGGTCCTCCCACAGTGCTCCTGTTCTCTCTTCCTTTACGCATCTTTTCAACTTTTTTGCACTTCTCCACCAGAGCTTGGAAATTACGGATCTCCAGCAGTAACACATACTCCTTGATTTCGAAGTGCAGACCTCCTTCGAACCTTTCGCATTTCCAGTCCTCATCAGGTTGGGCTTGGAAAAATCGAAAATATTGAGTGATTCAAACTCGCCACATATTCCCCAACAGTCATGTTTCACTACTACAGAAAAGGGATTTACCAGCGTTTATTTTAGGCCTTCAGCAGCGCTTTTGAGCGCTGACTATTTATCCGCTAGCAAAAGGGGAAAAATTTCGCCAGCGGTTCAATAAGCGCTGGTAAAAGTTATACAATTGCCAGCGTTTCCTTTAATAAGCGCTGGTAAAGGTTAAACAATTGCCAGCGCTTTATTAAAGGAACGGTGGTAAAGGTTAACAAATTGCCAGCGTTTCCTTTAATAAGCGCTGGTAAAGGTTAACCTTTACCAGCGCTTCTTAAAGGAAACGCTGGCAATTGGTTAACCTTTACCAGCGCTTATTAAAGGAAACGCTGGCAATTGTGTAACCTTTACCAGCGCTTCTTCAAATAAACGCTGGCAATACCCTGTTTTTTTTTTTTTATATATATATAATTACTTTTACTATTCCCCCTGTTTTCCATTACAATTTGCAAATCAACACAAGCAAAACCAGCAATATTCAAAACCAAACAGGTTATATATATATATATATATATATATATATATATATATATATATATATATATATATATATATATATAAACCTCAACAATTAATATGTTTATATATATATATATATATATATATACAAGAGCCAAAAAATCTTGTACTATCTACAGTAGCTTAATTGATTGAAGAAAGAATAAGCAGCCCTCGATCAATCTTAGCACAGTATATTCATGTACATATGCATACAGTTAGGAAAAACCAACAATATGTTATATATACAAGAGCAAAAACCAAAAAATAATCCTAGCTAGTTCTAGCTTGATTGAAGAAGCCCTTGATCAATTAATCCTTTGCTTTCCCTGCTTCAACAAAATCCTTGCTCCCCTTCAATAATATCCAAATAAACATTGTTAAGTTCAAAATGGTATATAAACTCGAAATGACTACAATAGATCACACTTACATATACCTTCATTCGATAAAATCAACAATATAACGGCACCACTCTTGCTTGAGTGCGGTAAGTTGATCATCAGAGTATACCGGACATTTACGTTCTGGATAGTACTGCGAAACGAAAATTAAATCAAGTTTGTACATTTCAATATGGTCAAATGTGAGAGTAATTAAATATATAAACTGTGGGGAAAAGGGAAGAAGAAATCCACACACACTACTGAAAACAGAGTATTTAGAGAGAAAATATATATGCTGAATAATACTCAAAATTAACTCTTTATTGAATTCATATATATACCACTGCACTTACAGTACTTTCATGCACACATTTATAGATCTGCTAGACCTCTAACTAATAAGTCTAACTAACTCATCTAACTCAGAGCTAACCACTTTTACTGTTATAATCATCAACAGTTCATAACTACTAACCACTAACTGACTTTGAAATACTCTGTCAACACAACCACCCAATTCGAAGTTCACTCAACACACAAGATATGCTAATTTAGCATCACTATGGAGTCTAACATTCCAACTAGGTTGGCACCTAGACTCCATCTATCATTTGCTGCACATCAAGTTTGAATCAATTCTCTTATTGATACAACTTTCAAAAAACTCCTTAGCTCTTTGAATCTCTCAATTTTCATAGGCTTGGTCATGATATCTACTTTATGAAATTCAAATCACCTGCAAAAGCACAATTGTAGTTTCCCTTTATTCACTCACGCAAGAAGTGAAATTTGGTCTCAATATGTTTACTCCTCCAATGAGCCATTGGATTTCTTGCCAAACTGATTGCAGATTTGTTATCACTGGATTTCCTGCAGATTTGTTACTAGGTCACAAGGAAAGAAAGATCATGAGCAATTTGTTTGCAGAAGAGGTAACAAATCATTTTACATTGACAACAATATGTACACTTTAGCACATTTGTGTTGAGCAGCTTTTGTTTGGTTTTGTAGGGTTATTTTATATATGAATCTTTGCAATGGCCACTGGTCTATACTCTTTAGTCAAGAAAAGCACATCCAAGGGCACACTTCAAAATCTAAGATTTACTTTGTTGAGCAAAGAAACTTGATTTTTTTCTTAAACCGTAGTGAAACTTTGGCTAAACAACGGTACCAATATATATGCTATAAAATTATAAAATTTTAGATATAAATATTATTGCTTGTTATATTTTTGAATGTCACCGGAATCACGCCATTTGGGTTCCTACAACCCGAGTTATGCGCATTGCAACCTAGGCTGTCCAGAACTAGCACAGCAGAAAAAACTTTTTTGCATAATGGCCTACTGGGAATTCATTTTTGACCAAAAAATATGAATTTTCTCCATCATTAATGTTTGCGTCTTAGCTTTAAATAGCCACCGGAATTAGGTTAAAAGGATTTCGGTAGCCTGAGATATGCATCTTGAAATTCAGGCTGTCGGGAATGGATTCTGCAGCACATGAGTCAACTTTGAAGTTTAAACTGTATCTATCCATAAGACTAAAAATTCAGAAATTTCCATGGAGTGAAGGTATTTGTCTTAGGTTTCTAATTTCTCTGACGGCATGCAATTTCAATTATTATACATAGAGTTATGCATTTATAACTGTACACTGTTCAGAATCTTATTTCTGCAAGATTCTGCAGAAATAGAACCGTTTTCAAAGAACTATTGAGAATCATACAATGATCCATAATTCTTGAAATTTTCACCAAATGTGGCCTTAGATCTTATCTTTCAAATGACACTAACCTTATACCTACAAGAGGTCCCTACCCCGAGATATGCACAAATCTTCGCCTACTGTTCTGCTAGGAAAGTAGGGAGTTCATAGAGTTGATATTTGTGTTTTTTTTTTCTTCAAAAGCAGATGAGTTGATGAAATTCATCATGTTAGGGCTAGTGTATACATTCTTAGTTGTGTTGGTATTCAAATGCATGTAGAAGAATGATATACGAAGGACTAGGGTGTTCAAACTCCTTGTCATCCTTTTATGCATTATGAATTAAGTTCAATTGCAAAATTGTATTTTAGAATGGTACCATTGTAGCATCAGCAGCATGGATTTGAACTTGAAAGGTTCTGTTCTGAGCAAGAGGAGGCTTCAGAATTCTTCTATTGTGAGCATCAAGAATCTCCATGTGTTCATGCTGCATGTGTATCGTGAATCCCTTTTCAAGCAACTAGCCATTACTGAGCACTTACACTTCACAGATTTATAGATGTAGCCAGACCTTTAACAAAAGGTCTAAATAAATCATCTAACTAGCTCAAAGAGCTAATATTTACTATTATAACTGTCATCAACAGTTCATAACTACTAACCACTAACTGACTTTGAAATACTCTTTCAAGATAAACTAGAACGAAAAGTACATACCAATGATGGGATTTGAGTTTGGTTCTCAACGATGATATCCTTCAAAAACTTCATTACATAGTAGCCACAGTCGATGTCGTTGGGTTGACGGGGGCACTATAAAAGCTCAAACAATAAATTAATTGTTTTCAGTTTTTAATTTAAATAACTGCATATATAAGATAGAACTTTTAATTTGTAAATACGTACATCCATAAATATCCAGTTAGTCTTGGATGATGAAGAAAATCAGGACTTGCCTCCTCTGCTCTGGGCATGATGAATTTGCAAACCCCTAAGTGCAAAATCAAACAATTCATCAAAGTATATAATTTGAATCATCATATATATTAAGATAAAAATAAATGTGTAAACTTACTTATTGTATTGATCCATCATTGGTTTGCGATAGGTATAAGGGACATGCAACGGGTCAAAATAGTACACAATGTCTTCATGGGGATTGATTGCTAATAATACCCAATGTCCCCTACAAAAATGAACAGAGTTGGCAAATCCTAAGCCTAGATAATCAGATTTCACAAAATTTATAGAAGTTAATTAAAATGACTCACCCTACGTTGCAAGGTGACAAAAACAATGACTCAATACCAGGTTCAGCTAATGCTATGCGATCGGCTATATATTGTTTTTGCCCAGTTATTGACTTGTGCAAAGCTGTTTTATGTGGGCACAAAAACACGAACCTCCGAGTCCGTTCTTCTGGGATCAATATCTCATGATACAAGTACCTTAAATTAAAACATGTAAACAAATTAATGGATAAACTATAACTGTACTTGAGATAGAAAATATAAGTTCGATGTAATACCTGAGATATACTGTAATAACAGTCTGAGATAGTATCTCATGACGAAGAACTTCCTTGATTTCGAAATGAAGGCCGAGAAACAAAGTGGTCTCATAACCCAGTAGTTCTGGCTCCAATGGCACTGTAACATCTGGTGCATTCATATTCCCTAACATATAGGCTTCAAGATAAGCCATATAATCTGCACCATGAGCCGTAGGAGAACGGGAGACCTGAGAATTGCTCTGGGGCTGAGATTTGCTCCCGTTCTTCACTAGGGATGTTATTGACCCTTTTGTTTGCCCCTTGCTAACTATAGGAAGGGAAGGTCGGGATTTGTCAGTTGTGTGCTCCGACACTTTGCCCTTACCATTGTCCTTGGCTTTGGATTTTGAGGGTACCTGGATATTTTGCATTGCAAATACATTAATTAGTTAGTGAATGATTTTATGATAATAAATCATGCATGTTTATTAACTTATATCATGTTACTTACAACTACGAGGCTGATTGGCCATGCCACATAGGTGCCTATTGCATCTTCCACAGTCAACACATCTGCCTCCTCAAGTGGTACAGGCAATGATGCATTCCCTTCAACCGCATGGTCAACTCTAACTTTCACATGACCGGGAGGTAATGGTCGGTTGTGCAATAGTGTTTGAACTGTTTCGTTAAACATTATCCCCTTACCAACCATTCGACGAGTTGGGCTTGACAAATATAGGTTGCATGCAGAGGTGTCCTGAATAAATGATAAACAAAATATTAATATTTAAATTGTAAATGGATTAAATACGTTTAAGTAAAAACAACGTATGAATTATTAATTAACTCGGGTGACAGCATAGTGCAACCATCTCTGGCGCTATATGGGGTAGGGGTAGGGAAAGCAAGCTCATGCGCCTCCACTGGATGCCTGTCTTGCATGGTGCTTCTCAATTCATCTACTTCTTTCCGTAGACAGCGTATCTCACGCATCATCTCTTCCATTCTATCATTAGTAGCACGCGTTTGTGGTCCGAAGAGAAGGCTCAAAGTGACACCAAATCCCGTACCCCTTAGGCGACCAGGGTACTCTTTCCTTGATAAGGCTCGGGCAAGGATGTCTTGACGACCATCACAATCTGTTATATCCCCTTGTGATACAGACTGTGATATGCTATCCTGAGACACAAATGAAAACGTTAAATATTATCATAAGAAAGTTAAAAATGAAAACGCTTGTTAACTAATGCTTTCATACTTACAATTTGTTCAACCACTTGCCTAGTGGTGGGATCAACAATTTCTCCGTTCTCATCTCGACGACTTTCCATCCACAAAATATGGCGTTGAACCATTTTGTTTGTAACATCGTCCCCTGCCGCCAACAACTATACATTTGAACAATCAAATATTAGTAAACATTAGCAAATAAATTATAACCCAATTATAAGGATATTGTACATACCAACTTTTCCTCAATGCCGGAATACCCCTGACTTCCACCTCTATAAGGGTATTCAGGATTTGACGCTCTCTGCCGATTTTCATTACTAAGCCTCTACATAGACACAGAAATATATATATATATATATATATATATATATATATATATATATATATATATATATATATATATATCAATGCATGCATGGTTAATTAATGTCATATATACAAGTCATAAGGATATTTATTGTACATACCAAAAATTCTTCATCTGTTGTGCGTCTTGCTACAAAAGCTCTCCAAGCATCCAGTGAAATGTACTCTGCATATTGAGCTGGAGGCTCAGACCTGACATTCCCTTCCTCATCTCTCAGGTACTTCGTCGTCAATTCAGACCGGAATGATCGGTGCATATTTCCAGCCATCTGAATTAACATTTTTTGCCGACATTTATCAACATCAAAGGTCGTCTGCAAAATTAATGTCATAGTATAAGTATGTTTACATAATTAAGAAACACTATAACTAATCAATGTTAATTAATTTACCTCTATATTATGCCAGATGTCTTCTTTGACACGATGCAAAGAAGAATCCCTCCAATCATTGCAGGTAATTGGGACCGACTGCCGCACTAAGGTCCCAATGTAACTCTTCATGTCTCTGCTGACTTTACCAACGGGCTGGCCTTTAACATTCCATTGAACCTGAAAAAATTGAGTAAGTGTATAAATTTATATAACAAACAATAAAATGAAACTTTTAATTATATTTTATATATATATATATATATATATATATATATATATATATATATATATATATATATATATAGATAGATATCTATATATCTTACCAAAGGTCTCACTCCTTTACTCCTTTGTCGAATGACATTTTTCTTAACTGTCGGTCCGCGACGCCTCACATTTTTCTTCGCCTCCGCAGGACTATCATGAGATGGAGATGCCATTTACCTGCAAAAAAAAAATTAGACACAAGTAAAAACATTATTTCATAATCATATATGCAAAAATCGATGAATATAAATTTAATTAGCCTGGAACTTAAAAAAACACTATCACTAGCTATACTTACATATTTAAGACAATCTTTTCCTTTTTCTCGTTGGATTGAGACTTGTGTGTCCCTTATTGGTACGAAATAATGGATTGACCCAAATTCCCTCATCATGATCATTTCTAATATACATATCTTCCTCTCTAGTTGGATTACCCTCAAGTGAATGTGATGTCCCAAAGAAAGGATCGTCCTCCATATTGGCATCTTCATGTGTTTGATGATCATCAATATCATTAACAACCATTTTGTTAGACAATAGAACAATGGACCAATTTGTATCAGCTGGATCGGTGACATAGAACACTTGTTGAGCTTGTGATGCTAAAATAAAAGGCTCATCTTTATACCCCACCTTATTGAAATCAACGCGCATGAACCCCAACTCATCCATCTGTACACCGTTATTATTGTCAACCCACTTACATCGGAACACAAGCACCCGAAACATTGTGTAATCCAACTCCCATATACCTTCGATGACCCCGAAGTATGACATATTCGCATATATGGGGTTTCTGTCTTTGGCACTTGAGATATGCATAGATTAAGCTATAAGAGTCACCCCACTATTTTGCACTGTACTTCGATCATCTTGTTCTTTTGTATAGAATGTGTACCCGTTCATCAAATAACTGGTGTAAGATAAAACATGTAGACTTGGACCTTTCGCTAACCATCTCAATCTTTCTGAAACTGAGGTAGGATTTAGAGCATACTCAACAGAAATGTGATCTTTTAGCCACGTTATAAAACACCGAATATGTTCTCTTTGTAACCAATTTTGATTCTTATTTGGGTACAAATTCTTAAGTATGTCCTTGTGTTTTACAACATATGACTCAACTTCATCGGCGTTGTGTAGAACATACAAGTGTGCTTGCTCCCATTCTGTTCTTGGTATAGTCAATATTTCAATTCCAGAAATCCCTTGCCCTATGGTTCTTCCTGTGTGATGAGACTTTGGCATCCCTGTGGAATGTTTGACATTGGATAAGTATTCGGTACAGAATTCAACAGCTTCTTCAACTATATACCGTTCAACAATACAACCCTCTAGTCGTGATCGGTTTTTCACATACCCTTTTAATATTTTCATGTAACGCTCAAACGGGTACATCCATCTCATATAAGCTGGCCCACACAATTGTGTCTCTCTAACCAGATGAACGGTTAGATGAACCATTATGTCAAAGAATGAAGGTGGGAAATACATCTCAAGCTCACACAAAGTCACAACTATTTCTCTTTGCAATGTTGGCAACTTTTCAGGGTCAATCACTCTGCTGTAAATTGCCTTGAAGAAGAAGCAAAGTTTAGTTAAGGTCTCCCGCACTTTGTTGGGCAAAATGGACCGTATACCGATGGGTAGCAAACTCTCCATAAGAACATGGCAATCGTGGGACTTTAGACCCTTCAACTTGAGATCTTTCATCGACACGAGGCTAGCAATGTTTGAAGAGTACCCTTCTGGAACCTTCACTCCATGAAGAAACTTACAAAAAGAAATTTTCTCTTTTCTAGATAGAGTATGAGCTGCTGGTGGTAGATATGTACGTTTCCCTTTCTTCACCGGTCCCAATTCTCGTCTCAATCCCATACTAACCAAGTCCAACCTTGCATTGATGCCATCTTTAGTCTTCCCTGGCACATTGAGTAAGGTACCAATGACACTATCAAAGATATTTTTTTCAACATGCATCACATCAATGAAATGTCTTACATATAATGACTTCCAATACGGCAGCTCAAAGAAAATCGACTTTTTCTTCCACCCTCGTGTCACAAGCTCTCCGGCAAAAGGCTTCCCAAATTCGATACTCAAATTTTTTACTTTTTCAAACAGTTGCACACCCGTCAACGGCAAAGGAGCTCTACGTTCTTCTATATTCCCATTGAATGCCTTTCTCCATAACCGATAATGATGACTTGAATGCAAAAATCTACGATGTCCAAGGAAGACATTCTTCTTACCATGTTCCAACCGCATCCAATCTGTATTATCTTCACATATAGGGCATGCACATTGACCTTTGATACTGTATCCTGACAGATTACCGTATGCTGGAAAATCATTAATTGTGCCGAAGATCATAGACCTCAAGGTGAAACTTTCTTCTTTATACCCATCGTACACCTCTACACCTGTCTCCCACATTTGCTTCAAGTCTTCAATTAAAGGAGCCAAGTATATGTCGATATCATTTCCTGGTTGTTTGGGCCCAGAAATTAACAGAGACAGCATCATATATTTGCGCTTCATGCATAGCCATGGAGGTAGGTTATAAATCACCAAAATCATAGGCCATGTACTGTGAGAGCTACTCTGAATACCATGCGGGTTAAATCCATCAGTAGACAATGCAAGTCGGAGGTTTCTTGGTTCTTGCCCGAAATCGGGATAATCATGGTCAATTCTTTTCCATTGAGGAGAATCTGCTGGGTGCCGTAGCTTGCCATCTTTAATCCTTTCATCCTCATGCCATGTAAAGTGCTTTGAATCTTCTGAACTACTGTACATGCGCCTAAATCTAGATATTATTGGGAAATACCACAAAACCTTCTCTGGAACTGATTCTTTCTTCTTATATCGTGAGGCATTACATTTAGGACATGTATTTAACGATGCATGTTCATTCCGAAATAAAATGCAATCGTTAGGACAAGCATGTATCCTCTCATAGCTCATGCCAATAGAGCGCAACATTTGTTTAGCCTCATATGTCCGACTAGGAAGCACATTATCCTCCGGCAACATAGATTTCAATAGTGTGAGTAAGTCATTAAAGCTCTTATCAGTCCATCCATTGCCCGATTTCAAGTTAAACAACTTTAACATCGCCGACAATCTTGTGAATTTAGTACAACCCTCATACAACGGTTTCTCTGCATCACTTATCAACTTCTCAAACATTTGAGGACAATCACGAAGATCTTCTTCAACCACGTTTGCCATCTCTTCAAAACGATCGCCCTCATATGTATTTGTATTGGCATCATTTGACGCATATTTCCCACTATTCCCCATATCACTAGATTCACCTCTGGTCTCACCATGCTTTGTCCAACAAGTATAACTTTGATCAATTCCATTGCATATTAAATGTCCTTCCAAGTCAGGTACACTAACTCGTCTTGTATAACAACAACCTAAACATGGACATATGATTCTACTAGGGTTTTCTGCGTGTCCAACTGCAAACCTAATAAAATCTTGCACTCTGTCCTTATATTCCTTCGACAAACGATTGGCAGACATCCACTTTCGATCCATATTTTCTCGATCTACAGCAATTATTTTGAGTTTACAGAGGTTGACATCTACATTCAATAATACTACATGCATGCATGATGCATGTCTACTTCATACTAAAGGGTGGGGTCCTATCCTATCCAAGATTGTAAACTTCGCATTATATTATTGTATATATGTCTTAATTACTTCTTGTTCTAAGAAAATTTCGGCAGCATTTCCCCTTAGTTCTCCAAGCACACAACTTAATTCAGGTGGTATTACGACCCAAATTAGGTATGTACACAGAGAACAATGAGAAAATACAAACCAATGACATTGTTAGATCAAGAAGCTAATGATTAAGACATACAATAATATGGATTGAATGCGATTTTACATTCTTAGACTGTCCACTTTGGACAATTCAAGAACAACTTGTATATTGTGTCCAAAACAATATACAAATCATTATTGAACAGGAAACTAAGGTTAATGCATGTGTACACCGATAAAAATAAATATGTCTAATGATTATACTGCTTATAAGAGATTAAAAAAAGATAAATACCTGGTAGGAGTAACAAATCTGTGGTAGACAATAAGGAAATCAAGACATGACCAAAACTGCAGATTATCAAGTGACAAAGATAAAGTAAAGGTAAAATTAGACAAAGAAGGTGAGACCAAAAGCAGAACCACGGACAGCATGAAAGAGAAGAAAACTAACCTATTTCGATATGTGAGAAATGGGATGTCCCTATCACTCCATGAACGAATTTCTTCTAAGTGATTCCCGCTTGGTAATGTGCTGCTTCAATTATCACATGTTAGAATATATAAATGAGAAACAGAAAATAAATGAGTTTAATTTTCATTATATCACATGTCACATTATTATTAAATCAGTTTGACTATAATAATAATCATTAAACTCAAGAATATTTTAGTTACCCAATTTAAGAATTTAAGAACAGTGCTTGATGACTTACCCAATTTGGTTCCAACTAGTACCACTGGGACACCAGGAGCAAAATGTTGGAGTTCAGGGATCCACTGCTAAGTGTATACAAAATTAGAAAAGCAAATTCGAAACCTGGAAGACATGTCAATTAAAGTACAAAACACGGAAACACAAATATACCTTCTACAACACATTCTCATAGCAAGAATATACCTCAAGGAAAATAAAAGAGAAACCATGAGGTTTTTTTCCTTGAGGTATATTTTTTTCCTTGATATAGGGGAAGAGGATAAGGAGACTGCACTCTACAGGCATAGTGAGAAATTGGCTATTGCCTATGCCCGTATTAGTACAGTATCTGGAGTAACCATAAGAATAGTGAAGAACCTTAGAATGTGTGTGGATTGTCACCATATGGCAAAGCTGGTTTCAGAGGCTTACAGTAGGGAACTAATAGTTAGGGATAAAACCAGATTCCATCATTTCAGGTATGGTTCATGTTCATGTAATAATTTCTGGTGAGTGGTGAACATTTTAACAAATAAAAAGATCCTAAAAGAGTAGCCACAAGTAGCTAATGTCAATTTAGATATTCATTTAATCATTATAGAAATGGAATTCTCCTGGGTTATATGCATTTTATTAGTTGCTAAGGTCAAAACCACATGCTAATCTTGATGGAGCTAGTCTATAAACAATGATAGAGGTTCCATTGCCAAATCTGAAGGGCTTTAATCTGCAATACTAAGAGCTACTTAATGTACATAAACAAGTCCTTACACTTGTGGATTACTTGCCGAATTAAGTAGAAGGCCACTTGTTGCAATAAAATTGAAGATAACTATAAATTTTCTATCTTATCATCACACAGACATTTTCTCAGTAAAGCAGAACCACAAATGTACAATACATATGCAACAGAGCTTATCTACACAATTGTGACACATTTTTTTCTTTCCCAATCTGGTGGTGCCAGTGACAGTGGGGAGAGAGGGTAGAGAGGAAAAAGAAGAAAAAAGAAAAAAATACCTCAAGCTCCTCGCGCAAGCACAACCTGGGTAAAGCCCCAAACAAAATCAGATAAGACCATGACTATTGTAGCACAAGATCACAAAATTAATCGAATATTCTTAACTAAAACTATCTATTTCTGTCACAAAAATCAGACAACACCATGGTTATTGTTTTATTAGTTTAGATTCTGATATCAGAGCCAACTAGATCATAGTTATTTAGAATTATTATTTAGGTTCAGTTTGTGTTTTACTGAGAACTACAGTTTGTCATCTCAATAACTAAAATTATTTAAAAAATCAGAAATTGTGATACAAAAAAAAAAAAAAAAAGAGAGATCAAAATACAAAATGGAGTATTTGTTTAGTATTGTTTACCAAGGTATCCGCCGATTAGCTTAACAATTCCGACTCCACGTGTAGCGTTTATGGCTCTCTGGGCTTGTTCTATCGACAGCAGTATCAAATCCAAAAGATTTGTCTATCACCTGAAGCCAAACAACAAGAGAAATATTAAGATGTTTAGGTCTTTGCAAGTTAGCAGAGAAAAGAAAGAAAAAGAAAACCTAATTAGACTTTGAGCACTTCAACCACTTAGCTACATGCTGAATTTTTCTTCTCTATTAATTCTTACATGCACGATCTTCATATCCCTATAAATCTCTCTTCAACTCCCCACTAAGACACTGCAACAATACTTTCTAACTCTATCGATTGTGAGCTATATATAACTAGCTAGCAAGCAAGATTCAGCATTATTTCAGATACCAAGAAAGAAAATCAACTTCGATATATAATTGGTCTCTTGCTCATGGCTCTTGCTGCAGGTAGCTCCATGCTCATCATGCCAATGATGCAAACATCCAATTATATGTCTTGCATACAGATCAAACCTGTGACAATGACCACATAAGTGTTCGATGAATTTTCTTAAATTTCATATTAGTATTCCTAATTAATTCAAGATTATGCCAATTTTATCCACTTTCCCAATTATCATATTCATATTGGTGGAGATCGTTAATTTGTTTGTTTAATTATGTGTGCTTGTTGTTTCAAATACTATTCTAACATCATAACTACTTCGACTATAACATATGGTTTAGAATTCGATGATAATGACATGAATTAACCATGTTCATTTCCTTCTCTTGTGGATATCAGAGCACACACTTGAAAGAAGGATAAACCAAATAATCCAGGCAATGAGAGCAATCCACAAACAAATAAATTGCCACTGATCAAAAGCACAACTAGGAATATTTAAGTTGAGGACATTGAGACTTGATCAAGACGTGAAGAAAAACAATTAGGGAAATAAGAATCGAGTCTTCTAAGTGATCCTATGACCAAATGATGATAGGATCACTGCCATTTCTGATATGACTTTATATACTAAATTTTAATAATGACTTGTTTTTCTTAGTTTTATTTGTATTTTTTCTACTAATTTTGATTTTATCATGATGTCAACAACTGCAATCAAGTAATGAGAGATTTACAGTATTGAATCATTGATAATTTTCTTTTTGGTGAAATGAATTGATAATGAAACTTCATGTCTTATAATCCTAGTTTTAGATAGTACAATTGTAATTATATATGAATGAGCTGCAAACGAAATGATAAGCTATAGCGCTAATATATTACATAAAAGTATACTTTTTTATCCTTTTATATACAAGACACCTGTAATACATTTTATTTATAATAGTCAAAATCAAGGAAAAGAAAGATGACGAACTGAGGAAGAGAGAAAAACGAAGAATTTGATGAGAAGTTGATCCACTTATAAGTCCACCTAGGTTCCAAGCTTAGAAAAAGATTTAGCATTTGCTTGAAAACTCTTGAGTGCATGAAAGTTAAAATCCATTTAGAATTCTTGTGCTCTTAGAGCCGTAGTTAATTAGTAGCCTAACCTGCCTACAAGGCTAAGACAATGAGAAGTCAAGTTTCATTAAGGATTCAAATAGCCTAACTCATATACAACATTCCATCCCAATTAGAGATTTGGGGAAAACATATTAATTTGGAAAGTCCAAGTAAGTAGAATTCAAAAACTAAGTTCTAATTAACCTAAAATTCTACCTTGATTAGGGAACTAATCTAACTTAGACTCTAAAGTTTATGTAAAACCCTTTTGGTCAGTAGCAAAATCCAAAGGGACCTACTCCAACTTTTGGCGAAAGATCGAGAGTAGTAGAAGATGCAGTGCAACATGTAGAGTAAACACAAGTTGGATAAAAATGAACATATAAGCAATTATCCAAGAGATGGATATGTTCCAAAATGCATGACTGACCCCACAGAATAATAATGAATATGCACCCAAAATGTATGCTTCAATGATGGGAATACATCTGTTGAGAAGAGGGTTTGAGGAGAGAACCGTGAGGTTTCGCGAAAAGCTTGGATAATTTGTTGGCAAAGCACGAGGTGTAGTTCAGCTCACGTGGCAACTTCGTTCTCACCGTGGAGGAGAGGGTTGTGGACGCGCGGTTGTGGGGAGCGGATTGAGGGTCGCTGTGGTGGAGGAGAGGGGTTGAGTTCGCGGTTATGGAGGAGATGAGGAGGGTTCAGTTCGCGATTGTGAAGAAAATGAGGAGGTTTGAGGAGATGAAGAGAGTACTGTGCATGTGAAGCTATTACTGAAAGCGCGCGCGCGAAGTGAAGCTCGAGTACTGATCAGTAATATAAATCAAAAAATTATACTTATATAGAAATGGACAATTGCCAGCGCTTTTCCAAATAAACGCTGGTAAAGGACAACACATTTGCCAGCGCTTACTTAGGAAAGCGCTGGTAATAGTATTACCAGCGCTTTCCTAAGTAAGCGCTGGCAAATGTGTTGTCCTTTACCAGCGTTTATTTGGAAAAGCGCTGGCAATACTCAATGTCAGAGATTTGCTTGCGCTTAGTTAAAAAAGCGCTGGTAAATCCCAATAATTTGCTAGCACTTACCAAAGAAAGCGCTAGTAATACTTCTCCGCCTCATATTTTCTAGCGTTTTACGGGAAAACGCTGGTGAATGTTGCGTCATTTTTTCCCTATTTTGGTGTAGTGTTTCTCTGCTGCAGCCTTAGAAATTCCTGCTCTTTCTCGGTCCTGGCACTCTGGGGAAAGTATTTGTCCAGAAACTTGGTGCGAAATACTCCCCAGGTGACTTCTTGATTGTTGGCTTCCAGCAGTTGTCTGGTTCCTCCCACCAATACTCTGCATCACCCGGAAACAGGAATGTGGCATAGTCCACCTTCACTCCCTCGGGGCAGTACACAACAGCAGAAATCTTCTCCACCTCTTGCAGCCATAAGTCAGCCTTTTCCGGGTCACAGTCCCGGTGAAACTGGGAGGATCATGACACCAAAAATCGACTAACCCTCCAGTATCAGCAGCAAGATCAGCTCTTTGTTGATTCTGTTGGTTCTGTTGATCCTTCGTAGCTGTCTGTTGAGCAACAGCAGCCACCATATCAGCCATGGCCTGGATAGCCCGATTAATGTTGTTATCATCAGCATTGTTGTCAGCAGTGCCGCGACCACCTCCATGACCACCTCTTAGATTCATGCTTCCCTACAAGGCAACCCAATCATACCTTAATAAGGAAACACAATCAAGCCAAGGAAAAAGGGAAAACAAGTTACTCACCTGGCAAACCTAAGGTCAGCCTGAGAAACAAAACACAGCCACTCGGCCTCGCGACGCGAAACCAAAGCTCGCCCCGCGAGAAACAAAGATCACACAACATAAACACAACAGACCTATTCCCCAAGGATTCCCGAAAGACTCGACCAGCTCTGATACCACTAATGTAACACCCCCCTCGGGTGCTACGTACTCGGACTCTAATTGAGGAAAACATAACGGAAAAAAAACACTGGTTGCTTTCGAAAAAAAAACTGTAATTAAGTAGCTACGTTCGAAAATGCGGTTCTAAAAATTTTCTGCATGCATAGGTGATCCAATTCAAGACAAGGAAATAAACTTCTTAACACACATCAATATTCACTGTTCATAAAAACATAAATATTACCTAGGTGCAGGTCTGGTATATGTATGTATGTATGTATGTATGTATGTATGTATGTATGTATATATATATATATATATATATATATATATATATATATATATATATTACAGACTTAAGATACATTGTCAACATTCATGCAGCAAATAAATATAAGACTGCTTCAAAGACAAAGACTCCTACGCTGGTCGGGCTAAAAGTAGCCGTTGGGATATGACCCCAAAGTCAGCTCCTTCAAAAGGCTCCATCATCCGAGTCCTCACGTGTCCGCAGGGACCTATGATCAACATTTGTACATGTATTCCAAAAACACAACAGGGTGTCCAACATGTACAGGCAAAGGTGAGATACTCATTTATAAGTTTATCACGATAGCCGCACAAGCGACAAACAACAGTTACAGTCACATATAAATACAGTTATAATAACAGTTATTCATATGAAAGAATATCTCAACCACTATCATAAGTTATAATAATGCATGAGACTTCAATATCATCTTTCTAATTCATGTACTCCAAAGATTCCTACTACCCTTCATCGAGCGATAGGCCGCAATAACACCTGTAATACAATTGTTCTCATGAGCTGGCCTCTCAATTTAGGTCTGAACTCCAATTGTTCCAGGATACCACGTCATAACCATATCCTGAATAGTCCAGTCTCTGATTGAGTTCATTCGTGTTGGGCAGCCGATTTACCATGGCACGGGTTTGCTATGCCGCCGGCCACTTGTGGAGTTTCGAACACAGAATGCCCCTATAGACCCAGTGGTCTTAACTGGCTCAATTCTCAACTACGTAAGTTGTAGCTCGTTTTCAAATGGCACATCTGCCAGTTCATCATGTATACAGAAATTTTTTGTTTTCTTTTTCGTTCATTCTTTCGTTTGTCGAGGCATATAGCCCACGACTCGTTTTAAAGGACATTAAGCCCATTCAAATCAAAACACAGGACGCGAAGTCCGGGTGCTCAATCCACAAAACACTAGTCTGACGTCTCAGACACTAGGTTTGCGTTCGTCTCAAAAGATTCATCGTTTTTGCTTCAGTCTTATTTTCTCAAAACAACTTTAGAAAAAACAAAACTCAATTTCTTTTCTTGAACTAAAACATTTCTTTTCCAATGAAAAACATTTTCTAGGGAAAACACTTTTTCGTGAATAAAACCGTTTTCTAAAGGTTCCACGTCTTTTTAAAACGTTTTTCTAAAACAAAACTCACTTTGCAAAACTTTCCTCAAAACCACTTTTTCCTTTTCAAAAAGGAAGATAACTTTTCTTTAAAAAAAGCAACACCTTCTCCCAACAACACCTTTTTGATTTCAAAATCCAATTTTCAAAACTTTGATTTCGGTTTTCGAATTGTCGAGTCAAAGTCAGTCTTATGCTCATCCAGGATATATATATATATATATAGCATTCATCAAAGGCATCCATGCCACAATTCTAAATCAAATGCTCACGTACAAACTTCATCAAGTACATAAGTCAATCATTTACAACTTCCAATCATCAATCAACACTACCACATCTCATATGACAAATCAAATACCATGAAGCTATCAAACTCAAATGAACTACCTCCCCTTACCTCTCTCAGTTGCCCAATTAAATCCCGAACGATTCTCGGCTCCGGTTCTGTCTTCGTCCACGTCGCCTAAAACAATTAAGCACAATTCAATTCAAACAACAATCAATACAAAGTTACAACATCAAAACATAAATTTTCTTCCCCAAAAAGGTTCAAGGTTCGGCCACAAAGGTAAAAAGGGTTAGGGATCACATTTGATTCCAAACTTTTGTATGGTTGGTTCATAAACTTGGTTAACACTAAGACAAGTCTTAATACCCAAAAATATGAAACATGACTCATGGTTTTTCACACATGAAGGTCTCGGCCATGAAAGGAGAAAGGAGTTGGAAAATGATTTGGTTTTCCATCACTTGGATTCAAAGACAATAGAAAAGGTAAGGTTGGAATCAAGAGTTAGAAATCAAAAATTTGAACAAAAACACTATTCATCAAGAACTCTAGGGTTCGGCCACTTTTGGATCAATAGGCTAGGATGAGAGTTTCATCATATGCTCTTGGGTATAGGTAGAGGATGATGAAGTGAGCTCAAAGAAATTGGTTTCCCATTAAAAGGATTTTTCTACAATTTCCTATGAATTTTTGAAGTTTTGGATCATAAACTTGATTTTCATGAAAACAAGATTTGAAATTGAGATAGGAAGAGATTCAAGAAGCTAAGAGATCATAGAAGTGATCATACCTAAGAAAGGATGAAGATTGATCAAAGATTCAAGCTTTTTCTCAAAGGATTCAAGCTTTTCTTAAGAAGAAAATGGAGTTTTTCCAAGGAAGAAGATGAAGTGTGTGAGAGAAATGGGTGAAGCTCTCTTCTGCAGGCTGGGGGGCGTGGGAATGGGGCTGACCAGCCCGTAAAATGGGTCACTTAAGGGTATTTTGGTCATTTCCTCCAAGGGTAAAATGGTAAAAGTGAAAAAGGTTAGGGGCATTTTGGTTTTTTCACGTCCAGATATTTCCAAACGTCATGATGACTCTGACATGCTTCCCCATGTGATGTGACATGATGTGACATCAAGATTATCAGTTAGCCGGTCCCGGTAAATCCGTATGCAGCTCCGTTCGTCACCCAATTGAGGATTTCGCTCGAAAAAAGGTCAGGAAGTGATTTTTTTTTAAATATAACCAAAACGTAGAGAATTAAATTCTAAGACTTCTTGTCTCGTTTACGGGTCTATCTGAGGTCTCTGGAGTAGTAAAACCCCACTGACAGTGCAAAAATGTAGACCGAACTCCGTTTGAGTTTTAAGCACAAAATTTAATCGTAGCTTCGTACAATAATGTTGAGCATGAATATGGTCTCAGTTTATTTTATTTCATTTTCTATGTCCTCGAATAAAATATAAACTTAATTATATAACTTGTTGATTTATAAAGACAGTGAAAATCGGGTGTTACAGCTTTCACCTGAACTTTTTTGTTCTAATTCTCATAAAGCATATTAGTCCAAGATATAATATTTTTCACATTTAATTCATGCATTATCATATAAAGACATATTTTTAAGTTAATATTCTAATTAATATTTCTTATGTCTTTATTTAAATGTGATCAAACAATATCAATAATATATTTCACATTTATGTTTAATTGATCATCACATTTCTACATAATTAATTTTCCATAGGCATATATGATAATATCAAATTTATTTTCTATGCCATTTAATCAAATACATATATTAAGTATATGTCACATGTGTATTTTCTAATAAATCAAATTAATCATATAACACATGTATATAATGCGTTTAAGCTTAGTATGACGATATATCATTTAACAACATCAAATTAAGTTCTCTGTAACATCCCAGTATTCGGAAACCTTAATTGAGATAGATTGCTTAGATTAAGTATGTATATGGTTATTGATAATTATTGTCATGGCTTAAAAATATGTTTAGAGAATATGTTAAGTGTAGGGATGAATTGGATAAGAGAAGAATAAAGAACAAAGGATCAGGAGCAGAACGCTCAAGCGTGGACCAGTGGAACACTCCAGCTTGCTGACGCTCCAGCGTGGAGAGTTTTGGACGCTCAGGCGTGGATCCTCTGACCAGTGACTGGCAGTGATGGGACGTAAAGTGACATGTGTCGGTCACACGTCGCGGCTGGCACGTGATGGGCCGTGCCTTGGCAGTGAGGAAACGTCAACACTCAAGCATTGAGGAAGCCAACGCTTAAATGTTGGAATCCTAAAGCGTGGAGTTCCACAACGCTAAAGCATTTGCAGTAGAGTTTTACCTCTATAAATACTTCATCATTTTACCAGGAGAAGAGTTTACACTCTTCATCATTTTACAGAGAGCTCGAGGTATTGAGATTCAGAGGTGAATTTAGAGTTGTTGATCCAAGTTGCAACCCGTTCATTCGTTCGATTCCAATTCCGATTGTGTTTTCGTGATCAACGCGACTCCTACTCCAATTCTATCAATTTTCTTTCGTGATCCATGAAGGGTAAGCCGAGGTTCCGTATCTACCTACATTGTACCTATACAATGTTCTCTTTTGATTTAAGCTTCTTTTCACGGTTTTAACTTCGTATTAGGGTTAATGTCATAGTCTACATGTTATTTCCATGATTAGGGCAAGTTTGAAAGTTGCGTGCGGAACCCTTTTGGAGCAAGTAGGTAGAGGCTGTGAAGGTTTGGAGAGGAGCAAGAAGTGCTCGTTGTGTTCTTGATTATCACCACTTTCGCTATCAGGTGGGGAGAAAGAGTTACACACGTCGGGGAGGTAAGAGTAGTCAATATAGCTTTGTTGTATGTTTTGTGTGTGGGGGGAACCCTAAACCCTATGTGAGGTTGTGTCCTGACAAAGTACCTACATCGTAGGTTTAGTATACTTTGGGCTATCACCGTTATATTTGACACCCTAGGTTAGCAGATTTATGAGCATGATAAGATGTGATATGTGTTGATATATGCGTACCTGTTATTTATGATATCTGATATTTGCAAGAGTTGCATGATTGTGGGTGATAATGGTATGTTGGTACGTAAGTTGTTTACTGCTTTATGGAGCATGTTAATAATTGCTAAACTGTCGCATTATGTGTTGAAATGCGTGTATATATGCGATTCGGAGGTTTAGCATGATTAGGGCATTGACCCGTGGTGGATGTTTGAGCTGATAACTGAGATTTGAGATATAGTGGAGCTTGGAGCTCAGAAGGTTATAATGGGAGCTTGGAGCTCATATGGGTACAAGTGGAGCTTGGAGCTCGTATGATTACAGTGATCTGTGAGTAGACGACGAATTAGTTGGAGCTGACTATGGACCCGAGGATGCATCCCTTCCTCCAGGCAGCACCGGGGATCCCGATGCTGGGTGAGCTTGAGATCGTCTACCACGACGAGCAGGGGTGGCAGGTGGACACCTCTACATTCCTGATCGTGTATACCAAACCAATGAGCTTGCTATTCCGAGGCGGTACTCCACCTCGAGCAGACGTGATGGGACCGTACAGAGTGGTCCAGTTTCTTCTGTTTCCCCAGATATGGCACCCACCCAGGCCATGAGAGCGGGACTTTATGTGGGCTGCCCCAACATCATCTCACGTGACGAGTCGCAGAGTCTTTTTGATGAGAGGACAGCGTCGGAGGTCAAAGCGTTATCTGAGAGCCGCCAGGCGTAGGTGGATGGTTTTGTCTAGTTCTTCCTCACACTACGGGCCCCTGCGGGTTTATAGACGCACATATGGGGAAGGACAGGGTAGCTCTTCACTTTCACGTCGTGGAGGACATGTCGTCGCTAGTGCATCTGCCATAGGATGTGAGGTGAGACTATTTTGATGTATTTTGAGAGGGGATGGGAAGAACCTGTG
Organism: Ammopiptanthus mongolicus; assembly: GCA_039655645.1. NCBI lineage: Eukaryota > Viridiplantae > Streptophyta > Magnoliopsida > Fabales > Fabaceae > Ammopiptanthus > Ammopiptanthus mongolicus. Next base: position 50,161,245 of record CM077351.1, on the reverse strand, counting down.
AGCCTGAATTGAATTCCTTTGATATCTATGATGTATTTTCGCTTTTCATGTACTTTCGTCTATATTATTACTTAGCCCTACTGATGGGGCCACCATGTATATATATCTGTACCGTGTGTATGTGTTTTCATTTATCCTGTTGTGCTTACTCTGGTGTTGTGCGCTTTTAAATTGATCATATGTTATTGCTGTTTTAATAAGCGCGTAATCGCTAAGTTATAGCTAACAGTTTATGTGGGTTCTAAAATAATGGGATTTCCTCGAGTGGAACTTGGGGACGTTGCATTCTCCGCTTTATAATCTATTTGTCAACATCAAAACCTATATGATAATATGGTTCACATTCTCCCTCTTTTTGATGGTGACAAATACTTAGCAAATATATAATGATATTTCCTTTTTAATATTTCTCCCCCTATGTAACACATAGTTGGTAATTTGCTATTTCTCCTCAATACTTTCATTTATCATTTTTGTTGTTTATGATATTTGCTTTTTCTCCCCCTATTTGGCAATAGCAAAAAGAATTTCAAACTCCCTCTAAAACTATGCATTTATGATATAGGATTCTTCCCCTAAAGATTTGCCTTATAGATTTAGGGAACCTTTCTACGTTTTAGTTTTAGTGCACATAGGAGTTAATAATAGAAACATATATATAAGATCATAAAGAATATTACATTCAAAGCAAAAAGTCGATCTTTTGTAATTTTTCGCCTTATAATCGATTATAGATATCCTCATAATCGATTATTTATGTTCTGTTTTGAGGTATACTTATAATTTTTCTTGTTTGATCAATACCACATGTTATTTGAAATTTGTTACTACCACTTGTTGATATATTATACCATTTGAATAGTGTAGATACCACTTGAATAGATATATCACTTGAATAATCACTTGTTATTAGTATTTATATCGCTTGTTATGATATACTATTTGAGTGATTGATTTTATCACCTGTTGGAGTGATCAAATATGTTAATATCACTTGATAATTGATTAATCACTTGTTGAATTAATGAAGTGTTGAAGGATTTAAGTTGCATGAATATGTAACAAAGAAAGCAAGCACACTTTTATTATAAAAACAAAACTTAACACTTCATCCCTATCTACTAAAAGCCCTTAACTCCTATTCCAAAGTCTTTTCTTTTGGTATTGTCAATCTTAACAAACCCTAAAGATATAAGATAATCTTCATTAATGCTCTCATTTGGCTTTGGCTCTATTCCTTCTTCTCCTTCTAACGATACGACAAAATGACGGAGGATCTTTGTTATTTGCATGGGGTAGAGGAGATGGGAGGTTGTCTTGGAGTAAGCGTAGTCAATCATATGTTTGAAGACAGCAGCTGCCCAATTAATTTCTTTCTTCCTTTTTATTTTCCACATAAGGATAATGTCTTTTTCCGAAATTCTTGTTATATTGTGTCCCCTTGGAAGAAGACAACGAGCAAGAACGAAGTGGAGCAATTTCACTTCAGATTTAAGGTTCTTGAAAGAAATTGATTTTGAGGAAGGATCATAGAGGTTGACAATTTTCTTCAATGCTCTCTCTCTCTTGAGTGAGTTGTTCCATATAAATTTAGGATTCTCAAGAGAGATGTCAATACCTTGGTCCGGAAGATGTGAAATGTAGACCCAGGTTTCAAAGGATATATTGATTTTTGTTCCTTTGATTTTTGAGGTTATGGTTCTTGAGTTTTTATGATAATTGAAGCTTGCGTAAAACTCTTTTACTAATGAAGGATATACCTCATGTTTGCGAGAGCAGAAGGATAGGAGTTTGACTTTGGAGGGAGTACGATTCAGCTTGTAGGAGGACTCCAAGAAGGATGAATGATCAAAGTGATATAGGGGAGCAATGGGTCTTTCCAGACAGTGAGCACAGATTCGCTTTTCCTGAGTTTTGGATGCAAGGAGTTTTTCTACTATGGGAGAGATCTTCTTCTTTGAGGAAAGCTTCTTGCGTTTTGGACATGAGGAGAGAGGAGAGGAAACAATGATGTAATTTTTCTCTAATCGATGTTTGTGCTTTGATTGAATGTTGAATGAGTATTTAAGCACTTTCCTTACTTAAGCAAATTTAGAGAAAATCGATTTAAGATTTGTTCCTCATAACTTTTAAATAATATCATAAGAGGATTGACAATTGATTTGAGTTTTTCAAAACTTGGTTAGATTTGGCAAGGAGATTATTTAATGAGAGATTTGTTAAAAATATATCTTCCCACAATCTTGAGGGTGTTTCAATTTTGAGCACTTATGGTGAATTTAATGATCTCAATAAATTAGACAAATTTGAATTTTGGTCTAATTAAAGCTTTTTAGAAATAATCATTATTTTATGGAACAGATTTTCCAAAAATTTATTTTTCAAATATTAAGCATATTTGGAAATAGTCTCTTAATAGACTTTTCAAACCAATTAAGGATTCTAATACCACTATCATAATGATTTTTCAAATATTGAAAAGATGTGGTTTATTTATTCATGATTAGAAAAAGATTTTTCAATATATAGTATGATCATGAAATTACTTAAAGCTTTTGTATTAATTCTTCAAATAAGATATTCAATTTTTATGGACAGTGAAGAATTAATTATAACTATACTAACAAGAGAATTTTAATTTTTGACTCAATAAAATTATTTTCTTTTGTTATTCCTTTATTCCTTCTAACATTAATCCCATTTATTTTATAGGCTAATTGATCACAATCTTTAGGATATTCAAAATAGAATTAATGTGATATAATAACCATAAGATATAGTTAAAATATATGGGACCATTTAACTTTATGTATATTGAAGGAATTATTCAAAATATGATTTCACAAAGATTTGTTTTGTATTTGAAATATTTTGAATTTTGAATTATTTATTTTAATAGAAAGAGAATAAGGCCAGATTTTGTCTCCTAATAAGATATTAATTAGAGAATTAATTAAGATTTGATTTAATAGTATTTTTAGGCACATTCTTCCCATTATTATTGTTTTCGAACAATAACCGATTATGCACCCTGCAATAATCGATTATACTGCCTCTGGTCTCTTATCATGCCATAGCCTATTTTCATAATCGATTTCCCTAATCGATTATGAGCTTTCTGTTTTCGGGAAATATTAGGATTATTTTATAATCGATTACCATAATCGATTATGAAGCTACTGTTTTTCTCCCTGGTTTTCTCGAGGAACTATAATCGATTATATAATCGATTATCCTATTTGATTTTCACGTTTTCATAGCATGGGAGATGAGATAATTTTTCTATGAGGTCCTATAGCTTCTTTTGAGTAATCTTATCTTTTCTAGAGATTCTTGCCCACTCAAATAGGCATATCATGCTTGAGATAATAATTAACCACATAAGCATCATAGGCATATACATGTATGACATATAATTAATTTTAACACAAAGCTCCTATGTCATTTTGTATCAATCAAGAGTTTCACATAAGCATGTATTTCAACATATATTTCAACATACCTCCATTAATTAAGTTTTCCCATTTAAGCATGTATGGAAGTAGAGATTTAGAGTTACCTTATTTTGAGAATTCCAAGAGTACTACTCTTTCTTACCCACTTTTGTTTGATCTTACTTTTGTTTGAGTTGTCCATCAAGAGAATTGTTGCTTCCATTTGTGATTCCACTTTTAGACTTATGAAACATTCCTCTTGACGATGCATGGCTTGTGTGACATCATTTCTTGGCATGATCTTGAGGATGACTTTCCCCCAATGAGTTTTGCCCTTTCCTGCAATTACTTTCAATTTCAAGATCATTAGTGACAAGTTAATAATTATCAAGAATATTTAGAATGTCCTTGGCACTGTCATACTCTTTGATTCTCTCATAGGCATCTTTGCATAGGTTATTTTGGAGAATTTCCATGGCTTTGTTATTCAAGCAAAAACAACTTTTCTCAAACTCAGGCTTATGCTCTTTGAGTTTTATACTGGGTCCATAAACTCCAATTTCCCAAAAGTCCACATCAATTGACTTCATGTAAAATTCAATTTTTGCACGCCAGAAAACAAAATCCTCACCATCAAAGAACGGTGGTTTGTTAATATTAAAACCAAACTTCATAATGAAAAAGTTTTCAAAACTGGTTGCTATCAAGGATCTTAACTCTGAGCTGTTAGGCTACTAACCAGAGCCGAAGCTCTGATACCACTTATTGGTCGTGGAAACAAATACCCAAGAGGGGATGAATTGGGTTTTGAAATAAAAATGAAAACTTTTTGTACAATCAAAAACCCTTTTATAAATTTAAGCAGAATTTGCAGCGGAAAATAGTTTGATAAACAAATATAAAGAGACAAGGTAAGAATAGCTGGACACAAGTATTTTATCGTGGTTCAGCCACGCACCGCCAGTGGCCTAATCCAGTCCCCACTCCACCTGTGGGATTTTGTTCCACTATAAAGACAAGCGTAACTGGTGCTTGCAACCGTTTTACAAAACCAAGCTTAACAGGTGCTTGTAACCTTCACAATAACAGGGTAATTCTCACAGACCAAAGATATCACCTCCCCCAATGAAAAAGCCTCAAATAATCCCAAGCTTAACAGGTGCTTGTAACCTTCCAAGCACTCCTCACAGACAAGGGATATAACCTCCCTCAGTGATAGAGTCTCAACCAAGCTTAACAGGTATTAGCAACCTTAGAGCACGTTGGTACTCAATGGATTGAGTCATTTGACTCTTACCAATATAATGCACTCACAATAGTGCGGATAAACAACTTGAAGATCAAAGCACAACTATGTGCAACAAATACACTCAAGAACTTATGATAATCAAAGTATAATAATGGCTCGAGTGTTTTTCAAAACTGAAGAGAAAAGAGTAGAAAAGATTTAATCAAAATAATAGCGTGTTTTCTCTTTTTATTTCTCTTTCAACCACTTCTCAAAGGCCCTCAAAAAGTATTTATAAAATTTTGAAATATGGCCGTTAGGAATTTAAAAGATACTTTATTAATTAATACAAATTCCTTTTCTGGTAAATCAATTTGAAAAACTAGCCGCTGGAGCCATTAAATGCAGAAGATAAGGAAATTAAATATTCTCATTTAAGCGCATCATAATCGATTATCATATGTCCATAATCGATTATGCCTTTTTCTGCCATAACTGGGATTTTCAATAAAACATGCATAATCGATTATCCTAATCGATTAAGGCTTCTCTATAAAAACCACCCAGTTTCGTAAATGGTCATAATCGATTATCCTAATCGATTATACCTTTGCTGTTAGTCAAAAACATTTTTCACGTTGAAACACAGACTGACCATAATCGATTATCCTAATCGATTATTGTTTCCCAAAATTACTTTTCAAAGATAAAATCTTTTTCAACCAAAGATATTTTTCAAAATCATTTTTGATAAAAACAATTGATCTTTTTAGAAAACTTGAGCCACTATCACCTTCTCATACCTTACATTAAATTCTAAGACCCTTCTATGACTATCTTTGAAGCCCATAACTCTTGGTCTTGAATTCTTGAGATTCTTCTAGGAAATTTCTTTAATAAATTTTTCTCTTCAAGCTCTTGACATTTCTTCTAGCAATCTTGACGATTATGATTGATCTTGAATATTGGCTCTTGATTCTCTTGGCTTTATAGATTTGCTTTCACCTAAACTTTTCTATGATAATTCTCATAAAACATATTAGTCAAAGATATAATATTTTTCACATTTAATTCATGCATAAAACCATTATCATATAAAGACATATTTTTAAGATAATATTCCAATTAATATTTCTTATGTCTTTATTTAAATTTGATCAAACAATATCAATAATATATTTCACATTTATGTTTAATTGATCATCACATTTCTGCATAATTAATTTTCCATAGGCATATATGACAATATCAAATTTATTTTCTATGCCATTTAATCCAACACATATATCAAGTATATGTCACATGTGTATTTTATAATAAATCAAATTAATCATATAACACATTTATATAATGCATTTAAGCTTGGTATGATGATATATCATTTAACAACATCAAATTAAGTTCTCCCCTTAATACTCTATTTGTCAACATCAAAACCTATATGACAATATGGTTCACAGTCAATGTAATGCAACCCCTCGGGTTTGAAGATCATTCCTGTAACACCCCAGTTTTCACTTGCTTGTTATAAAGTGTTATCTATATATGTTATCTGTTATTATGCTTATGTTAGATGTTTAGGGTCGTGTTTTAGGGTAGTTAACCTTAGAAAACAAGCCTATCAGTAATCCTAACAGGACAGCACGCCCGTGCAGCACACCCGTGCTAGTTGGTCAGCACGCCCGTGCCCATGGTCAGCACGTCCATGCTCTATGCTCGCACCAGAAATTCGTTTTGGGCCTTAGGTCGGTCCGTTTCACTCTAATCCTTTTTATACCTCTTTTGCTCGACCTAAAACTCATAGCCATTCCTAAAGTTAGAAACAGCCGTCTTTAACCTTTCTCTTGGGTTCCCATTGAATCCTTGAGCTTTCTCCAATCCTTGTTTGAGTGTTCTTCGTCAAGAACACATCCTTGTGGTGTTTTCTGTTGCGTTTGGGGATAAGCTCCTTGCTTAGTGTTACTCTGAGGTAAGGTAATCAACCTTGTTCATCCTTTTCTTTGAATCCTTTGAGTTAATGTTGAACCGTTTCCTCCCTATCAAACCAGACTTCGCTGTTCGTGTGCCAATGCTTTGAACGGCAGCTAGCAGATTAGTTCCCCAAGGATCTGATCGAGGTATGTTTGTAACCCTTGTGTTAATTCCCTTTCCTTTTTCTTGCTTGGGGAATTAACTTATCCTATTGCCTTGGCGTTGTTGGTCAAATCTCGCTAAACCTGTTGAACCCGTGTGGAGGAGTCAAGTGTGGACTTCGTTCTTGTTGGCTCATAGGCTGGAATCGTGACGCCAGGTATAGGGAGAAGGGATTAGTATGAACATATAGGTTCTAGGGTAGCGTAAGATGAGGGTTAACCAATGACCCTATTTGTGTGCTATGTGCCTTAGTTGATGTATGAAGTTGTTATTTGTTTATGCATGATGCTAATTGTTTAATTGATTTTTATGACCTTGGCATGATGTTTATGATGTTGTTGATGATGATTGTTGGTATGCCATAATCATATGAATTGGTATGTTGAAGTTGCTGTTAAAACTATGTTAATAAAAGACATAGGGATGTTAGCGCTAAGCCTAAAAACTAGGATTAGTCTAATTGATGTGCATAAAACATAAAGATGTTGATGAGGGGTGAGATTAATGCCAATGGATTAGTCAAGAACCTTAGGATTGATTTGGAGGGTTAAAATCTAGAAAAATTAGTAAGTTTCCCAGAACTGAAACGTTGTAACAGAGTTGAGCACACCCGTGTTCAATATCAACACGCCCGTTCTCTATGCCTCGAAAAGCTAGCACGATCATGCTCTCAGCAGCACGCCCATGTCGGAAAAACGATAAAAGTGGCGCTGTTTAGCATGCTCGTGCTCTCGCGCAGAATGCCTATGCCAGTTGGCCAGCACACCCATGCTCAGGCCGTGCCACTGTCAGAAATAAGAAAACTTCACCGTTTTAAATAAAAATAGATTTAATAACCTTTTGGGATAAAAATACGACATAAGAGATTATAGAACATGACCTTGAGGATAGTTAATGAACTAGGATAATGATAAATAAGATGCAATAATGAGGACTTAATAAAGAGATTAGTTAATGAGACAATGATGCTATTGGTAACGACGTACTATTATCAATGTTGTTGGTTAAATCATTCTTGATGCTTATTGGTCATGTTTGATGTTGATAAATCACTTTGATACTTATTGGTCAAAGTTGATAGCCTGTGTTAATGGTGTTGAGAGAGGTGGTTGCCATGTTGTTTGTATGTTAGCATTGCATGCATCATGACATGGTGTTGTTAGTTTGGGGGAAGTTACGATGACTGGGGAGTTCGTCCAAGAGTATGGCGAACTGGCTGTCCACGGTGATTCATCCAAGAGTTAGGTGAATTAAGCGCATCCGTGGTGGTCCATCTGAGAGTAAGGTGGATCGGCTATCCAAGGGGTTCACCTGTGAGTTTGGTGAACTGCCGACGTTGGTGCTTATTGGCCATTGTGGATATGTAACTCCAAAATTGTCTTTTTAAGTTTGTTATTGGATCCACATTGCATATGGAGTAGCGGAGCAGTTTTGCATCGCATAGCATGTTATAATGTGATATGATGAAGTATGTTATGTTATATGTTATAATATGATGTTTTATATGCTGCATAATCATCTTGCTAACTGCTCTATTACCGTTTATGTTTATACGTACAGTTCCTTACTCCCTACTATGGTTGTTGTTGTTTTGCAAGTACCTATGGTTATGCAGAGGATGGTGAGCAGCCAGTTGAAGAGTGATCCCGAGGTGATCGCTTGCCCTTAGTTTTAGTTTATGTTTAGTTTGTTTTTCCGATGTATAATCGGTAGTGGTTACCTGCTCTGATATGTGACATCGGGATTGGTTTTGTTTTTCTTTATAATTCCGCAGTTGTAATTTATGTTTAAACGTTTTGGATCATGTGGTACTTGTTACCCTTTTGGTTTTAATTTATAACTTCTTTTATTTTATATGATATATTTTTAATATTATCGTATGCGGGGTAGCGGGTGTCGCAATTCCCATCCTGAGTATGTATATAAGCTTCAGAAAGCTTTATATGGACTCAAGCAAGCTCCCAGAGCTTGGTATGAGAAACTCAGCTCATTCCTTATGGAAAATGCTTTTTGTAGAGGAAAGGTAGATGCTACCTTGTTTAAGAAATCAAATAAAAATCATTTCATAATAGTTCAAACTTATGTTGATGATATCATTTTAGGATCAACTAATGAGTCTTTATGCAAGGAACTTTATGAGCTCATGGCAAAAGAATTTGAAATGAGCATAATGGGGAAACTCAAGTTTTTCGTAGGACTACAAGTGAGACAAACCTCAAATGGTGTGTACATTCATCAGACTAAATATACCAAAGACTTACTGAAGAAATTCCAAATGGACTATAGCAAGCCAATGAACACACCTATGCATCCAACGTCCATTCTAACCAAAGACAACAAAGATAAAAAAAGTATATCAAAAGGTATACAAAGGTATGATTGGATCTCTCTTATATCTTACTGCCTCCAGACCTGATATAATATATAGTGTATGTATTTATGCACGTTTTCAACCTGATCCTTGTGAAAGTCATTTAACAGCAGTCAAAAGGATCTTTAGATATTTAAAAGGTACTACTAATCTAAGTTTATTTAATGAGAAATCAAACAAGTACAGATTAGCTTGTTACTATGATGCTGACCATGCTGGAGATAGAATAGAAAGAAAAAGCACAAGTGGTGGTTGCCACTATCTTGGAGCAAACCTAATATCATGGTCAAGCAAAAGACAAAGCACCATAGCCCTATCAATTGCAGAACCTGAATTTAGTTCTGCTGCAAGTTGCTGTTCACAACTTTTGTGGATCAAACATCTACTAGAAGACTACAACATCTATGAGAGTAAGATCCCAATCTTTTGTGATAATACAGCTGCAATTAACTTATCAAAAAAATCCTATATTGCATTCAAGGGCTAAACACATAGAAATCAAACATCACTTCATTAGAGATTATATTCAAAAAGGTGTATTTGATATTAAATTTATTGATACGGACCATCAATGGGCAGATATCTTTACAAAACCTCTTGCAGAGGACAAATTTTCTTTCATAAGAAAACAACTCAACACGCACTATGTTGAGTGACCTTGCGTCCAATCGTTGCTTTGCTCTCCATCTAAAACATGCTTGCATCATTTATTACAATGAATATCTTGAATATTTATTGCATTCAAATTATTATTATTTTAATAAATATTTTGAAATAATTAACTCTGGCACTCACACGTTCCAATGCTGAGTCAGCACCTCCAAACATCGTGCGTCTGTTCCCTTTCTTTTGAATAGCCACCCTCAGTAACCGCATGTCATCATGACTATTTAACCATAGTAAATTCTGATGGTTGGGTATGTAACATCCCGATTTTCTGTAACTCTAATCGAGTTAGTTAAACTCGATAAGGGCTTCGGATGCTTGTGTGAAATGTTTTGTGTTAGTTTAAGACCTAGTTGGAAGCTTAGGAATAGGCTTGAACAAGGTTGGAGGTGCCTAAGGTCATAAACGAGAAATTGTGGAAGTCATAAGTTTGGAAGGCTCTTCCTAGCTAAGCGGCATGCTCAAGCGTGGGAAGGGTGCACGCCCTAGCGTGCCAACACTCATGCTTTGGCATGTTGCATGCTCAAGCGTGCCGAGTGCGTTTGCTAGCTGGGGTGCTTTCTGACTCGTGTGCAACACGTGTTAGGCCAGGGTCAAGGCAGAGTGGACAAGGCTCCACGCTCAAGCGTGGAGGTTGTCCACGCTAAAGCGTGCATAGTGGGTCAAGTTGGATGAGTTTCTTCCTCCTTCTCACTTTACATGAAATTTTCCTTGAGTAAGAGAGAGAAGCTCTGAGACTTTATAGAGAGAAAGCTTGGATAGTGAGACTTCGAGAAGTCGGATCAAGATTCTGCCTACGCGGTTGCGATCACAGCGAGATTATCTACGACTTTAACGGATCCGTTTCTCGATTCGGAAGAGGTAAACTCGGATCCCTAACACGCGTTCTTCGCATTCTTGGCGTTCTTCGAGTTTCTACCTATTCTTCTTTAACTTTGAGCTTGCCCTAGGGCTAACACTATTGCATATGTGTTGTGCTCATGATTTCTCGCGGATTGGAGCTTGAGGCCGCGGCTAGGGAGGCTGTTTTCGGAGCTATACGTGGCTGAACTTGTGGCTGCGAGTGGAGGAGCTTGTCTTGGAGTTCGTGATACGACTGTTCAGGTGGGGAGAAAGAGTACTGCTGCCGTCGGGAAGGCAAGAGTAGTGTAGTGTGTTTTCTGCTGTGTGTAGGGAAGCCCTACCCAACTAGTGGTTGAGCCCTAATAAAGTATCTAAACCCCAGGTTTAGCATACTTTGGGCTATCCCCGTTAAGTTTGGAAACCCTAGGTTAGCGAACTGTTGATTGAAAATGATTTGTTTCGTATGATTGTTGTGATATGAAATTCTGTTGTTGCTATCTGTCTAAGTGCCTACATGCTACTTGGCATGTGATATGCTGTTATGTGCTTCTATTGATGCTATTACTGTTGATGTTTTGTTGTTTGTGGTAATTGTTGTGTGGTGGCGGAATGTTGTAGAGTTAAGTTTGGCTGTGTGCCGTGTTGTTATCAGGTTGATAACGTGGATGGTGTCGTTGCTGTTATGCTGACTGTTCGAGGCTGTGGCCTTGATGTTTGAGCTATGAGTCATGGACGCGTGGCGTCGAGGCTGTGGTCGTGTGGATGCAGTTGCATTTTGTTGTTTCTGATTGAGAGTTCAGGCATGAGATCCGGTATCAAGCCCGTTGAGGATGTTTGTTGCATATCATCAGTTGCCAAGTGGCGAGGCCGTATGATAGGTAGTATGGGCTGCCAGCGTCATACGAGGTTAGTTGTACCTGAGTGCAGGTATGGAAAGTAGATGGAGCAGTCAAGTGAGTGACAATAGTGATGTTGCCGGTCTCGAGAATAGTTCACAGTGATGGATGAGGTAGCTCCTATCATGTCGTCACGCCCAATCCAATCCAGTTTGCCCGACTAATCCCAGAGCTTTCCATTGTTCCAGGTTAACGTTCCGAGGTGATCGAGATGCCCCGGTTCCGGCGTGGAAGGGGGATGGACTCTCATTGGTCACGGCAAGCGGTTCGGTTTCTTGGACAAACTAACTCTGTTCCGACATAAAACCTGTTCCGGTGTGGACTTGATCGGGTGTGGAACCGTTCCAGTGTGGAAACATTTTTCATGAGCTTTCGGTCGACATGCTGCATGGGATTAGTTTCCTAGTCTAGAGGATTGATCTGAGTGTGAGACTCATGGAGATGGACGCTTCTTGCATGTGTTGTCTTGGGAGAAGTATGTCTGAGTTTAGTATCTGTCGTATTTGTTGTACCTGCTACTTGTTATATGATACTTGTTTACTGCACTATTGTTGTTATTTCCGACATTGCTATGCACTGTATTTCTTTTCTCCTTATTGCTTTTTTCATATCAGTTTGATACTCGGTTCGCGTGAAGACGAGGAGCCAGCTGATGGATCCGAGGGCGCACCCTTTCATCACATCAACAACGAGGATGTCGGTGTTGGGCCTGATCGAGATCATCTATCATGATGATCGGGGGTGGCGCGTGGACCTTCTACTTTTCTGATGGTCTACACAGGGCCGGTGAGCATACTGTTTCGAGGAGGGGCATCGCACAGGGAGGACATCATGGGGCCCTTCAGAGTCATGCAGTTCCTACCATTCCCACGTATGTGGCTGCCGCCGAGGCGTCATGAGCGGGACTACACCTGGGTTGAGCTAGCATCTTCGCAGGCAACTAGCAAGAGAGGCTACGTCTATCGAGGCCAGCGCCGGAGGACGGAGCAGTGTTTAAGGACCTACCATCTGCGTAGGATTGTTGTGTCCAACTCGTCATCGGAGTATGAGCCTTTGGTGAGGTATTGGCGAACTCATGGTGAGGGCCAGGGTAGTTCAGGGCCTCCTCACCACTGATGGTGGGAGCCTGCCAGTGCGTCCTAGGCGGTGAGCTGAGAGCTTTTCGTGTATTGTTGAGTGGGGACGGGTAATGCTGGTGAGTTGCGAGGGTTTCTGTCTTCTGCTTTTATATGTACTTTTTGTTTCTTCTTGTTTTTCTTTATACAGCTTGTATACTTATGTACAGTGCCCTACTGATGGGGCTATGTTTATGCATGGTATATGTATAGTTATCTTTTATGTTACGCTTTTACTCTGATGTGATCTATGCTTTCCGTATGTTGTATGTTTTAGATGAGCATGTTTCCGCTATGTTGTTTGAATACCATGTTATTGCTATAATACGGTAAGGCATAGTTAAAAATCATAGGAGTTTGGGACTAATGGGATTATCCTTCTGAGAAAAGAGGGTCGTCTCATTTTGGTGGTATCAGAGCAGTTTGGTTCTATAAAAGAGTTGTGGAAGTCTGGAACCAAGACTACAAGTCTAACAAGTGCACTGGCAACTACAGTTGATACCCACATTGTATCAACTATGTCTGGTTTTGGGTAGAGTGTCTGATGCGCTAGTTATCGAAGTGTGACAACTGTTTTCATTCATAAGGCATATTATATGTTTAACTGTTAAGTGCTATTATACGTCTTATGAATTGGAACTGATAGCTCCTTTTTACAGGAAGCTAGATGGCATGTGGGCGTGGAAGAGAAAGATGTGGAAGGCCGGTTTCGACCGGAGGCGATGATAACAACAACAATAACAACGGTGACCACTCAGGGACAGGAAGTGGTGGTGACACCTCTGAAGCAATGCGGGCCATGCGAGACTTGGCTACCGCAATGATGCAAATAACTCAGTAGACTGCCCAATATATGCAATGGCAGGAAGAGAGGGAAGCAAGACAAGATCTGTTGCATGCGGTGATAGGAAACAAGACTGTGGACACTGGTCTCAATACTTTCATGAAAGGAAATCGTCCTAAGTTCCACGGAGAGTACAAACCTGAAGCTGTAGAGATGTGGCTACAAGAGATCGAGAAGGTATTCATGGCCACACACTGCAGAGAGGACAGGAAAGTTAAATACGCTGCTTTCATGCTGGTTGGAGCAACGGAAGCTTGGTGGAGGACCAAGGCCAGACTGTTAGAGGCCGGAGGAAGCATTTTGACCTGGCAACTATTCTGGGAAAGTTTCTTAAAGAAGTACTTTCCAAGGAGTATCAGGCAAGAGAAGGAGAAAGAGTTCCTGAGTCTGAAACAGGAACAACTATCGGTTGGTAAGTACGCTATGAGATTCGAAGCGTAACTCAAGTTCTAATGGTTCTATCAGCTCCACCCAGACGAAGAATGGTTCTACAGAAGGTTTGAAGACGGGTTGAGGCCCGAGTTGAAGAGAACAATGTTACCTCTAAGTATCAGCTCTTTCCCTGAGTTAGTAGAGAAATGCACGGTGGTGGAAGGGCATGACCGAGCAGGGACTGTCTCACAACAAGTGAGAAGTGGTGGACCTGTTCGGAGCAATCAGAGAGGCAGAGGTGGCAAGTTCCAACGGAGGGCAAGGCCTTATGATCGCCCGGCTCAGTTCAATATTAACCAAGGGGGAGCAGCTCCAATCAGGGGCAACAGAAGATCAAGACCTGTTTTCGATGTGGGGGACCGCATCTAGTTAAGAACTGCTCGAGGGCCCAACATATCATGTGCTTCAACTGCAACCAAATGAGTCACTATGCATCAGATTGCAAGCCCGGAGTTTGTCGAAGGGCTCAGTTTCAACAGCAGAGCGGTAAAGCTCAGAGTGGGGGAGCAAGATCAACAGTGGCAAGTCAGCAGAGTAGACCACAGACAACTAGAAGAGTGTTTGCTGTGAGGGGTTATGAAGCCTCTCGAAGACCCGATCTGATACAAGGTAAATGCCTAGTCTCTGGTAAACTTTTATCAGTTTTGTTTGATTCGGGGGCCACTCATTCTCTCATATCATTAGAGTACATGGATCATTTAGGGTCACCTGTTTCTGTATTACCCTATGATTTGACTGTCTCAACGCCTATTGGCGATTCTCTGACTACCCTATACGTATGCCTTAAATGTCCTATCACGATAAAGAACCGTCATTTTCTTGTTGACCTTATCTGTTTGCCTTTGTAACAGATAGATGTAATCCTAGGCATGGACTGGCTTTCGGGCAACCATGCGATGCTAGACTGTTCAAATAGGACCCTTATTCTCTCAGACCAATCTGGATTGATGCCTGCCGACAAGAGTATTCCGATGGGTGGACGATCGGATGAGTATGTGGTGCTGTTCTCTTTGGAAGCAAAGGAGACTCCTAGTGTCGGAGCTTTACCCACCGTGTGAGAGTTTCCGGAGGAGTTTCCCGATGATGTTCCCGGACTGCCACCGAAGAGAGAGGTGGAGTTTGCTATAGACCTTGTACCGGGGACTGGGCCATATCGATAGTGCCATATCGGATGTCTCCAGTTTAACTGGCGGAGCTGAAGAAACAGTTGGCCGAGATGCTAGGCAAAGAGTTCATCAGACCTAGTGCATCTCCGTGGGGAGCGCCGATGTTGTTTGTGAAGAAGAAGGACGGGAGCTCGAGGCTGTGCATAGATTATCGTCAGCTGAACAAAGTGACGATAAAGAACAACTATACGTTACCACGGATAGATGATTTGATGGATCCACTGAAGGGAGCAGCTGTGTTTTCTAAGATCGATATGTTGTCTGGATACCATTAGATCTGGGTTAAAAAGGTGGATGAACCCAAGACTGCTTTTCGGAGTCAGTATGGTCACTACGAGTACTTGGTTATGCCGTTTGGTGTGACTAATGCTCCTGCTGTGTTCATGGACTATATGAACAGGATCTTCCGGCCGTTCCGTGACAAGGTTGTTGTTGTTTTCATCGACGACATCCTTGTATACTCTTCGAGTAGAGAGGAACACGAAGAGCTTCCGGCCATTCCTTGACAAGGTTTTTGTTGTTTTCATCGACGACATCCTTGTATACTCTTCGAGTGGAGAGGAACACGAAGAGCATCTAAGGGTGGTGTTGCAAGTGCTAAAGGATCAGCAGTTGTACGCTAAACTGTCGAAGTGAGATTTTTGGTTAGAGGATGTTCAGTTTCTAGGCCATGTTATTAGTAAGGATGGAATCGCAGTGGATCCTATGAAAGTTGAGGCCATAGTGAGTTGAGAAAGCCCTAAGTCTGTAAGTAAGGTGAGAAGCTTTTTTGGTTTAGCGGGATCTATCGGCAATTCATCGAAGGATTCTCTAAGATTGTGTTACCTATGATGCAGTTAACGAGAAAGGGGAAGGTGTTTAAGTGGTCAGAAGCTTGCGAGCATAGTTTCCAGAAGCTGAAGAGAAGACTGACTACATCACCTGTGTTGGTGCTACCAGATCCCTTAGGACGATTTGATGTATACTGTGATGCATCTTATCAAGGCTTAGGATGTGTGCTCATGCAAGAAAGGAAAGTGGTGGCGTATGCCTCCAGGCAGTTGAGAGTACATGAGCGGAACTACCCAATGCATGATCTGGGATTGGCTGCGATAGTGTTTGCATTGAAGATATGGAGGCACTATCTTAATGGTGCTAAATTCAGTGTGTTTAGCGACCATAAAAGCCTGAAGTATCGGTTCGACCAGAGAGAGTTGAACATGAGGCAGCGAAAGTGGACGAAATTCATAAAGGACTATGAATTCGACCTGAAATACCATCCAGTTAAGGCGAATGTAGTAGCGGATGCGGTTTGTAGGAAATCCCTACACGTATCTGCAATGATGGTAAAGGATCTAGAGCTGTTAGAGGTGTTTAGAGATCTGAATCTGGAAGCGGAAATCGTCGAGGATAAGTTGAATCTTTGGATGGTTAGAGTAACTAGAGATTTCCTGAAACTTTTATGGAAGAAGCATGCTGAGGATAAGTACCTCGAGGGCGTGAATCAGTTAATAGAGGAAGGTAAGACGTCGGAATTCAGAAGAGGTAATGATGGTCTACTTAGGGTTGGTGATCGGGTTTGTGTGCCAGCGGATAGCGAAGTTAAGAATATGATCTTGGAGGAAGCACACACGAGCAAGCTGAGTTTTCACCCTGGGTCTACCAAGATGATCAGGACCTGAATAAGCTGTTCTGGTGGCCGGGGATGAAGAAAGATGTAGCGACATATGTCCTAATCTGCTTGGTGTGTCAGAAAGCAAAGATTGAACACCAGAAGCCAGTCGGGTTGTTGCAATGGCTGGATGTCCCAAAATGGAAGTGGGATAGCATTGCCATGGACTTTGTTTCTGGGTTGCCGAGAACTCAGAGAAGGTGTGATGAAGTCTGGGTAATCATTGACAGGTTGACGAAGTGTGCTCATTTCTTACCTATTAACAAGAGTTACTCTTTGGAGCGATTGACTCAAATTTACATCAAGGAGGTTGTGAGGCTGCATGGGGTACCTTTGAGCATCATTTCGGATCGTGATCCAAGGTTTACCTCAAGGTTTTGGAGGAGCTTGCACAGTGCGATGGGAACTAGGCTAAGTATAAGTTCTGCTTATCATCCTTAAACGGATAGTTATTCAAAACAAACAATTCAGTCATTGGAGGATCTCTTAAGAGCGTATGTGTTGGAGAACTCGGGAAGTTGGGACGAGTTCCTGCCATTGATCGAGTTTACTTATATCAACAGTTTCCATTCAAGTATTGGCATGGCACCGTGCGAGTCACTGTATGGACATAAGTGCAGGACTCCGTTGTGCTGGTTTGAGATTGTAGAAAGTCAGCTATTAGGTTCGAAGCTGGTACAGCAAACAACGGAACAAGTCCATAAGATACGGGGAAAGATGAAGATCGCAAGGGATAGGCAGAAAATCTATGCTGACAAGAGAAGAAGACCATTGGAATTTCAAGAAGGCGACCATGTCTTCATGAGAGTCACCCCAAGAGCTGGAGCGGGCAGGGCAATCAAATCCAGAAAGCTGACAACTGTTTCAGATTCTTCGACGAATCAGTCCTGTAGCCTATCAGGTAGCTTTGCCACCAAATCTGTCAAATCTTCCCTACGTCTTTCACGTATCTCAAGTCAGAAAGGACCACCCTGATCCATCACATGTGCTAGAGCTGGAATCAATCCAACTAAAAGAGAACCTTGAGTACGAGACTTCACCTGTTCGGATCGTGGATAAAAGGATCAAGGAACTGCGCGGCAAGCACATTTTGTTAGCCATAGTGGAATGGAATCCAATGACGGGAGATTCAACGTGGGAACGTGAAACTGAGATACGCCAAAGTCATCCCTATCTGTTCACCAGTATGTGACGGAAATTTCGGGACGAAATTTTCTGTCAGGGGGTGGTAATGTAACATCTCGATTTTCTATAACTCTAACCGAGTTGGTTAAACTAGATTCGGGTGTTGGATTCTTGTGTGAATTGTTTTGTGTTAGTTTAAGACCTAGTTGGACACTTAGGAATAGGCTTGAACAAGGTAGGAGATGCCTAAGGTGTTAAACGAGAAACTGTGGAAGTCAGAAGTTTGGAAGGCTCTTCCCAACAGAGCAGCACGCTCAAGCGTGGGAAGGGAGCACACCCTAGCGTGCCAACGCTCAAGCGTTGGCATGTTGCACGCTCAAGCGTGCCGAGTGCGTTTGCCAGCTGGTGTGCTTTCTGACGGGTGTGCAACACGTGTCAGGCCACGGTGAAGGCACAGTGGACAAGGCTACACACTCAACCGTGAAGGGAACCCCACGCTCAAGCGTGCCGGTTGTCCACGCTAAAGCGTGCACAGTGGGTCAAGTTGGATGAGTTTCTTCCTCCTTCTCACTTTGCACGATATTTTCCTTGAGGAATTGAGAAAAGCTCTAAGACTTTAGAGAGAGAAAGCTTCGATTGTGAGACTTTGAGACGTCGGATCAAGATTCTGACTACACGATTGCGATCGCAACGAGATTATCTATGACTTTAACGGATCCGTTTCTCGATTAGGCAAAGGTAAACTCGGATTCCTAACACGTGTTCTTCACGTTCTTAGCGTTCTTCAAGTTTCAACCTTTTCTTATTTAACTTTGAGCTTACCCTAGGGCTAACACTATTGCATATGTGTTGTGCTCATGATTAGGGCTAAGTTTGTGCTCGTGATTTCTCGCGGATTGGAGCTTGACGTCGCAGCTAGGGAGGCTGTTTTCGGAGCTATACGTGGCTGAACTTGCGGCTACGAGTGAAGGAGCTTGTCTTGGAGTTCGTGCTACCACTGTTCATGTGGGGAGAAAGAGTATTGCTGTCGTCGGGAAGACAAGAGTAGTGTAGTGTGTTTTCTGTAATGTGTAGGGAAGCCCTAACCCTACTAGTGGTTGAGCCCCGATAAATTACCTAAACCATAAGTTTAGCATACTTTGCGCTATCGTCGTTAAGTTTGGAAACCCTAGGTTAGCGAACTGTTGATTGAGGATGATCTGCTTCGTATGATTGCAGTGAGATGGGATTCTGTTGTTGCTATATGTCTAAGTGCCTACATGCTACATGGTATGTGATATGCTGCTATGTGCTACTATTGATGCTGTTACTATTGATGTTATGCTGTTTGTGGTAATTGTTGTGTTGTGGCAAAATGCCGTAGAGATCAGTTTGGTTGTGTGCCGTGTTGTTATTGGGTTGATATCGTGGATGGTGCCATTGTTGTTATGCTGACTGTTTGAGGTTGCGGCCGTGATGTTTGAGCTATGGCTTGTGGACGCGTGGCGCCGAGGCTGTGGCCGTGTGGATGTAGTGGCATCGTGTTATTTCTGATTGACAATTTAGGCGTGAGTTCCGGTATCAAGCCCGTTGAGGATGTTTGTTGCATATCACCAGCTGGCAAGTGGTGAGGCAGTATGACAAGTAGTATGGGCTGCCAACGTCATACGAGGTTAGTTGTACATGAGTGCGGGTATGAAAAGTAGATGGGTGCGGTCAAGTGAGTGACCTTGGGGATGTTGCCGGTCTCGGAAATAGTTTACAGTGATGGATAAGGTAGCTCTTATCCTGTCGTGATGCCCGATCCAGTCCAGTTTTCCCGACTAATCCCAGAGCTTTCCATTGTTCCAAGCTAACGTTCTGAGGCGACCGAGATACCCCGGTTCCGATGTGGAAGGAAGATGCACTCTTATTGGTCACGGCGAGTGGTTTGATTTCTTGGACAAACTAACTCTGTTCCGACACAAAATCGGTTCCGGTGTGGACTTGTTCAAGTGTGGAACCGTTTCGGTGTGGAAACATTTTTCATGAGCTTTCGGCCGACATGCTACATGGGATTAGTATCCCAGTCTAGAGGATTGATCTGAATGTGAGACTCATGGAGATGGACGCTTATTGCATGTGATGTCTTGGGAGACGTATGTTTAAGTGCAGTATTTGCCGTACTTGTTGTACCCGCTACTTGTTATATGATACTTGTTTACTACATTGCTGATGTTATTTCTGACATTGCTATGCGCTGTATTTCTTATCTCCCTACTACTTTTTGCATATCTTTTTGGTTATCGATTCGCGTGAAGACGAGGAGGCAGCTAATGGATCCGAGAACGCACCCTTCATCACAGCGGCACCGAGGATGCCGGTGTTGGGCCTGATCGAGATCATCTATCACGATCATCGGCGGTGGGGCGTGGACACTCTACTTTTCTGATGGTCTACACAGGGCCGGTGAGCATATTGTTTCGAGGAGGGGCATCGCACAAGGAGGACATCATGGGGCCCTTCAGAGTCATGCAGTTCCTACCATTACCACGTATGTGGCTACCACCGAGGCGTAATGAGCGGGACTACACCTGGGTCGAGCCAGCATCTTCGCAGGCGACCAGCAAGAGAGGCTACGTCTATCGAGGCCAGCACCAGAGGACGGTGCAGTATTTTAGGACTTACTGTCGGCGTAGGATTGTTGGTCCAGCTCGTCATCGGAGTATGAGCTTTGGTGAGGTATTGGCATACTCATGGCAAGGGCCAGGGTACTTCAGGGCATCCTCATGACTGCTGGTGGGAGCCTGCCGGTGCGTCCTAGGCTGTGAGCTGAGAGCTTTTTGTGTATTTTTGAGTGGGGATGGGTAATGCTGGTGAGTTGCGAGGGTTTCTGTCTTCTGCTTTTGGATGTACTTTTTGTTTCTTCTAGTTTTTGTTTATACAGTTTGTATACTTACGTACAGTGCCCCATTGATGGGGCTATGTTTATGCATGGTATGTATATAGTTATCTTTTATGTTGGACTTTTACTCTGATGTGATCTATGCTTTCCGTATGTTGTATGTTTTAGATGTGCGTGTTTCCGTTACATTGTTTGAATATCACGCTATTGCTATAATACGGTAAGGCATAGTTAATAATCATAGGAGTCTGGGACTATGGGATTATCCTTCTATGAAAAGAGGGTCGTCTCATTTTGGTGTTATCGGAGCAGTTTGTAACTATAAAGGGGCTGTGGAAGTCTGGAACCAAGACAGCAAGTCCAACAAGTGTGGAAGGGGAAGAGGAAGATGTGGAAGGCTGGCTGGGACCGGAAGCGATGATAACAACAACAATAACAATGGTGACCACTCAGAGACAGGAAGTGGTGGTGACACCTCTGAAGCAATGCGGGCCATGCGGGACTTGGTTACCACAATGATGCAGCAAACCCTGTAGACCGCCCAGTATGTGCGGAGGCAGGAAGAGAGGAAAGGAAGACAGGATCAGTTGTATGCGGTGAGAGGAAACGAGACTGTGGACATTGGTCTCAATAAGTTCATGATAGGAAATCCTCCTCAGTTTCACGGAGAGTACAACCCTGAAGCTGCAGAGATGTGGCTACAAGAGATCGAGAAGGTATTCATGGCCACACACTGCAGGGAGGACAGGAAAGTTACATACGCTGCTTTCGAGCAGCGGAAGCTTGGTGAAGGACCAAGGCCAAACTGTTAGTGGCCGGAGGAAGGATTTTGACCTGGCAACTATTCCAGGAGAGCTTCTTAGAGAAGTACTTTCCAAGGAGTATCCGGCAAGAGAAGGATAAAGAGTTTCTGAGTCTAAAACAGGAACAACTGTCGGTTGGTGAGTACCCTATGAGGTTCGAAGCATTACTCAAGTTCTCACAGTTCTATCAGATCCACCCAGACGAAGAATGGGTCTGCAGAAGGTTTGAAGATGGGTTGAGGCCCGAGTTGAAGCGAGCAATGTTACCTTTGAGTATCAGCTCTTGCCCTAAGTTAGTAGAGAAATGCATGGTGGTGGAAGGGCATGACCGAGCTGGGATTGTCCAACAACAAGTGAGAAGTGGTGGACCTGTTCGGAGCAACCAGAGAGGTAGAGGTGGCAAGTTCTGGCAGAGGGTGAGTCCGTATGATCACCCGGCACAATTCAATATTAACCATGGGGGCAGCTCCAATCAGGGGCAACAGGAGATCAAGACTTGTTTTCAATGGGTGGGACCGCATCTAGTCAAGAACTGCCCGAGGACCCAACATATTAGGTGCTTCAACTGCAACCAGATGGGTCAATATGCATCAGATTGCAAGCCCGGAGTTAGCAGAAGGGCTCAGTTTCAACAGCAAAGCGGTACAACTCAAAGTGGCAGACCAAGATCAGCAGTGACAAGTCAGCAAAGTAGGCCACAAACAACTGGAAGAGTGTTTGCCGTGAGGGGTTCTGAAGCCTCTCGAAGCCCTAACCTGATACAAGGTAAATGCCTTGTCTCTGGTAAACTTTTACCAGTTTTGTTTGATTTGGGGGCCACTCATTTTTTCATATCATTAGAGTGAATGGATCATTTAGGGTTACCGGTTTCTGTTTTGCCCTATGATTTGACTGTCTCAACACCTACTGGCGATTATCTGACTACCCTATTTGTATGCCATAAATGTCCTATCACGATAGAGAACCGTCATTTTCTTGTTGACCTTATCTGTTTGACTTTGCAACAGATAGATGTAATCCAACGCATGGATTGGCTTTTGGCCAACCATGTGATGCTAGACTGGTCAAATAGGACCCATTATTTTCTTAGAGCAATCTGGATTGATGCTTGCCGACGAGAGTATTCCAACGAGTGGATGATCGGATGAGTATGTGGTGCTGTTCTCTTTGGAAGCAAAGGAGACTCCTAGTGTCGGAGCTTTACCTACCGTGCGAGAGTTTCCGGAGGTGTTTCCCGATGATGTTCCCGGACTGCCACCGAAGAGAGAGGTGGAGTTTGCTATAGACCTTGTACCGGGGACTGGGCCTATATCGATAACGCTATATCGGATGTCTCCAGTTTAATTGGCGGAGCTGAAGAAACAGTTGGCCGAGATGCTAGGCAAAGAGTTCATCAGACCTAGTGCATCTCCGTGGGGAGCGCCGATGTTGTTTGTGAAGAAGAAGGACGAGAGCTCGAGGCTGTGCGTAGATTATCATCAGCTGAACAAAGTGACGATAAAGAACAAGTATCCGTTACCACGGATATATGATTTGATGGGTCCACTGAAGGGAGCACCTGTGTTTTCTAAGATCGATCTGCTGTCTGGAAACCATTAGATCTGGGATAAGAAGGTGGATGAA
The DNA here is from genome assembly GCA_039655645.1 of Ammopiptanthus mongolicus. Taxonomy (NCBI): domain Eukaryota; kingdom Viridiplantae; phylum Streptophyta; class Magnoliopsida; order Fabales; family Fabaceae; genus Ammopiptanthus; species Ammopiptanthus mongolicus. Next base: position 50,138,052 of record CM077351.1, on the reverse strand, counting down.
CCCAAGACTGCTTTTTGGAGTCAGTATGGTCACTACGAGTACTTGGTTATGCCGTTTGGTGTGACTAATGCTCCTGCTGCGTTCATGGACTATATGAACAGGATCTTCTGGCCGTTCCTTGACAAGGTTGTTGTTGTTTTCATCGACGACATCCTTGTACACTCTTCGAGTATAGAGGAACACGAAGAGCATCTAAGGGTGGTGTTGCAACTGCTAAAGGATCAGCAGTTGTATGCTAAACTGTCGAAGTGAGAGTTTTGGTTAGAGGATGTTCAGTTCCTATGCCATGTTATTAGTAAGGATGGAATCGCAGTGGATCCTATGAAAGTTGAGGCCATAGTGAGTTGAGAAAGCCCTAAGTCTGTAAGTAAGGTGAGAAGCTTTTTTGGCTTAGCGGGCCCTATCGGCAGTTCATCGAAGGATTCTCTAAGATTGTGTTACCTATGACGCAGTTAACGAGAAAGGGGAAGGTGTTTAAGTGGTCAGAAGCTTGCGAGCATAGTTTCCAGAAGCTGAAGAGAAGACTGACTACATCACCTGTGTTGGTGCTACTAGATCCCTTAGGACGATTTGATGTATACTGTGATGCATCTTATCAAGGCTTAGGATGTGTGCTCATGCAAGAAAGGAAAGTGGTGGCGTATGCCTCCAGGCAGTTGAGAGTACATGAGCGGAACTACCCAATGCATGATCTGGGATTGGCTGCGATAGTGTTTGCATTGAAGATATGGAGGCACTATCTTAATGGTGCTAAATTCAGTGTGTTTAGCGACCATAAAAGCCTGAAGTATCGGTTCGACCAGAGAGAGTTGAACATGAGGCAACGAAGGTGGACGAAATTCATAAAGGACTATGAATTCGACCTGAAATACCATCCAGGTAAGGCGAATGTAGTAGCGGATGCGCTTTGTAGGAAATCCCTACACGTATCTGCAATGATGGTAAAGGATCTAGGGCTGTTATAGGTGTTTAGAGATCTGAATCTGGAAGTGGAAATCGTCGAGGATAAGTTAAATCTTGGGATGGTTAGAGTAACTAGAGATTTCCTGAAACTTTTATGGAAGAAGCATGCTGAGGATAAGTACCTCGAGGGCGTGAATCAGTTAATAGAGGAAGGTAAGACTTCGGAATTCAGAAGAGGTACTGATGGTCTACTTAGGGTTGGTGATCGGGTTTGTGTGCCAGCGGATAGAGAAGTTAAGAATATGATCTTGGAGGAAGCACACACGAGCAACCTGAGTTTTCACCTAGGGGCTACCAAGATGATCAGGACCTGAATAAGCTGTCCTGGTGGCCGGGGATGAAGAAAGATGTAGCGACATATGTCCTAATCTGCTTGGTGTGTCAAAAAGCAAAGATTGAACACCAGAAGCCAGCAGGGTTGCTGCAATCGCTAGATGTCCCAAAATGGAAGCGGGATAGCATTTCCATGGACTTTGTTTCTGGGTTGCCGAGAACTCAGAAAAGGTGTGATGAAGTCTGGGTAATCATTGATAGGTTGACGAAGTGTTCTCACTTCTTACCTATCAACCAGAGTTACTCTCTGGAGCGATTGACTAAAATTTACATCAAGGAGGTTGTGAGGCTGCATGGGGTACCTTCGAGCATCGTTTCGGATCGTGATCCAAGGTTTACCTCAAGGTTTTGGAGGAGCTTGCACAGTGCGATGGGAACTAGGCTAAGTATAAGTTCTGCTTATCATCCTTAAACGGATAGTCAGTCAAAACGAACAATTCAATTATTGGAGGATCTCTTAAGAGCGTACGTGTTGGAGAACTCGGGAAGTTGGGACGAGTTCCTTCCATTGATTGAGTTTACTTATATCAACAGTTTTCATTCAAGTATTGGCATGGCACCGTGCGAGTCACTGTATGGAAGTAAGTGCAGGACTCCATTGTGCTGGTTTGAGATTGTAGAAAGTCAGCTGTTAGGTTCGAAGATATGGGGAAAGATGAAGATCGCAAGGGATAGGCAGAAAATCTATGCCGACAAGAGGAGAAGACCGTTGGAATTTCAAGAAGGCGACCATGTCTTCATGAGAGTCACCCCAAGAGCTGGATCGGGCAGGGCAATCAAATCCAGAAAGCTGACACCTAGATTCATAAGACCGTTTCAGATTCTTCGACGAATCGGTCCTATGGCCTATCAGGTAGGTTTGCCACCAAATCTGTCAAATCTTCCCTACGTCTTTCACGTCTCTCAAGTCAGAAAGTATCACCCTGATCCACACACGTGCTAGAGCTCGAATCAATCCAACTGAAAGAGAACCTTGAGTACAAGGCTTCACCTGTTCGGATCGTAGATAGAAGGATCAAGGAACTGCGCGGCAAGCACATTCCTTTAGTCAAAGTGCAATGGAACCCAGTGACGGGAGATTCAACGTGCGAACGTGAAGCTGAATGCGCCATAGTCATCCCTATCTGTTCACAGGCATATGACGGAAATTTCGGGGATGAAATTTTCTGTAAAGGGGGTGGTAATGTAACATCCCGATTTTTGTAACGCTAATCAATTTGGTTAAACTCGATTAGGGCTTTGGATGCTTGTGTGAATTGTTTTGTGTTAGTTTAGGACCTAGTTGGAAGCTTAGGAATAGGCTTGAACAAGTTTGAAGGTGCCTAAGGTGTTAAACAAGAAACTGTGGAAGTCAGAAGTTTGGAAAGCTCTTCCCAACTAAGCGGCATGCTCAAGCGTGGGAAGGGAACACGCCTTACCGTGCCAACGCTCAAGCGTTGGCTAGTTGCACGCTCACGCGTGCCGAGTGCGTTTGCCAGCTGGTGTGCTTTCTGACAGGTGTTCAACACGTGTCAGGCCAGGGTGAAGACAGAGTGGACAAAGCTCCATGCTAAAGCATGGTGGGAACCCCACACTCAAGCGTTGGCACGCTCAAGCGTGCAGGTTGTCAACGCTAAAGCGTGCACAATGGCTCAAGTTGGATGAGTTTGTTCCTCCTTCTCACTTTGCACGAAATTTTCCTCGAGTAAGAGAGAGAAGCTCTGAGACTTTAGAGAGAGAAAGCTTCGATTGTGAGACTTCAAGATGTCGGATCAAGATTCTAACTACGCGGTTGCGATCGTAGCGAGATTATCTACGACTTTAACGGATCCGTTTCTCGATTCGGTAAAGGTAAACTTGGATCCCTAACACGCGGTCTTCACGTTCTTGGCATTCTTCGAGTTTCTACCTTTTCTTCTTTAACTTTGAGCTTGCCCTAGGGCTAACACTATTGCATATGTGTTATGCTCGTGATTAGGGCTAAGTTTGTGATTTCTCGAGGATTGGAGCTTGAGGCCACGGCTACGGAGGCTGTTTTCGGAGCTGTACGTGGTTGAACTTGCTGCAGCGAGTGGAGGAGCTTGTCTTGGAGTTCGTGCTACGACTGTGCAGGTGGGGAGAAAGAGTACTGCTGTCGTCAGGAAGGCAAGAGTAGTGTAGTGTGCTTTCTATTATGTGTAGGGAAGCCCTAACCCTACTAGTGGTTGAGGCCCGATAAAATACCTAAACCCTAGGTTTAGCATACTTTGGGCTATTGCCGTTAAGTTTGGAAACCCTAGGTTAGCGAACTGTTGATTGAGGGTGATCTGCTTCGTATGATTACTATGGTATGGATTTCTGTTGTTGCTATTTGTCTAAGTGCATACACGCTACTTGGTATGTGATATGATGCTATGTGCTACTATTGATGCTATTATTATTCATGTTATGTTGTTTGTGGTAATTGTTGTGTGGTGGCGGATTTTCGTAGAGTTAAGCTTGGCTGTGTGTTGTGTTGTTATCTGGTTGATACCATGGATGGTGTCGTTGCTGTTATGTTGACTGTTCGAGGCTGTGGCTGGGATGTTTGAGCTCTGAGTCGTGGACGCGTGGCGTCAAGGCGGTGGCGGTGTGGATGCAGTGGCATCGTGTTGTTTCTAATTGAGAGTTTAGGCGTGAGATCCGGTATCAACCCCGTTAAGCATGTTTGTTGCATATCATTAGCTGCCAAGTGGCGAGGCCGTATGACAGGTAGTACGGGCTGCCAGCGTCATACGAGGTTAGTTGTACCTGAGTGTGGGTACGGAAAGTAGATGGGGCGGTCATGTGAGTGACCTTGGGGATGTTGCCGGTCTCGGGAATAGTTCACAGTGATGGATATGGTAGCTCCTATCCTATCGTGACGCCCGATCTAGTCCAGTTTGCCCGACTAATACCAGAGCTTTCCATTGTTCCAGGCTAACTTTCTGAGGCAACCGAGATATCCCGGTTCCTGTGTGGAAGGGGGATGCACTCTTATTGGTCATGGCGAGCGGTTCGGTTTCATGGACAAACTAACTTTGTTCCGACATAGAACCTGTTCCGATGTGGACTTGTTCGAGTGTGGAACCGTTCCTGTGTGGAACCATTTTTCGTGAGCTTTCGGCCGACATGCTGCATATGATTAGTATCCCGGTCTAGAGGATTGATCTGAGTGTGAGACTCATGGAGATGGACGCTTGTTGCACGTGTTGTCTTGGGAGACGTATGTTTGAGTGCAGTATCTATCGTACTTGTTATATGATACTTGTTTACTGCATGCTGCTGTTATTTCCGACATTGCTATGCGCTGTATTTCTTATCTCCCTACTGCTTTTTACATATCTGTTTGGTTCTCGGTTTGCGTGAAGACGAGGAGCCAGCTGATGGATCCGAGGGCGCACCCTTTCATCACATCGGCACCGAGGATGCTGATGTTGGGCATGATCGAGATCATCTATCACGATGATCGAGGGTGGCACGTGGACCCTCTACTTTTCTGATGGTCTACAAGGGCTGGTGAGCATACTGTTTCGAGGAGGGGCATCGCACAGGGAGGACATCATGGGGCCCTTCAGTGTCACGCAGTTCCTACCATTCCTACGTATGTGGCTGCTGCCGAGGCGTCATGAGCTGGACTACACCTGGGTTGAGCCAGCATCTTCGCAGGCAACCAGCAGGAGAGGCTACGTCTATCGAGGCTAGGTGCGGAGGACGGAGCAAGATTGTTGTGTCTAGCTCGTTATCGGAGTATGAGCCTTCGGTGAGGTATAAGGGTACTCATGTCGAGGGCCAGGGTAGTTCAGGACATCCTCGCCACTAATGGTGGGAGCCAACCAGTGCGTCCTAGGCTGTGAGTTGAGAGCTTTTCGTGTATTTTTCAATGCGGACGGGTAGTGCTGGTGAGTTGCGAGGGTTTTTGTCTTCTGCTTTTGGATGTACTTTTTGTTTCTTCCAGTTTTTGTTTATACAGTTTGTATACTTACGTACAGTGCCCTTCTGATGGGGTTATGTTTATGCATGGTATATGTATAACTATCTTTTATGTTGCGCTTTTACTCTGGTGTGATCTATGCTTTCCGTATGTTGTATGTTTTAGATATGCGTGTTTCCGCTATGTTGTTTGAATACCATGCTATCGCTGTAATACAGTAAGGCATAGTTAATAATTATAGGAGTTTGGGACTAATGGGATTATCCTTCTAAGAAAAGAGGGTCGTCTCAGGGTAACCCTCACTCTCTCTCTATATAAACTTACCCCATGAGTTAAAGTCACATCAAGCATCTTATCCCCGACCCTCTCTCTGAAACTCTCTTCTCTCCCTCAACTATTCATCTTCTTCGAGCATCTCTTTTGAAAACGGGAAGAAATCCTTGTTCAACTGGTGATGGTTGCAGCAACATCCCTCAAGAAGGTGTGTCACCTTTGGGCCACCTAACAAGAGTTATTCTAGATAACTATCAGATCAACATTGAGCATCAGATCAACTTAGATCTGTTGGCTAGGCTGGGAGCTGATGTCAAAAACTCTGTTATAGGCGCTGGCTGGGAAAACTTCTTCACAAATTACCCAGAAGTCCACCCTAAGCTCCTCATTGAATTCTGGAGCACTGCTCATATGAAAAAGGAAGATGAGATCATCGGTTATGTTTTGGGATCTCAGATGGTTGTCATCTCCAAAACCAGCATTGCGTCTGCAATTGGTTGCATATTGTTTGGAGCCACCTTCTCCAAATCCTGGTACAACGAGTTTAGGGGACGAGAAAATGTCTTCAACTTTCTTAGACATCCTGATTCTCACCCAAACGCTCCTTTCAAAGCTTCTATCATGAAGGACGAAGCTAGGATTCTGAATCAAATCCTAAATAAGGTTGTTCTTCACAAAGCTGGGTCCAAGGATTCTATCTCTGATATGCATGCCTTCCTCCTTACCCATCTTCTTTACGGCATGAAGGTAAACCTTCCATCTCTTCTCTTTGATCGTTTCAAGGAAAATTGCATACATATTGTTTCAGTAAAAACCATCACCTACGCAATTCTTATGTCACGCATCTATGAGAATCAAGGGATTTATCAGATGATGAGTACACTCCACCAAAGTATTAAGCAAGATTTCCATAGGGTTAGCTGGCCACAGTTCGGAAAAGTAAATCTCTCAAAGATGAAAGTCTCATTCATTATGGCCTTTGAATGAGCTCAGTCCAAACAAGCTCAGTCTCTACATCAACAAGCTCTTCAAAGAAGGCAAGGAAGAAAAAGTCAGAGACCCAATGCTGATCAACCTCATCTTGCCCCCTCTGGTTTGTCATCATTGGAAGCTCACCAGGAACAACCTTAAGCTTGGACTCAAGTTGAGTCTAAAGAAAATGAGGTGAGGCCTAATCTGGAGTTTGCAATGATGGTTGATGGGATTCCTTACACCATTAATGGAGAAACTTTCATCAAGTTCAACAATGTGGTTAGGCCATATGTTGAAGAGGTCGATGGTCCATTGCTGAAAGCAAGGTTTGGTTCAATGGCTCAAAAATCTGCACAAGCAAGTGCTTCTACACAAGCTCAGCAACCACCGAAGGTCCAAGCCGTAGAATCGTCCAATCCAAGGTATAGGAAGAGGAAACTTCTCGGGGAAGAAGAAGATAAGGAAGACGATGAGGATGATCTTCCAATCTCCTTACTTCTGTCAAAGTGAAATAAGGTAGCATCATCCACTCCTTCAACCTTACCTAACCCTCCACCTCCTCCCATTGCTTTTGTGCCCTCCATTTCACCTAAAGCTCCCTCACCTCCTCAAAACACTGCCCCAAATCCTTTTGTGTCCATACCTCCTCCACCTAGAAGAATAAGATTTAAGACCGTAGCTTACAAAAAGCCACCTAGACATAGACTCAAAAGATCCCCTCAGGTAAATCTTTCTCAGTCCACCTCATCCTCCACCAAACACTCATCCTACCTCACCTTCCATACCACCTACTCCGACTCAAACTGAATCCATGACCCTACACCTCCACCAAACCCCTCACCCATCGCTTTATCCTCCAATGGACATCGAGGATTTAGTGAAGACCTACCCCCTACCCCACCTACACAGGTCCCGGAATCATCACCCTCCTCCTCCTTTGCTGTTGTTACCTTGGGACTTCAGTGCAGAAGCTGAGGCTACGGACATAGCTTCAACTTCTGAGATTCCAGTCACTGTAAAACATGAAGAAGTTCTTGAAGCAGTTAATAAAGCTTTTGGTCAAGCCTCTCTTCGTGTATCTGAATCTGTTGAAGACTTTTGTGCTGAGTCTACTGGACCTCAAGCAAATGCAAGTTTTGAACATAGCAGATGCAAGCTCTGCCCAGCGCACAGTTCAACTTGATCATGACCATACTCTGTCAGATCATACTGTGGAACTTCATCTGGATGAAGAAGATGAAGAGGTCAACAATCAAGTAGATGATGAAGGTCATCCTACTCAATCAGCAGTTCCTCCTCTACCACAAGGACTTTCCTAGGAAATAGCTGACTACTTAGTGGAAAGAGTCTCTGCACGAGTCACTCAGGAGATGAATCGAAGGATGGATCAGTTGTTGGACTTTCTTCACCAAGCCTTCCCTCACATCCCTCCTCCACCCCCTTCCTCTTGAGTCTTTCATCTTTTTAGGCTGACTATGATGTTCTTCCTGCCTTCTATTTTTGTCTGATGACAAACAGGGGGAGAATATGGAATGTAAAAATGTTAATATTATAAAAAGAACACATAACTTTCAACTATCTTGCCTTCTCTATGCATGTTTGTATCTTTTATATGCGTTATACTGCGTATTGAACATGTTTTATTCTAAGTTATGACATCTATGCTTAATCTGTTTTGACTAAAAACATCTTTCTAAGTGATGCATAATCATAGGGGGAGCTATTGCCCGACAAAAAACTTTTTTCAAAACCTTTTGTAATAATGTTTGTCATCATCAAAAAGGGGAAGATTGTTAGAACCAAAACAATAATGGTCATGACCCCACAAAGTTTTAATGATTAACAAAATTATTATATGTTTATGAAAATTGGTTTAATGTTCAGTTGTTACTAATCCATAAGGTCAAAAGACCTTCTCTTTGTTTTAACTTCAGACGGACTCACAAATGTACACTCAATGAAACACCCCGATTTTCGCTGTTTTCTAATAACGGTAAAAATATATATCTTTTATATTTTTATCCAAGGTTTAGAAAATAATATTGGATAAACCAAAGTCATATTCATACTCTACGCTATCGTAGGGAGTTATAGTTAAATTTTGGGTCGAAAACTCAAACGGAGCCCGGTCTACGTTTTCATTGACAGTAGTGTTTTACTACTCAGAAGACCTAATTTGGACTCGTGAATGAGACAGTTAGTCTTAGAATCGAATTCTCTACAATTTTGCTAAAATTGGTTTCGCGCACTAAAAATCGGAATAATAATAAACTATTCGGGCGAATTCTCAAATCGGGTACCGAATGGAGCTGGATATGGATTTACTGGGACCCACTAACGGATAAGGTTGAAGTCACATCACCTAGGAAGGTGTGCCATGACTCACCACTGTAATGATGACGTTTAGAAAATATCTGAACGCAAAAAGACCAAAATGCCCCTGACCTTTTTCATAATTACCATTTGCCTTAGGATGAAAAGACCAAATTGCCCTTAAGTGAGAAATTTTGGACATACTTTCCCTTCCTCTTCATAACCTCATGCCCCCCTTCATGGAGACACTTCTCCATTTTCTTCTCCAACTCCATTTTCTTTCCGTTACTTTCTCTTCACTTTTCTTAAGAGATCTTCAAGATTTTTGAGAAACAAAGTTGATTACTTGCTCATCCTTATCACCAAGGAGGTATGAACTTCATTCTTAACCTCTCAATCTTCCATTTTCTCCATTGATTCTTGTAGTTTTCTCTATGATCAAGTTTATGACCTTAAACTTCAAAAATTCCTGAAAAATTGTAAAAAAATCTTTTTAATGTCAAACCAATTTCTATGAGCTAGTTGTATTACCCTATTTCATAATCCAAGATATTAGAAGCAAGAGATCTCTCTAGCTCATATGGGTAATATGGCCGAATCTCCCCCTTTTTGGATCAATGAAGTTTTGGTTAAATTTTTGGTTAAGAAATGTTGATTATGTTCTATCACACTTAGAGGTCTTTGAATCCAAAAGCATGTGATCAAAAAAAATTCCCTAGCCTATTTTTTTAAAGGGTGGCCGAACCTACCATTTAGGGAAGACAAGAATTTTTTATTCAAGTTTGTGTATAGAGACTTGTTTTGGTGTTAGGAGTACCTATAGATCCTTCATCCAAGATATAGGAATTTTTAAACATCCCTAACTAATTTTTGGACCCTATGGCCGAACCCTAGGTGGAGGGGAATAGGGAAATTTGTGTTGTGTAATATTGATGTTTGGATTGGTTATGTATATGTAGTTGTGGTTGAGTAATCGGACGAGGAATCGGGAGAATTCGCGGGCCGATCGGACGACTTTTCATGGAGTGGAAAACTTCAAGAGGTAAGGGGAGTTTGCCTGAGGGATTTTCCGATAACTATAAGTTATTCGTGATTGATCTGTGCAGCCCTGTTTGAGATTCGTTGTGATTGTAATAATGGTCCATGCTTTAGTATGCTTTAGCATATGTTATGATGGTGTATGCTTGGATGGAAAAGTGTTTTCATGTCTGTTGAAAATCATACTTTGATCTCTGGATCAAGTAAGGATTTTTATGCTTAATTATGATTGAATGATGCATGATTATTGTTCATCATTATATTGTGAGCTTTTGAGCTATTACTTGACAAATTGGTGAAGCAAAATCTTCACATCCCATGTAAAGGAGCATTCGGCCTTGGCCTTAAGAAAAAGGAAGAATAAGAGTTGTTCTTGAACATTCAATGTTTTTGAAAGTTAGAAAATGTTTTAGTAACTTATATTTCATAACAAAATAAGAAGTGATTTTGATCCAAAGATCAAATAGATTTTGACCTTCGAGTGTTTTTACTAAGGTGAAAACGTGTTTTACTTTAGTCAAATTTTGTTCAATTAAATAAGTGTTTTAAAAATAAAAGGATGAAAGTGATTTCATGAAAGTAAAAGTGATATGAAGTTATCTTAGGATTAATGGGATGCCACACTCTTTGAAACTAAGTTAAAATTCAATCTTCCAAGTATAAAGAGGACATTATCCTCAAGTTTGAATTAATTGAATCATAGTTGGAAAACTAAATGAAATTCCATTTTCTTTTACACTAACTTAAATCACGGTTTTACACTAAGTTAGTAAGGAAAAACCTTTTCAAATTAGTTAAGGTACTTTACCTCAAGCAAGTAACAAAGTTCTTTTAAATAAAAAGAGTTTTCAATTAGAAAGGTTTTGGTTTGCAAAGTCTTAAATCGAGAGTTTTCAACTCAAGTCGTAAAGTTTTACGCATGGAAAACCTAAGTTAAGTAATTAACTTAGAGTAAAAGAAAAGAGATAATTAAGTATAGTATATGGTGGAACAAGACCATGCACTATACCATTGATGACTTAGTTCATCAATGACTTCATAAGACTTAAGTGAATCAATACTTATTTCATTACTTGAAACTCAAGGAATTAATATCTTAGAAAGGATCAAAGACTTATCTAAGAGGATTTTCAATCCTTCTTCATAATGTAACGGCCCGGACTGCTTTAAGGATTGCCGACTGTCCCCACAAACCAACACGGGTCTCTTCAGCGTGCTTTGTCCTCACTCACACGCTTCCTAGGAAAACTTCCCAGGAGGTCACCCATCCCAGAATTACTCCAAGTCAAGCACGCTTAACTTTAGAGTTCTTAAGTGATGGGCTACCGAAAAGAAGATGCATCTTGTTAGTATAGGTAGTACAAATCAATTCTTATAAGCCTTCCTTCAACTGTACAGCCCCATACCTGCACAGCCTCAGGATCCCTCTCATTCCGGTGTGAATCGGTTCATTCATGTATCCCTCCGCCTAGAAGCCTGCCAGGAGCCGCTCCTTGTCCGTGCCTCATGCACCGACGATCACTCCCCGCCCTCGTCAGCCCCGGGTGTTACATGCCCACCAGCTTCCGCTTGGTTCGTCCCCGAACCACACCGTACTGGGAGAGGTCCGCTCTGATACCATTTGTAACGGCCCGGACTGCTTTAAGGATTGCCGACTGTCCCCACAAACCAACACGGGTCTCTTCAGCGTGCTTTGTCCTCACTCACACGCTTCCTAGGAAAACTTCCCAGGAGGTCACCCATCCCAGAATCCCAGAATTACTCCAAGTCAAGCACGCTTAACTTTAGAGTTCTTAAGTGATGGGCTACCGAAAAGAAGATGCATCTTGTTAGTATAGGTAGTACAAATCAATTCTTATAAGCCTTCCTTCAACTGTACAGTCCCATACCTGCACAGCCTCAAGATCCCTCTCATTCCGGTGTGAATCGGTTCATTCATGTATCCCTCCGCCTAGAAGCCTGCCAGGAGCCGCTCCTTGTCCGTGCCTCATGCACCGACGATCACTCCCCGCCCTCGTCAGCCCCGGGTGTTACACATAACACTTAGAACTTGCGATGTAATTCACAAGACACAAACACAAACATGAAACGTTTTGGGTTTTGAAACAGTAGTTCGATAACGGACTGGTGGTCCGGATCCAAGAAAAATCGTTCAATTGTTTCAGTCTTGTGATGACTCGATCCCAGAGGGATGATTTATCCGGTGGATAAAAGTTTTATAATACAAAGACGCGTATAGTTCCTAAGGAAGAGAACCTTAGCAAACCTTGAGGTTTATCCGGTGGATAGACATTTCTTTATCGCATCTGCCTTGTTTAAGCATTGGCATTTCATTGCATGAATTTGTAAGGCCTTGAGCCTAGGAGTTGAGCTTACACCTAGATGCTAGTGCGAATCTTACGGTGAAGATCTTAAATGGTCTTTGGAGGTATCAGGGTTGGAAAGGTTGACATGAGACCAGTTGGTGATTCTTCTATGTTGTGGCGACTCCAAGCAATACACTGATATCCTTTACTAGATGTCGTACTTTTCATGTTTGGTCGAGAGTGTTTCCGTTAAGTCAGATACGTGCACGTTACATTTATTGTAGCATCTTGCCCATGGCTGGCAATAATCGGAACATGTCCTCCCATTCACTCTCTCCAACTTTTTGTTAGCTCCATGGAGTAGGGATTAGAGTTTTACCCTTGTATTGAGTCATGTATATCGCATTGCATTGCATGGTTGTTGATGATTACATTTACTTATTATACATCACTATTCTGCTTTCAAAGATGTCTTATGCTGCTAATTGATTAATATGATATATTGCAATTTATGGTATGCATGTTGGGCTTATTACTACTTGGCGTATCGTCCCGTGTTATTTCTGCTACTGTGCTGTGTTGATACTACGTATATTCATATGTTGTTTTATGTGTCGTGCATGTAGTTATCGTGTTTAAATCCATATAATGGTTACTCACCCTTGCCTGTACATGTAGGACACCCTGTTGTGTTTTTGGATACGTGTACAGATGCTTCTCAACGGTCATTTGGGTCACTTCAGGACCCTATAGCTTGCGTTTCTTTATGTCGACGACGAAGATGTGTGGACTGTTGACTACGAGGCCCAGTCTCATTGGTATGATGTATGCTAGGTAGTAGGCTCTATTGTCCTTAGAGTTCTTTTACCAAACCAGCTCTTAGGATTTTAATGTTTAAGTTGAGGAAGTCGGTATAAGTGATTTTGACAACCTTTGTACGGTTTGGGACTTCAGTGTGAAAAACAATTTTAGGAAAGCTTGTGTGTGATGGTAAAATGATTTATGAATAAACCCAGTTTATGTGTGCATAATATGATTTTATTACTGTGATGTGTGTATCACTTTTTCGAAGTATTATGCCAAAAAAATTTTACACCCTAGTTTTCTGACTTAAAGTAAATTATTTTCCGAAAGCAACCAGCAATTTCCTTTTAAATTTAATTTCGCATGTGTTTAAGATGTAATGCCCAAGGGGGTGTTACACTCAATATCAGCGTCTAATGATATATAAAGTTCATACTGGACTAAAAGCGTAGAGTATTTTCTACGTCCAAAGATACAAAGTGGTTCTCAAACAAAGATGCGTCTAGAAAGTTATGCGGATCGTCCAACTGGTCCTTGGAGTTTATCTTTGAAGGATAAGTTCCCTACGTCCAGAAGTCACAAGTTAGTTTCATACCACATCCAATATTATTATATTACTTATGGATCCACTAACTTTATTTTGCAGATGATGTGCCACTTGTTTTCGAAAGTCTTTGAAAATCATAAAAGAAATATCTTTCGATAAAGACAAAAGAAGGTACAACATTGTATGCATCGAGCCACGAAAAGCAAAAGCGTTGCAGCAAAAAGAATAGGACAACCTGCTCTGCTGCATCCTGCTACAATCTGCTATCACTGTTGCACTACCAAAATCAAACATGCCTCCCTGCTTACTCAAAGAAAGGACACCTATGCACAGGAGACAGCTTGCAATGGACATGTGTCTAACGGATATTCATTCGAGTCTAAACGGACATAATTTATACCGTTTGAAATCTTGAACATAGTCAAGACTATTTATAAAGTCTGAAGAGCAACGTTTTGAATAAGAAGAACACGCACGAATCAACGAATATTCAAAAGCTATCAAAACTTTCTAGTCAAAAAGCTGTAAACCTTTCATATTCTTTCTTTTAAATTTTATACAGTTTTTCAAAGAGCTATACCTTGTAATATCCTCACACATAGTGAGTTAGTCAAAAGCTCAAAACAATCTTCAAATCCTTGATTTGGTTGAACCTGAAGAGGCTTGTCTGTAAAAGAATACTTGGAGCTTGGAGAGGTGTAGAATACTTAAAGTTGTAGAGTCAGGAGTGACTAGGCGACAACTTGTATTTTGGTACTAAGTGGTTTAGTGGAAAAGCCTTCAAGTAGAAGGGACTGGACGTAGCTCTTCGGTTTGTAAGAGTGAACCAGGATACATATTTATGTGAATCTTTCTAATCCCTACTCTTGTCAAAGTTTATTTATTTACTAACTTGGGGATTAAAATTAAAGTTTCTTAACTTTCTATAAAAACTTGTTTCCTGTGTGTTCATATACATATCCTGCTAGCTTAAAACGTTTTTGAAAAGGTTTTTCAAAATGTTTTAAGAAACATAATTCGATCCCCCTTCTTGTGTTTCCCTGTTTCACTTTCACTACCTAGCTGCTCTCCGGTGGTTTGCGAGGTCGAGAGAGTCACAATTCGTGACACCCGGTAAGTAGGGTCATCTCTAGTGGAGGAGCATACTCCTAAACTTTCCAACTATCTTAACTGTTTGGTGATGGTTCTCTGTTGCCGAGGAATTCTTTCGAGCAGCTCCTATTGTGTCTTCGGTGGAGCGGGTGTCTCCTTCTTGTTGCGGGGAGTGAGGATCGCGTTCGGCTCCCCATGCTCTCTGAGTATGTCAGTTCTTCTCGTCTTGTTGTCCGACGTGGTTCTTCGGGGCTTACGGTAGCTTCAGCTCTGTTGGCCCTATGAATATCTGAAGCTATACATCTCCTTTCTACTTCCATGTTTGGCGAGAATCAAAGTTTATCGTTTACCACAGACGGTGCCAATGTTCTGGTTTGGCCTAAAACACAATCTTCTAGCTCTCTTTGGTATAGTTTTGAGTTGCTCCTTGGGGTTGTGACTGGATCTCCCCTTCAAGTTGGTCTGGGCTGCTTCTCTCCTTGGACCAAATGGGGGTACCTGTGAAGACACTCTGATGCTTAAGTCAGCAAAAGGGAACATAGGGTGTGATAATGGGGTGAAAGTGAACTTACCTTTCTTTCTGGCCTAAGGGCTTTTTATTGGGACCTCTGGTTGTGGTAGAAATGGGTTCCTACCACACCAGGGATGGTCTCCCATACCTCCTTAGGTGGTAGGTATTGAAGTCAGTGCATTTTTCAGGAGGCGGGGGCAGTCTGACGCATGATTTATAGAGCGGTTTTAACTGGAGGTGCCGAAGTGACCATGCCCCTAGGGGTATGGCCTTTCGCCTGCCTCGCCTCTAGTAGTCAACTCCTCAGAAAGGGCCTCGTCCGGGCATGAAGCTTGACTTGGTCTAGGTTTTGGCTTATGGGGCCTTGTTGGGCCTTATTCTTAGAAATGGGCCGAAACAGAAGTAAATCTTGATAAATGCTTGTTCTAAAATCCAAAAGCAGTGTATTAAATATCTTGATCTGTCAGAAAGGTTGCCTCATGAAGTTGGTGAAGTTCATAATGAGGATAGGAGAATCTTCTATAGGCAATGGGGAGAGATCCTTCACGCTACTGGAGAAGGTGCACATACCAAGTTGATTTTTTGTCTTTAGCATATCTAAGACCTTGTATGTTGGCAAGAAGAAGAAAGGTTCATTTTAGCGCTCTATAATTTCTTGGCCAGAGGAACCACATCTTTTGTTGGGATTCTAGTTGTCGAATATGGTGTCTTGAAGGCAATTTTTGCTTCACAATGGCCATTATCGTCCTACAACAGAGAATTTTAAGGAATTTGTTTCATTCCTTCAAGAAAACAACGTGGACCTTTCTAATGTTAGGATTACACCAGTTGATGAAGGTAATGACTTGCATTCACCTAGAAACAATGGTCATTTTAGAAGCCACTTATACGAAGAGGACTTAAATAAGAACACGAATGACTTGAGTGAAGAGACCAGTGTCAAAGAATGAATTGATGAAAGAGGTCAATATTTTAGTATTTATCTCTTTCCTATTCAGTCAAAAGACAAATACTGGAGGGCTTGTTGTTAGTTATTGAAAAATACATTTTTTCATACTATGTCGATAGCATCCCATTGTCGAACCAAGGGTTGGTGTTGATGTTGCGTTGTGAACACAATTAAGGGCAGTGTACCCTTCTTATGCTATTTAGATTAATCGAAATAATAATAATAATAATAATAATAATAATAATAATAAGATGTAAGTAATAGTAAGAGATAATAAAAGAGAAATAAAGAGTTGAGAAATCAAGAGTAAAAGGGCCTAAAGTCGTGGTTTCACTTGTACTTTCGATACCCTCCAAATCGTAGTTCTATTCAATTTTGCAGTTGCTTTTCGAATATCAATACCTCTACTAAAACTATTAATTATTTGTCAGACAATCAATATTCTTTTCCCCAGATGAACCCAATGTTTGTTAGGCAAAGAGTTTAAATTAAAAAGCATAAAGAGCAAAAAAAGTTGAATGACTGAAAGGAGTAAATCACGTTTGATCATGTTATAATTTAAACCTTGGTTATCCTATAGATCTGCCAATTAATTGTAGTACGGCCGCTGGGCAACCAATTGATTAAGAGCAGGCAAAGGGTGCACCATCCTAGCATGGGATGAAGAACAATAGAATAACACTATTCAAAACGCAACTTTGAAACCAAATAGAATTCGAATTAAAGCTAAGACATAGGAAAAAGAGTTTCTACTAATACAAGATCCACCACAACTCTAGTGGTGAATTTAGCTACCCATAATAATAGATAAAACCAAGTTCAACAAAGGGAAACACATTTTGAAGAATTAAGAAGAAGAAGTGTCTCCAACTTAACCCTCAAATGCAAATCCTACTCTAGAATTCTAAACACTACTAAAGCTATAAACTATAGAAAACTATTACAAAAGATGATAGTATGATAGAATATCCAAGAATGTATAAGAATGGTACAGAGGGCCTCTATATATAGGAAAATATGAGAAAAGTCACAAAATTAGGTCTTCAGCGCCGCCAGTACGAGCATGCTCTTTATTCAGCACGGTCGTGCTTCCTATATGTCAGGCCCTGATCAATTCTGCACGGGTGTGCTAACTTCATAGAATCAGCATCACAGTGCACGGGCATGCTTCACGTCTGCACGGTCGTGCTCCACTTTATGTAAGGGCGTGCTTGCTTAAGTCAGGCATTGCTTCACTTTCGCACGGGCGTGCAGAAGTTTGGCACGGCTGTGCTTCATCTTCAGAGGTCAGCTTCAAGTCATTTTTGTAAGGCTTTGTTTGGATGGCTGAGTTGAATTGGCGTGCTACTGTCTATCACGACCGTGCTCGAGCTCAGAACTTCATTATTTTCTTCATTTTAGCTCAAAAACTTCCATCTTTCATAAAATGCTTATCAAGCTGCCTCTAAACATCAATTTTGCCAAAATTTAAGTAAAAGGGTGACATACAATAATAATCATCATGAAATGCATCAAAATTCAACCCAATTACCCCCTATAAAATGCACAGAATTGAGGTTTATGAGTTGACAATAAAAATAATTCTTCACAGAAATAATTTGCTTATGTCAAACCAAAGGCCTATGTTGAAATGTCGAGTATCAACATTGATTGGAAATCAAAGTGTTGTATGACAAACAATTGAAAGTAGCATTTGGAAGCATATCAAGCATAGGAGTTATCAGAGAAAGTTATGATAGAAGTTATTTAGTTTTATTTGAAATAAGACAAGTGTCAATCTTAGAATATGGAAGTTACTCAAAGAGACACTTGTCATGATTTATGTATGTAGGGAGTTATTTTCATTTGCCTATAAATACTTGTAAGCACAATGTAATAAAGGTTGGAACCTGCAAGCACTCTACATTGTTAAGTCTCCATTTTTCCTTAAAGTTCTGTTAAGGTTTTGATGAAACCAAACAAGATAAATATGATTAAAATGAACCTTATGAACTTTGCTGATGATCTACTTTAAATGTGCAGTACTTGGCTAATGGTAATCTTCATACAAAAAGCTGATTTATTATCAATCACCAGAATGTCTAAATCAAGGAAATAAAACATACGTCTTACAGTCTTTACGTCTCCTCGAACTTCAAGACAAGCGTTGAAAGGCAAAGTCTTAAGAGCCACGAACCTACCTAATCATATGTTTCCACTAAGATCTTTTGAATGTCTGAACCAATGCACTAATGGAAGCATCCGCACTTCAAGCGTCTGATTCAGATAACGCTCCTCAAATATCAAGCTTTTCTCAGATTGTCACAGAAGCATCTAAAGGGTAGTTAAACCTCCCTTGCAATCAAAAAAGTGAAGCAGTTACTTTATCTAAGCGTCTGATAGATGCTCCTATCAAAGATCAAAGTCATCTCTGAATCTAAAGTACTCTGATTCAAGACAAGAAGCTTCTTTGCTCTGCGCTAAAGTCAAGATAAAGTTTCATCTCTCAAGAACCTTAAACAACTACATATAATTGAAAAGGATCATTCCTTTTTACTCGTATGATCTACTTAAGCTATCAATTGACTTTAAGAATCATCTCATGAAGAAGGCTGCCAAAACAAATCTTTGCTTAAGACATTTTTTCTTATCCAATATCAAGCGTCTGTCGCAATAAGCTACACCATTTGATCTTGCCTATCCTAAAAGCATTATAAGCACAACTAATGATCAGACACATCTTGGACCAGTTTCTAGAAAAAGATCTAAGGATAAAAATGTCTTATCCAAAGGAAAGCAGCTCAAAAGCTCAAAGTCAAATATCTGATGAAAGTTGTTTTTCAGAAATGAAGATAGCTTCTTTAAGGAGTCTGCAAAAAGACCTTTTCTGAGGCACCTGCGACTTACACCAAAAAGGCAAAAAGCCTCATCTATCTTAAACAAAAGGTCTCTACCATGATTTGAACATCTCTCTTCTCTGTCTAAAGTAAGATCAACGTTTCTATAAATTTGATGGTACATCTCAACGGATCTATTTCTTCTCAATAGCCATAATTTCAACGGATCTTTTATTAAGAAGAATATAAATAGAGAACATGAAGGGGAAGAAAAAGAGCCTGAAGAACATAGAGAAGATGATGCATAGATACATGTGTATCAGGCTAAAAGAGAGAGAATGAGAAATTGAAGAGGCATGGTAGATGAGAAACCTGAAGAACTGAAAATGCACAAGTTAGTGTGTATCACTACCATTACAGAAGAGTGAGAAATGAAGATATTGTAATCTTCGTCACAATAGGAATTTCTTCTCATCTTAGTCATTCTATGTCCACTCAAATGAGTGTTATGAGAGATTTTCTTTAGTTCTTATGAACTTCATTATATATCCACTCTTATGAGTGTAGGAAGAACATTTTCTCTGTACTTCATTGTAAATACACTCTGTGAGTGTTGTGAGAATATTTCTATGTAACCCTTATCAAAATTCAGTGAGCCTGGAGAGGCTAGGTGAAAAGAATATTCAACGGTGTAACATCCCGATTCTCTGTAACTCTAATCGAGCTGGTTAATCTCGATTAGGGCTTTGATTGATTATGTGAATTTTTTTATGTACTAGTTTAAGGCATAGTTTGAAGCTTAGGAATAGGCTTGAACACGATTGGAGGTGCCTTAGGTATTAAACGAGTAATTGTGGAAGTCAGAAGTTTGGAAGGCTCTTCCCAGCTGAGCGGCACGCTCAAGCGTGGGAAGGGAGCACGCCCTAGCGTGCCAACGCTCAAGCGTTGGTATGTTACATGCTCAAGCGTGTTGAGTGAGTTTGCCAGCTGGTGTGCTTCTTGACGCGTGTGCTACACGTGTCAGGCTAGGGTGAAGGCGGAGCGAACAAGGTTTCACGCTCAAGCATACTGATGTTCCACGCATTAGCGTTCTCAGCAGGACATCTTAAGGGTTTTCCTTTCTCTCCCTCATTTTGTACGAAAAGAACTTAGGATTTTCCGGGAGCTCTGTAACTAGAGAGAGGAAGCAGAATTCTAGTGAGAGAAAGCTCAAGTTCGAGGCAATCGAAGTATCAGAACGCGATTCCGACTACACCGTTGTGATCGCGCTCAAGTCTTCTAGGACTTTGACGGATTGGTTTCTCGATTCGCCAAAGGTAAGCTTGAATCCCTAACAGCGTTCTTGGCGTTCTTTGAGTCTTTACCTCTTTCTTTGATCTTTTGAGCTTGCCCTAAGGCTAACACTATTATATAAGTGTTGTCCTCGTGATTAGGGCTAAGTTCATGCTCTTGATTATACGAGGATTTGGAGGTTGAGGCTGCGGCTAAGGAGAAGCTTCAAGGCTGTTCCGGAGCTATTCTTCGTGTTGGAGACTGCGAGCTTGGTGAGCCGGTGATCGCGTGGATTTGCGTGCCGACTATTCAGGTGGGGAGAAAGAGTACTGCTACCATCGGGAGGGCAAGAGTAGTGTAGTGTGTTTCTGCTATGTGTAGGGAAGCCCTAACCCTACTAGTGGTTGAGCCTCGATAAAGTACCTAAACCTTAGGTTTAGCTTACTTTGGGCTATCACCGTTAAGTTTGGAAACCCTAGGTTAGCAAAATGTTGATTGAGGATGATTGCTTCGTATGACTGTTGTGATATTGATTTCTGTTGGTGCTATCTGTCTAAATGCCTATGTGCTACTTGGTATGTGTTATGCTGCTATGTGATACTGTTGATATTATTAATGTTGCTGTTATGCTATTTGTGGTAATCGTCGTGTGGTGGCGGAATGCCGTAGAGTTAAGTTTGGCTGTGTGCCGTGTTGTTTTCGGGTTGATACCGTGGATGGTGTCGTTGCTCTTATGTTGACTATTCGAGGCTGTGGCTATGTTGTTTGAGTTGTGGCTCGTGGACACGTGGCGTCGAGGCTATGGCCGTGTGGATGCAATGGCATCGTGTTGTTACTGATTGAGAGTTTAGGCGTGAGATCCGGTATCAAGCCAGTTGAGGATGTTTGTTCATATCATCAACTGCTAAGTGGCGAGGCCATATGACAGGTAGTATGGGTTGCCAGCATCATACGAGGTTAGTTGTACCTGAGTGCAGGTACGGAAAGTGTATGGGGCGGTCAAGTGAGTGACCTTGGGGATCTTGCTGGTCTCGGGAATAGTTTACAGTGACAGATGAGGTAGCTCCTATCCTGTCATGATGCCCGATCCAACCCGGTTTGCCCGAATAATCCCAGAGCTTTCCATTGTTCCAGGCTAACGTTCTGAGGCGACCGAGATACCCCGGTTCCGGTGTGGAAGGGGGGATGCACTCTTATTGGTCACAGTGAGCGGTTCGGTTTCTTGGACAAACCAACTCTGTTCCGACACAGAACCTGTTCCGGTGTGGACTTGTTCGGGTGTGGAACCGTTCCAGTGGGAACCAGCTTTGTGAGTTTTCGGTCAACATGCTGGATAGGATTAGTATCCCGGTCTAGAGGATTGATCTGAGTGTGAGACTCATGGAGATGGATGCTTGTTGCATGTGTTGTCTCGAGAGACGTTTGTTGGAATGCAGTAACTGTTATATCTGGTATATCTGCTACATGTTACATGTTGCTATTCACTGCATTGCTGTTGTTTTCCGACATTGTCATGCGCTATATTTCTTACCTCCCTACTGTTTTCTCTGTTTGTCTGTTTATGGGTTCGCTTGAAGACGACGAGCCAGCTGAGGCATAGGATGGACCCGAGACTTCACCCGTTCATCACGGGGGCACCGTGAATGCTGGTGCTAGGCGACATTGAGGTTATCTATCGCGATGAGAGGGGATGACGGGTAGACCCCTCGACCTTTTTGATGGTTTATACAGAACCCATCAGTCTGATCTTTCGGAGCGGTACACCGCCGTACATGGACATCGTTGGACCTTACTGCCTGTACCAGTTTCTTCCCTTCCCTAGGATGTGGCGACCTCTGAGGCAGAGAGAGCGGGACTACATGTGGGTGGCACCCCAGTCTTTGGCCGTATCCAGTAGGATAGGCTATGTCTACCGAGGCCAGCGCCGGAGGACGGAGCAGTATCTGAGGACCTACCGCCGGCATAGGATTGTTGTGTCTGCTCTTCGTCAGATTATAAGCCTTTGGTGCGGTCTAGGCATACTCATGGCGAGGGTCAAGGTAGCTCAGGGCATTCTCACCGCTGATGGTGGGAGCCTGCCAGTGCGTCCTAGGTGGTGAGCTGCGAGTTTTTCATGTACCTTTTGAGTGGGGACGAGTTGTGCTGGTGAGCTCTAAGAGTCTTCTTTTACTGTTTTTGATGTACTTGCAGTTTTCGTTTATACAGCTTGTATATGTATGTACGGCTAGGCATAGTTAATAATGATAGGAGCTTGGGACTAATGGGATTATCCTACGTAAGTGGGGTTGTCTCATTTTTTTGGTATTAGAGCGTCGAGGACGTTCTGCAACCAATGGGATGGCTTCATATCAGTATGGGGTCGTCTCAAACGGCCTGGAGAGGTCGGTTAAGAACAATACTTGTTGAGCCTGAAGAGGCTAGGTGAAAAGAATACTCAACGGCCTGGAGAGGTCGGTTAAGAACAATACTTGTTGAGCCTGAAGAGGCTAGGTGAAAAGAATACTCAACGGCCTGGTGATGTAAGTTAAGAATAATATTCGTTGCGCCTGGAGAGGCTATGTGTGTAAAGAATACTCAACGGCCTAGAGAGGTCAGTTAAGAATAATACTCGTTGAGTCTGAAAAGACTACGTGTGCAAAGAATACTCAACGTCCTGAATAGGTCGATTATGAATAATACATGAGCCTGAAGAGGCTAGGTATGCAAATAATACTTGAGCCTGATGAGAGGCTAGGTGTGCAAAGAATACTCACTGTAGTTATCTGTTTTGATAATGAAAGAAAACTTAGTGAATGCTGGGGACTAAACGTAGCTCATGGTTTTTATGAGTGAATCAGAATAAATCAGTTGTGTCTAATCTTCTCTTCTCTATCTCTTTTATATTTGACTATCTTGATTGTCTCTTATAATTACAATATTTATATTGTCCTGAAAGAATTCTTTGTCTATGTTTATTTTGCTTTGATTAACTGGAGATTGATTAAGTTTCTTTTACAACAAAGTGTCTTTATGTTTTAAAGTCAACATGCTTGATCAAAAATATATTCAGACGAGCTATGCATCTGACTATCTGTCTATTGAGATATGTTTGTGAAAAGTTTTTAAGTAACCACTTATGAACCTCCCGTCTAGTGTTTGTTTGTTGTATTTTCATACATATCCTAAGTCTCCGACGCTCATGGATTGATTGGTCACTGCAACGTTCCCAATCATTTCAATTCCAGTACTCTATTTCATGTCATTTACATTTCTTGCAATTTACCTCTCATTGTCTTTCTTATGCTTTCATTTCCACTTCCCGTTCTTTAAATCTCTGCATTTTTAATCTTGTTGCACTTTACAATTTCAGCATCTTTATATTTTCTGCACTCTTACATTCATCACACTTTAATTTCTTGTTCTTTACATTTTATTCTCGATCTTTACATGCTTCAATTTAATGATTTTCTTTAAATTTATATTTTTCTCTTTTTCTATCAATCAAGTGATCTTTTTGATCATTTGACCTTTTTTATTTTGCTTTAAATTTATGATCAAAGTACCTATTTATTGGAGAACTCTATTAGACCTTGATCATAATTATTTGTTAGGTTTAATTGCACTTTTCGTCCCCCAATTTTTTTAATTGTGTGATTTTGGTCCCTTAAAAATTTTAATTGCACTTTTGTCCGTCAACTTTTTCAATTGTGCGATTTTGGTCCCTCAAAAAATTTAATTGCACTTTTCATCCCTTAATTTTGTGAAATTGTGTAAAATTAGTCCTTATAGGGACCAAAATAAAGGCTTTCATTGCACAATTTCATAAAGCTGAGGGATAAAAAATACAATTAAATTTTTTGAGGGATCAAAATCGTACAATTGAAAAAGATGAGAGACGAAAAGTATAATTAAAATTTTTAAAGGATATATATCGCACAATTTTAAAAGTTAAGGGAGTAATTACAATTTAGCTTATTTGTTATGAATTTGATCAAAAATCACGATTAACACTGTCCTCTATCGGAATGGAATCGGGACAGAGGCGGTGGAGGCGAGTGCCTGTCCTCTGTCGAGCAGTCCAACCCATAGAGTCCGTTCTTGCATTTAGCAGAGCTACCTTGACCGTTCTGTACAAACTTCATGCCAATTTTGTCTCTGAAAAGAATAGGAGTCAGCATTCTAAACCCACCTACTTTGACATTTAACTTTGACATCTTTACTAAAAGAAGAGAAAAAAAACCGACGTTGAAGGGTCCATACCTCGTTGAATTCTTCAAAAGGTCTCCCCACTACCCAGCAACGCTTTTAATAATAAATCACAAATCACTTAAAATAAGCACGTTTTATGAATATTTTTTTTTTGACGTGACGTTTTATGAATATTGGGATTGGGATAACCGGTAAGGCAAATGTTAACAGAACTCAAAAATAGAAGAACTTTATTAAAAATTTATATTATAATTTAAAATTTCCAATATATTAAATATATCATCCCTTTTTAAAAATAAATCTATCTTTTATTTTTTAATCAGTGCTGTAATAGATCCACAAGATAATTATAAATTAAGTAATATTAACAATATAGTTTTAACATATAATTGGTATATATTGTTAGTATAAATATTTTTTTTTATACGATCAATCATTCATAAATTGTTACATTATTAAAAATATTTGAATTTTATTGTAACTACTTTAGTATTTGATATGATAAAAAACTTTACATCCACAATTTATTAAAATTCTTTTTTTTTTGTCTAAAAAAAGATATTCATTCATTCAAATTGATAAAATACATCGAAAACAACATAAATTCAACATCGTTAAAAATCGAAAAGAATAAATCTACAAACAAACTCACAACATCCAGATTAATAGCACAAAACGGCAAAATGCCTACGAATATGACAAAATCAAAGTGACCAAAATACCCATGCCTCCAGATCTGTAACGTTGACGCTCAAATCTTGATTGAATCTGTAATGGATCGAAACTAATTAGCCAATCTGAACCAAACGAACATCGCAATAAAACGGGAAACCAAACAACACCGCAGCAAGACGACGAACAAAACAACGCCGCACTTAGACGACGAAATCACAGAAAAATATGAAAGAAAAGCCAGATCTATATGAAAAAATCACTTATTTAGATAAAAGAAAAGAAAAAACGATGTAGTGGGATGATTCCAGGCCAAAAAATGACCCAAAATCACCCCTCTCCAATGGATGAAGAAGAAGGAAGAAAAAAGTAGAGAAAAAATTGAGAGAGAAACGGCTCTACGTTTTTATTAAAATTCTTCTTCATAACAAATCTTTTTTTTAACACAAATTGACCTCCGCTAAATAAAAGTTAACCCTGAACAAATAAAATTTTCCTGAAAAAATGTATTAAAAAGAGTTTATTTTTAATAATATATGCAAACTAAATAGATCCTAATATATTAAATAAAACATTTTTATTTTTAATAGGATATCTGAGTAAGAGCCACAAGATAATCATAAATCTAACAATATTAGTAATATATTCCTTTTAATAAATTTTTTATTATTAACACGAATTCTCCTGAAATCTACTAAATACAAATTGAAGTGGCTGTAATTTTTTTTTGATAGAAAAAAGTTTAGATTAAGAGAAGGTATGTCTTTTTCAAGAACATGACATTAACCTTAACGAGGATTTATATTGGAATTTATATATTGCCTACCAACGAAAGAAATCTAATAATCGAATCGAAATCACAACGAGTGTGAACGAAAGGCTTGATCCGATGTACTAACTTCTATTAATTTTAATTTTTTTTATCAAGTAAAATTTACGTGAAAAAAATATCTTAAAAGAGTTCATTTTTTAAAATACATGTTAAGTTTTGCACAATCAACCAATTATAAATCATATATGTCAAGCCACTTTTGAAATAATTTTAATAAATGTCTAACATTACAATTTTATAAAAAAAATTTACACTAACCTAACATTACATACAAGTTTTGTTTTTGTTTTTTTTTTAAGGAAACATACAAGTTAAATCCATTAAAAAAAGTGATGAAAACAGTCTCTTGCTAATATTTCTCATCATAATAACTCATATGCACCCCCGTCCTCTGCTTCATTTCAACGTTGGCGTTGGCATTTTGACTCCGATACTATCCGCGTTCAGCATAGCCAAACCGACCATCCTACAAGGCATCAACCACTTCTTATCCGCCACGTGTTTTCCTCCCCACGCCTCTCCCTCCCTTCCCTATAATAGCCACACCCCAAAAACATCTCTTCCATTCTCTCCTCTGCAATTTCATTTTTCCTTTGTAATTCAACTCAATTCAATTCCTTTCTCTCTCTCTCACTCACAGCCGCAACGATGCCATATTGCGACGTCGGAACGCAGCAATCCTCCCCCTCTGTTGCTTCCGCCGCCGTCGCTTCCGCCGATGATTCGCACCTCAACAACGATGTGAAGATATTCTATAGAACCTACGGTCGCGGTCCCACCAAAGTGCTCCTCATCATTGGTCCTCGATTGCTTCCTTCTTCTTCGTTTTCTTCTTTCTTTTTTTTTTTTTTTTTTTTGCAATTATATTTTTTTCGGTTACGAAATTTTTAGTGGCTCGCTGATTTTATGGAGATCCAACTGTCAGGATTGGCAGCAACGCACGACTCGTGGGGCCCACAGATCAAAGGTTTGACAGGAACCGACGTGCCCAACGACGACATTTGGAGCGGTGATGACAATGAGTGCAGTGGTGGTATCGAGGTCTGCGCGTTTGATAATCGGGGAGTGGGTCGGAGCTCCGTGCCCGCCATTAAGTCCGAGTACTCGTGAGTTCTGGGTTTTCTGTTTAGCGGATTCTCCAATTTTCTTTATATCCAAATTCATTCCAGATAAAAAGCATGTCACTAATGTTTTAAATTTCGGTCGTCTAAATGTGGCTGCAATTGCGGGTCGGGATATGATTGCAACCTGCGGACCTCGATTTAAAGCTTGCATGTCATATTTAGTTAGTTTCAAAAAATAAAAATCCTAATTTGTTCCTTACAAATCTTAGATCAAAATTATTTTTAAGGATTAATTTGTCAAGAAAAGGATTAATTTAAGTAAAATTTAGTATGAATTTTCACGTATCTTAAGTGTAATTTATTTTATTTAAGTGATCCAATTAAATGATGATAATTATTTGATTTAATCCATTATCATGATCTATTTAATTGAGGTGACATATTTTAATTAAATAAAATAATTATTTTATCTCAAAATTATTGAGGATAGTAGCGAAAACACCAAAAATTAAAATCAAAGTTGAAAGTTTGCTTTTCTTCAAAAGCAGTCATTTATTACTTTTTTATTTTTTAGAAGACAACGTGGCTATTTTTTTTGTGTCCGTTGACATTTTGACTTTTCTTTTGATTTTAGTTGTGGTACTATTGAAGCCACGTTTGCGCTTTAAGATATTCTCCTGCATCTTACTTCATTTCGAACAACATTTTGGAAATTGAAATGAAATTTTAATCGCTGAATAATATGAATTTTGACTTGGGATTGGTGATTGTTGGCTGCAGAACCAAGATCATGGCGAAGGATGCAATTGCTTTATTAGATCATCTAGGTTGGAAAAAATCTCATGTTTTTGGGCATTCAATGGGTGAGTACTTAGTCTTTTATCCCGAATTTCATTTGGAATTTATTGAGTAGCATTTTTTGCATTAATCTGCGCAATAAACCTTGAATTGGTTAAGATTATCGGGGTTTATAATTTAGGTCTCTGTTTTTTTTATGCTTCGAGCTTAATTGAAGTAAATATGTTTATGTCGAAGAAGAAAAACAGTTTGCTCTGAACAACATTTCGATTTCTAACCGATTTGGTTGTGACTTGATTTTGCAATAATACAGAAAAATTACTTTCTATAAGTGACATTCTTTTGGGTTATTATTATTATTTTTCAATTATCTTTCCTTATCAAAACAGGAGCGATGATAGCTTGTAAAGTAGCAGCTATGGTTCCTGATAGAGTCCTCTCCTTGGCGTTGCTCAATGTAACGGGTGGAGGTTTTGAGTGTTTACCAAAGGTATTGTATGTATATCTTTCTGTACAGATCCTGAAGTGTTTGTATTTGTTTCACTGCACAAATACGGATGTTGGTTCCTTAATATAATTACAGCTATTTGATTAGAACGTTGATGCTGCAGTTTTTTATCGTAGACATATAAGAACATGATGAAACAGAACGTATCCTTTCTATTCTATAAAACAAAATAGAATATAGAACAAAAAAACACGGTGACATTTTGGTCTCTAAGAAACGAGAATACCAATTTGGTCCTCAGAAATGTAAAATGCGGGTCAAATTAGTCCTTTTTAAGGTACTTTTTAGGGACATTTTCGTTTTTGGCAGGAACTATTTTGACCCGCATTTTATATCCTTAATGAACAAATTGGTATTTTCCATTTCTAGGGGACTCAAATGTCAAGGTGTTTTTTGTAACTCTGGGTCTTTACTGTAGAATATAAGATTGAAAAGTGAAACATTTTAGTGTTATTAAAAGAGATAAAACAAAGAGAACAAAATAGAATGTGCTATTCCATCCTGTTGTGTCGCCAAACACTATTGCATGGCTAACTCTATCCACGCCCATGAATCACTTAAGCAGTGGTGCATCGGGTATAAATATCATGAATTCATTTACCACACACTTTTAATAATCAACCCTGTTCAGGATTCGTGAAGTTACATATCAGAATTTTTTTATTTCTCCATTTAATGGTTTAATCAATTTTAGAACACATTTAGGTGATTCCTTTAGGAGAAATGTAGTTGAGAACTTTTCTTTCCATACAATAGATTTTAAATGAGTAAAGAGCATTTATACGTGATCTAACCTACTGCCAGATTTTTTTCTTCTTTTCTGTTTTCGTAATTATCAGTGTTACTATGAAAACGACCATTCTTAATAATCACTAAAAATATGATTGAGCAAATTTAACAAATTCATGCGTACCAGCCACCTGTTAACATGATGTGGTGCCATAATATGGTTGTCACAAGGTTTGTACTCGACATTTAGGTGGTTGTTCTTTCTTAATCATTTAACTTTTCAATTTTAGGCTTGTAGTACGTTGGACAGAAATTGCTTGTTGGTAAGATATTTAGTGCTAAATTGTGTTAAATTATGTTAATTTACTAGTAATAGGTTAAGGATAAGGTTCCTCTAAAATGAATTTGTCTCTAAAGTGAGCAAGTAAGGGTGTTTCCACCTTTGATTTAATTTACTAGTAATAGGTTAAGGATAAGGCTCCTCTAAAATGAATTTGTCTCTAAAGTGAGCAAGTAAGGGTGTTTCCACCCTTGATTTAATAAAGTGCATAGAGATCTTAACCTATTTTATTAAATTAAGGTGAAAACACCTTTACTTGCTCACTTTAGAGACAAGCTCACTTTAGAGGAGTTTTTCCATAGGTTAAAAGCATATCATTACTCAGAACATGATAAATTGACCGAACGTTTCTTTTATGACATTATTTTATATCATCTATCATCTATCATCTACTTATGTCTAGAAGTTGGTAAAGATGGATTAGCAACTACTGAAATTTTCAATCATCTGTGCTTATCGTCTTTTGGTAGGAAAACCAGTGTTATTTATATACATTAAACTGCTGCATTAGACAAAGTATATGGTTGATCCATGGTTGCCTATAAATTATATAAGGCCTTTGCCCTGATTTGGAATTCAAAGTCAATGACCATGAACTTGGACACAGTACCTGAAATCCTCATAAGGTGTTTCATTTGTTCTATTTTTTGCAGTTGGACCGACAAACATTCTCCGTTGCTTACCGTTTCTTGAAATCAAAGACTCCTGAACAAAGGGCTGATGTTGACTTGGACACCCATTATTCTCAGGTAAAACATTTTGTTGGTTTGTTGATTATTTGATTTTAGTTCCTGTTAATAAGTAGTCTCCCTAGCCTCTCTCTCCAGCTACTTTCACACACCATTTCCACAACCTATAGTGAGCCCCAATTATTACAGAAGTAAGTGGGGAGTTAATTGTTAGATACTTGGGTAACAGAAATAATGAAACATAACAGTTAGTAACCGTTATGATTAGGTTGTTAGTTAGTTAGCCAGCGCAGAGGGAAGGTAACTTATAAAAGAGGGGGAAATAGGAATTGGGGGTTATCTTATTTTGGGTAAATAATTGTTAGGAGAGAATCGGGTCTCTCCAATACTCGAACTTCGGAGAGGAGAGTGAGAGAGTTTCATTATACCACTGTTCTGTTTCACATTGATACAGTACAAGGATGTTTCTGCAATAATGTTCAGAGCATTCATATATCAATCTGGTCCAGTTCTTTCATTAAAAAATTGAATAACTCAGGATGTACTCACATCATGTCAAGAGCTCCTGGTTCTTATTGTGAATACATTAAGCTGAAGGTTATCTTGTTCTTCATATCTTGTAACATCTGTCATACACAGTTATTAACAGCCTACAGATCTATGTCGGTGCTGTCCTTAGGATGAATTTTAAAAAAAACATATATGACAATGCAGGAATATCTTGAGGAATATGTCGGAACTGATAAGAGGAGAACGATCTTATATCAGGTATGATACATTAAATAAGCTTAATTATAAGCAAGTTAAGCTGGTTTGTTAAGTCTGCTTGGAATTTATTACTTTTGTGCTGTTGTTGAGTGTTTGTTTCTATATTTAAATAGCACTCTAGAAGAAGCATTTACATGGAAAAATGAAGTTGCATGCTTGGGGATACTTCCCTGTAATTAAATTATGCATGGGCATACACCACCATCACTAAAAATGCATAAAAATATATGCATATACTAGAAGTGTCAGAATTTTTAAAACATATTTTTTAACTGTTCGCTATGATTTACTGAGAATTTCCTAGTTTAACAATAGGACCATGCTAAGTCTCATGATTATTTATGCGGTTTACTAGGGTAGATATATATGCTTGGATAGAGAAAAAAGTAGGGGAAGGAAAACGAAAGGGGAATGAGGGATTTTCAGTTAACCTTCAAAATCCTTCAAAGTCCTCCAAAATTTGTCTTTCTCTGAGTTTTCTCAATTTGGGGAATTTTGGGGGATAAATTAACTGAGTCACTATTATACCGGGATTGTTTCAAAGTCATCTATATATATCTATTTATATTAAACTAAACATGAGTTTAACTTGAGTTTAATAAATATTGTTCCCCTTCCTTTTCATTTCCCTCTCAACTCTGAGGCACCTTACATGTTGGTTACCAATTTGTAAAGTATAATGGATATTTTTTTTTTCTCCATAAAATGTTCCTAATTCAATACCACCGTCTCTTTCAGCAATATGTTAAAGGTATATCAGCATCTGGCATGCAATCTAACTATGGTTTTGAAGGTCAACTCAATGCATGTTGGATGCATAAAATGACTCAAGCAGAGATCGAGGTGATCAAATCTGCGTGTTTTCTTGTTTCGGTCATTCATGGCAGGTGTGTACTCTGCTTGGAGACATTTATGTAATGCTGCTTAATTGGAATGTCAGTTTCAAAATATAAATCAAACTTCATGCTCAGTTATGCACAGTTTATTCATACACTGAAGGCATATTGTGCATGAAATATACATTGCGATATAGCCCAACATGTGGATCAGGGCAGTGGGCCTAAAATTTGGAAAGTCTACACTAGGAGAAATAAGAAAATGAATTAGGAGGTGGGGACACGTGGCTTTTCTGTTATTCTGTTATGCTTTCTTTTCTGAATGTGTATTTCCTAAAGAGTAGGGAGAGTTAGTTATAGAGGAGAGGGAGTGGAAGGAAAAATGGTCTTTGTCATTTTCTGCTGTTTTCTTTTCTGCTTATGCTTGGGCAGAGAGTGTTCTCTGTGGAGCTGATGCTCTGTGAGGGGAGGTTACCTGTTGTGTAATTCTCTCGTTTTCTCAATTCAATAATACAAGTTACACGTTCTTGACCCTCGGTTTCATTACACTGCATACAAATACATAACTTATCTACTTCATAGTTTTAACTTGAGATTGATTATACATTTCCTGCACATTCAGACATGATATAATTGCCCAGATATATTATGCAAAAAGATTTGCTGAGAGGCTTCAACCAATGGCGAGAATGGTAGATCTTCATGGAGGTCATTTAGTGAGTCATGAGCGGCCAGAAGAGGTATAATTTGCATGTAAAATATGTAATAAATACCTGAAAACTTGGGTTATTCTTGTTAGCTGCAAAATCAGCATATTGATATTTGTGATATTCATAAATCTTGAAATTGGAATCATTTCAATATTCAGGTTAATCAAGCACTTTTTGACTTGATAAAGGCATCAGAAGTGAAGATGAGCCCACATGATTGGACTAATTTGCCAATGAAACAGTCTTGTAAGTATTCCATATTGAAGGAAATAATTTTTCTTGCTCTTCGGAATTCAGCATGAACTCACACATGACACATGCAATGACTGTTTTTTGTAGCTTGGTGGGTTGTCAACGTGTGGTAGTAACGTCTTAGCTCCAAGCAGAGACGGACCCATGTTGGTGGCTGCTGGGGCTAATGCCCCTACTTAAAATTTCTACTACTAAGTCATTTACTGTTTTTGTCCTGACAACCTGAGAAGCTTTGCCTCCAATAAAAGCTTGATAGGATAAATTCCAATTTTGACCAGCCACAGCCAATTTCTCTCTCAGTTTCGGACTTCACCCAATTCCTCTCTTCTCAGCAGCAAACAGAATTTCATTCAGGGTGTTAAACTGTTAATTGGTTTCCTACTTGGTTAGATGATTTAATTAGCACCCAACAGCCCAAGTCTCCACAGACACAGCACAGAGCCATGTTTCAGTGCATACCTGGTCCCAGATGGACTCACAGGTGAATTCCTATAAGATGAACTAAATCTTGTACACACCAAAAGAAAAATGATTGTAACATTAAGATTGCCTGCCATGAAAAATTACAACAGATATCCCAACTTGGTAAAGTTACCAAGCAGATTGACCAAAAGCTTTGCACCCACTAGGCCACTACCCAAAATATCTGGGTCCGCTCCAAGTGAGCTTAAACATATGGTCTGATATGACGTGCATCTTTATATGAAATATAAGTATCAATTAATTGTTACTGCCATATGTTGTAACGAATCTAGTCCTGGGCTTATGGGGCTTAAGTTGCGATACTCTAATATCTGTTGAATCCCTATTTGAGATATTAAAAGTTAACTACTCCTAACTGCAATACGTTTTAATGAATCTAGCCCTAGGCTTATGGGGATTAAGTTGCAATAATCTGTCAGGAAGATTATGGAGAATAAAGATGTGTTATTGGAGACAATCATTAATTTGCTTATTTGTTAACAAGTGTGTGGTTGTCAAACTCTCAGACGTAACTCTTCAAATTATACTTGAGTTGATACTTAAGTTGAAGTGCCTTTGTTATACAATATTAATTGGATTTATGAAGCTAATTTATTTGTTTTCATTATTCTGTCCTATTTTGTCTATGTACAAAATAATACTAATGCGGGGCTAAAATATAGTATAAGAGTTTGGTTAAGTGTTGAATTGGAGGATTTTAGGTAGGGAAGGGGGTAAAGAGAATAGAGACTCAGTATAATATGAGATTGATATTGATTCTAATATGATGAGAATGTTTGACGTGATACAAAAGACAATCGTAACAATCCTATTTATTTATAGTAATAGTAGACTCTTAGTCATATGCAAATAAGTAAACAAACAAGACAATATAAATATGAATTAAATTCCAGAAATCATTTAGGATATTCTAAAATGTCCTAAGATACAATAATCATATTAAGATATATGTTTAGCTTTTAATATTATTGTAGCACTCTCCCTCAAGTTAAAGCTTCCTAAGCTTGAGGTTGTTATAATCAAAGACACAAAAACTCTCCCTCAAGTTAAAGCTTCCTAAGCTTGAGGTTGTTATAATCAAAGACACAAAAAAGTTTAACTTATAACACACCAAACAATGTGATAGTGGCTAGCAACGGCTTCTTAGTGCATCTAGGACAAAGAGCTGGGGTCGGAGCACCTAGGACAAAAAACTAAGGCTAGAGCATCTGTGATAGAGATGGGGACAATGCAGTTGGGGTAGAGCTGGAGCTAGAGCATTTGGGACTCTGTGCATCATAACTAACATAAGTTACTGTCGAAATGATCGTCGACGAATATAGAAGTCACTACCAAGTTGATTTATCCGTGCGAATCACCACTGGAAATTGTCATGTCAGTGGGAAGACAAGGTACTGGTGTGGTTCATTGGTAGGAAAAAAATGGCGTGACAAACATGAGGAGAAGAAAGTGCAAGTTTGGGTGTCAAGGACGACGGCCTAAGGGAGCAAAACAACTACGTAAAGGTGGTGACTAGAGGTGATTGGGGCTGGGCCGCTGGGCTTGATTAGAGGTGGTGTTTTAGCCTTAATGGATCTCCTGCAGGACTAGAAGAATCAATGGGTCACCATACAAAGGCCAAAAACGGAAAGCTTAAAACCACATTATACGTGAATGTGAGCAAGCAAATGTACTCATCAACTCAAGCCACAATTCGAAGTGAGGTCAGATCTAGACAGAGTAAACCAAGGCAAGTCCAACAGCGTAGACCATAACAATAGACATTGTTGGACACGCCTTCATGTGCCTGAAGAAGGCGACATGTGGATGCTGAGATGAAGGAGCATCATGCGGAGGCGCTTTTGAGCTCCGTGGCGGTGCAATCCTGGGTAGAGGCCGGTCAAAGGGAGTTGATGCTGATGGTGGGTTTGCAGGCAAGAAAAGAGTTGTACGATGGCAAAGCTCGGTGACAAGTAGTGAACAAACATTGACTACCACATGAGAGCAAGAACATGGCTCGAAAGGTAGTTGAAAATAGGGAAAGAAGATGCATCGAAATTCACTGGAGCATTATGCAGAGACATGTTTGAGCATCATGCGATGAAGGAGCATCATGCGGAGGCACGGTTGAGCTCCGTGGCGGTGCAATCTTGGGGAGAGGCCGATTATGGGAGTTGATGCTGGTGGTGGGTTTGTAGGCAAGAAAACTCATTAGGAACGGAGGTGTACGATGGAAAAGCTTAGTGACAAGTAGTGAACAAACACTGCCTACAACATGAGAGCAAAAACGTGCCTCCAAAGGTAGTTGAAAAAGGGAAAGAAGATGCACCGAAAGGTGGAGACGGTGGCGGAAGTGAGAACATGAAAGGAGAGGTGGCTAATTGAAGTTTTAGATTTTTTAAAACTCAGCAATGGAAACGGAATAATGGCAGGACAAGTCACAAAGGACGGCGTTGCTCGGATACCATGCTGAATTGGAGGGTTTTAGCTGAGGAAGGAGGCAAAAAGAGAATAGACTCAGATTAATATGAGATTGGTATTGATTAATATGGTAATAATGTGTTGAGATGTGATACAAAATACAAACCTAACAATCCTATTTTTGCTAATAGTAGACTTAGTGGTAATTAAATAAGGTAATAAGTAAGAGAATATAAATAGGAAATAACTCCTAAGAGACCATGTATGATATCCTAAAATATTTTAAGATACAATAACGATATTATGATATATTTTTCATATATTCTAACATCAAGTATTGAGTTACGTTTTTACTTTATTTATTTCATTTGTTTTGTTATAAAGTTGGCATGTTCAATGCCAATTATGAATACATATTTAATTATGTTTGGCTCCTAAGATATGTTGTTTAAATATTGTTTTTGAAGTATGTAAACTCTTGTGATTTTATAAGTGGAGTTTACCATTTGAATTTATTAAGGCTCCACGAGTTCACTTAAACTCTTGAATTTGATTACCTTGAACGGATGCCCACCTTTTTTCTGATTAGATCTACTATATATTTTGTGTAGGGTGGAAAGAGAAAAGGGCGTTATTTGTCAGAACAAACATTCAGGGTGGAAGCAATGTCTCCCTTAGGTTTTGCTTATTAGAAAAGCTGTATCTCTGCCTATTATACTTCTTTGGTCTCCTCGTCTCAGCATTTGAATATGGAAGAAAGCTTCTAAGAAGCTTAAAACCAGTTCGAGTTGGAAGTTCGCCCTCATATGTTGAATATCAATAACCCCTTCTTTTTTTATGAGGTAATAATGATTACTTATTTTTGCATAATAATCATTGTTTTGATTACTTTTTTTTTCCCTGATGATTTGCATTGAAGAAGAATCCTGAACTCCCTCTTATTGCAGGTGGTTGATATATAGTTTGATAAACCCTTAATGTGAAAAGATCATAGCATGTATTCGGCAAACAGATAAGGCTCATGTATGCGGCAATGTTACTCTTACTGTTTTCTCAGGTGGGAAAGTGGGTTTTTCTCAAACGGCCAAAAAAACGAAGCACAAGAGAGAATCTTTCCCCTGCCAATTTTTGCTGTGAGGCATTACGGTAATATCCCTTCATTGACAAGATGAATTCCGAAGGCTCTATATGGCCAATAAAGCGAAAGAGACAGACATACAAGAGGATGGATGATCCACTTTCCTTTTGTATTGCAACTCTCGAACCACACGATATATGTTCCCTTTCTGTCTTCAGAAGTTGAGCAAGTGGTGTTGGGAAAATCCCTTAACTTACCGTGATAAGTAATTGCAAAGAAAAAAATATGGTTAAACTACACATTTGATCTCTTATCTTTACTTTAGGTTTCGTTTTGGTCTTATTTTTTTTAATTTTCGTCCAATTTGGTCTCATAAGTTTCAAAATCGTTACAAGTTGGTCATTTCCGTCAATATCGTTGTAAAGGTATTAAATCTCTGGTGTTAACTCATCGGAATTTGAATATAATCATCAGAAATTGTCTTTTTTCTCTCCCTACTTGATCGGACAAATATCAATCCATTTGATTTTATTTATTTCAAAGAATCACTTGGCCAAAATCACAGAACTATTTGTATGTTGTTGAAAAGAAATAAGAAATGTCTATCTTTGATAATTTTGTCATCATCGGATTGTTTTCAAATTGGACCATTCAACGATGTAAAATATCACAATGGGATAAAAAAAGGGAATTCATGAAACTAAAAGAGATCCTTCCATTCCAATTAAGAATTCGTTAGACCCTTTAGGAATAGCCCTTCAAGTTGCAAATTAAAGGTATTAAATCTCTGGTGTTAACTCACCAGAAACTGTTTTTTTGCTTTCCCCTTTTTCTCTTGTCTCTCTTCCTTCTTCCCCTCCAAAATCATGGACATGAACAATGAGAGCAACTAAGTACATGAACACATCATGATCCAACCAATCAAAAAACCCTAAAATTTGAATCACACAAAATCCACCAAGCATGACCAACCAATAATGTCAAAAATCATAGAGAGCCATGACATAGAGACTAAAATTACATGAAACATGCCATCAATGGAAGAAATAAACTTGAAAGCACAATAATTTCGTGAGTAGCTTGAAGAAGCAAAATCCCAATTTATGAAACCCTAACCAAGAAATGACAAAAGATTGATGTGCAGGAGCGTGGTGGTGGCACAAAGAATAAAGTAAAGGAGGAAGGAGGAAGAGAAGGAAGAAGAGAGAAAGAGAAAATGGGAGAAAGAAACGATTTTCGGTTGGTAAACCTAGATTTCGATGAGTTAACGTTAGAGATCTAACACCTAACACTGTCATAACGGACTAACGGTGTTGACAGGAAGGATCAACTTGGAACAATTTTCAAATTTAAAGGACAAAATCGGGACGAAAATCAAAAAATGGACCAAATCGAAATCTAAAATAAAGATAAGGGACCAAAAGTATAGTTTAGCAAACACAACAAATATCAATTTCAAATCACTCGGCAAACAATTAACATGATTCAGCATACCTATTTACATCTTGGGATGGAAAAAAAATTAATCAAATGCACTATGTAAGAAAATTACAGGGCTTTCTCATTTTTGGGATACTTCATAAAGCTAACTTTTTCATTTTCATTTGGGAATTGGGTCAAATGTAACAAATTTAGTTAGGCTTGCAAAACGTCAGCAAACGAAAGAAGTTGCCATGAGCAGGTGTGCAGGACCATTTCATGGACACAGAATTAGAACATAAATAAGCAAACAACGAAATTGCTGAATAGTCAAGTCAAAAACATTTTAGCTTGACTAATCGTATTTAACATAAACATTATAACAACTCAAACGTGGAAGGAGAAAACATAAGTTAAAGGCTAAAGCACTGATGCAAAGCATATATGAGATGACGAAAAGGCAACATCTTATCCACAGCTACAAAGAATAGATCACATTAAAAAAATAAAGAGTAAATCTTCAATTCGGTCCCTGAAATTGTAAGGTCGTATCAATTTTGGTCCTTGTGATCAATTTGGTCTCTGAAATTGTAAGGTTCATATCAACTCCTTTATCAATTTGGTCCTTGTGACCAATTTGGTCCCTGAAATTGTAACTATTTTCTCTCCTTCTTTAAGAATTTCGTTCCCGAAATTAAGTCCACACTTGCGTATGAAGCAAATAAAAGTAATGTACCTTCAATAACAAGGTTTGGGTATTGGCACACCAAGTCTTCTTCCAGTTCCTAAGTAGCCTCTTCAGGAGTCAATATTTTCCAAAACTTCACCAATGGAATCATCTCTTTCTCAAAGTCTTAGTGCTCTTGTCGATGAGTTGAAAAGGTCTGACTCTATGGATCAAGTTATCCTTTAGGTGAATTGACTTGGGAGCTATCACTTGTGAAACATCAGGTATGTACTTTCGGATTGAGAAACATAGAAGACGTCATGAAGATTTGACAACTGTGGTGGAAGGGATAATTAATAAGCAATAGGCCCGACTACACTTTTTAGAATTTGAAAATGACCCATGAAACAAAGAATTAGTTTTCTGACTGACATTGACCTTTCCATCCCACACTTAGAAGTGACTCTCAAGAATACATGTTCTTCTCCCTAAAATTCTAAAGACTTCCTTTTCTTGTCGCCATAACACCCTTTACCTATTCTGCGCAGTACGAATCTCTCCCTTGATCATTCGAATCCTATTAGTGGTCTTCTTGGATTAAATACGATCCTAGCAAGATCTCCTCACCTACCTCACATTAACATAAAGGAGACCTACATTTCGTAATCACATCATCAATTTATATATATAGTCATTTACTATTTCACCACATAATAAGTGCACTATTCATGGCCCCTTAACTATAAACATAATCTTAAAGTAAGTAAATGATAACATGTAGATAATAAAATCATGCACTTAAACATTTGTTTCTGACCATCCTCCTAAAATTATAATACCTTCACTTGCATTTCATCATTATAAGCATTATCAAAAATAGATTTATAACAAACAATCTACAAAAGAAGTTGAAGTAAAGTTTTATACCATCCCTACATAGATCTAATATGTAGTCCCTTATATATATTCCACACCAAATTTATTATATTATTTACAACACAGAGAAATTTTTTATAAATAAATAAAAAAAAAAAAAAACAAAGAAGAAAGGGGAAATAGTAGCGACATCCACATACTAAGTGTTATCTA
This sequence comes from Ammopiptanthus mongolicus, assembly GCA_039655645.1. Taxonomy (NCBI): domain Eukaryota; kingdom Viridiplantae; phylum Streptophyta; class Magnoliopsida; order Fabales; family Fabaceae; genus Ammopiptanthus; species Ammopiptanthus mongolicus. The sequence goes on along the minus strand of CM077351.1, from coordinate 50,098,431 downwards.
GCCCAATATAATAATTTCACTAGAAAAGAAATAGTTTCACTTTCTGTTGATAAGATGATCTTACTTAAAAGGAATGTGATAACAAAATGGAGAATAAGGTCTAGTAAACTTACAGTTAAGCTGTGCAGACATTGTGCAGAAACAACTATAAAAAGTCTACTAATAGACACCATAGTAATACTAAGAAATCAGTTCCATTTTGATCTTTGAGTAAATACATACAAATAAGAAATAACATTTTTTTTAGTTTTTGACAAGAAATAAATGTTTGTTAAGATTAAACATGTTATTAATCTATATGGATAACAAGCCCAAGGGGTATATTAATCGCAAATAATGTTTGGTCACTTGAGAAACAATCTGAAATATTCAAGCAAAGTGATTTTCTAAAAAAAGTTATATAACAAAATTACAACATAAATTAAAATTCAAGCATATAAATACACCTTCTTTAATATAACATCCATTATTTTATTTTTTTATTTCCATCTACTATTACATCTTCTTTAAATCTTGATACATCTTGGTTATTCCTGGATGTATGGTTAACTTTCCTTTATGTATCTCTTCTAGCATTTTTTTTCTAGGGCTCTCCTCCTTAGGAACAACGATCCCATTATTAAATAACACTAAATCTTTATCAGATAACACATAATTCTCATGGTCAAGAAGAGATTGCAATTCATGGTCTAAAAACTACACTTGCTTAATCTCTTTTCTAAGGTCACTACAAATTTTCAACGTATTCAAATTCAAGCTTAAAGCTTTAAAAGGACATCCAAATTCTTGTCTCTAGATTCTTTCTATTAGGTTCATCTCTTGCAGCCTCTAGCTAGACATGTGTAAAGGTTTCCTACTCAAAGCATCGACCACTACATTAGCTTTCCTCATCCTATAGCTGCATCTACTTTACTAGAATCAACCGTCACTCTACTCAACTGATGTAAGGTCATCTATCCTAGGCAAAAGATACATATCCTTAATGGTTACTTTGTTCAATTGCTTACTGTCCACACATAACCTCATACTCCTATCATTTTTTTTTTTACTGAAAGCACTCAAAATTTATCAAAAGATCAAACATATTTCTTAACAATAACTAAAATGGGATTTGGTGTACACGATAATCAAGTAATAACTAGATCTTATACCCGTGCATCGCACGGGTGTATAATGTGTTTTTTTTTTTTTTATAAATGTTGAGAGTGACATATTAAAAGATGAACGAATACATATTTATGTTGTATTTGAATGATCTGGGAGAGGGCTTTGGATGTTTGAGTAGGGTCAGTTAAATCGTTAGGCAAACGGAGATGCACGGGTGTATCATGTTTTTTTCTTATTTATTTTGCTTTTTATAAAATGTAGAGAGTAACACATTAAAAGATCAACAAATACAAATTTGTGTTGTATTTGAATGGTTCGGGAGAGAGCTTCGTATGTTTGATCGTGGAAATTTTAACAGTTGGAAAAAGTACCTCAGCGAGCATAAATAATTAAAAGATGTAACCTTAGTTTCTTATTTCTAATTATTGAACTATCCACAAAGAAAAGTACAATACTTCAAAGGTTGTTCCAAATAGGTGCAGTTTGAAAAGTCCCTTCTAATACTTTGCATCTCCATTGGATCAAAATTAGTGGTCGTCCTTATAACATCCTAAGCTTCACAGCAACCAACCCCAACATCAGTGTATAACAACAACAGTTGTGACCTTAAAGCCAAACCGATAAAAATATCAATTTTTTTTTGCAAAGAAAAATAAAATATTAACATATTATTATTCACGATCCCTATATTTTTTTTAAGATAATTTAAAACATGAATCAAACCACCAAAAATGAATGTCACCTAGTATATTGTTCTTTTCCTTAAGATACAAACCATGATTCTACCATCATTTACATATATACAAAGAGATCATGCATTTATTATAGACATGTATGTCATAAGACTGCAAAATGAGCACAATTTAGCAAGAACATTTTACCAGGAAGAAAAATCATCTTCCAGTAAAAATCTCATTGAAGAAACCTGTATATTAATATTGCTTGAGATTAAGTATTTTTAAATACAATATTTTTGGTAAGGCCAAGATCACGTATTATGTTTTGAAATATTTGGTTGATATGAATGCCCATCGTTTATGAGATCCATTCCATAACTAAGTGGATATGGTTGACATCTTTGATTATGTGAAGGAGGAGAGCTTGTAGATATGATACTATCAAGGTAATTCATATAAAACAGCAACATTAATTTTTTAAATGCAAATTTGATCATTTGAATAGTGCCTTGTCACTAACTAACTGCATGGTTTATTTTTTGTTTAGAGGAGGGAAATACTGATAAGATGATGCAAAGGCTGTTGGTGCAAATATTAAATCTTGTTGCATTTTGTCATCTTCAGGACGTGGTGCACCGAGATCCTAAGCGAGAGATGGGCATATTTAGTTACTTTGGCTCTGAATCCGTTACATTGCCATAGACTCATTTAATATGATAGCTAGGCAGATCATGGATGGGTTAAAGTAATATGTTTCCTTTCTCTTCATTCTAATTTTCAATTGTAATACCTCTGCCTTTGTTATTTTCAGTACATTTACTTAAATCTAAAACGTAACAAAAAGAGTAACAAATAAGTATTCGTGTAGTTACTAAAACACAAATACATTCATGATTATAAATAACTAACGGAAAAAAATGACCTATATTTTTTCATTATAAAATTCACAAGGCTTATGTCATAAAAATAAAGTTGGGTTGGGTAATCCATTCATCACAATATTTGCAACCATTTATGCAGATATTGGAAGCGAAAAGCAAACATGTTACAGGAACCATTACCAATAAGAAAAATAGTTGATTTTTTTTTTTGAAACAAAAAAAAATAGTAGATTTTATTTTATACAATACTGCGTTATATGAAATATAATATATTTTATATTTTATTTTATACATTTAGTAGATTCTTATTTTATTTTATTTAATAATGTATTTAATAATTAATATATATATATATATATATATATATATATATATATATATATATATATATATATATATATATATATATATATATATATATATATATATATTATAGATAACAGGTTACAACTTAATTGGATGACAAATATATTTAATGATCATAAAACATCTACAATTAAAGATAACAAAATAAATAGAACGATAAAGTAACAACCTAAATAAATAAATAAAGCATCAAAGGTAGAAATAATTAATATCCATACAATCCAACTATTTGTGGAATGGAAAACTAAAAACTGGCTCAAGACCAGAAATTCAAGAAGACAAAAAAATACATTCAAAATTATATTTTAGCTCAATAAAAACTGTAGACAAAAAAGGAGACATATAATTAAAAAATTCTAGTACAAATTACTCAGATGTGGGTATTTAATTTGCTTTGTTAGTTAGCTTGATGAGTTAGCAGTTTTTAACTCTTTGTTTTGGATTTGGATATTCTGCATTGGTCTTAATTACATCTCTTCAATGGTTGTATAATGAATTTAGCTTTTGTAATATATTCCATTTTAATCTAGCCACCTTGCTTGAGATTGTACAGTCTCCCAATTTGAGTCCAACCCTGTTTGTTTTCCTTGTCACACAGACCTCTACTTGGTTTCCAATTAGGTCTGTAAGTATCACGTTTGTTGGAACCTTGAAATAATAGTCCTTTGAAAAAAACCAGGTAACCTTTTGTGTACCTGCTATTCAACATAAACTGTCTTTATAAGATGTAGCATGTCCCTTTGACCAAAAAAACATGATTTCAAAGTTAAGAACTTATGATTGTTTTTCCTGTAAAACTTAGTGGTAAAAAGTCTGAGTTTTACCTTAGCTTTAAGTTTTTTTTCCTAAACCAGTATACCTAAATCAAACAATTTTTATTTTAAATCTGAAAGTTATGGTTCATAATATATGGGGTCAAATCTGTGTTGACAGCTAGAGGAGATTCCACTGTCAACCGTTGCCAATTAGTTATTTTGAAAAAAAATATACAATGAAACTCCTTTCTACCACTTCATGTCATAGGTAGGAAAAGTTAAATGTAGTGCTTAGGCTGCTACATATGTAGAATAAGGGTATGCATTAGGAATTAAAACTTGTGAATGTTACCTATGTGGCTTTGTTCTAATCTATTTTAGTTAATCACGTGAGCATATTACCCACAATGAGGCTAATGTGTCTCCACCACTAATTCTGCATATTTTTATGGAGAAAGCACAAAAAGAATACCAGCTTGCAAAGTACACTAACTTAGAAAGCAAGAATGCAAGTGCAAATCAAACATCCAATAGAGACTCATTTAATGTATAAAAATTTGCACACAAAAAAAATACAAACTAACATCCTAGTATGCATTAGGACTGAAAACATGTGGATGTTGCTTATGTGGCTTTGTTCTAGTCTATTATAGTTAATCACGTGAGCATATTACCCACACTAAGGCTAATGTGTATCCACCACTACTTCTGCATATTGATAAGGAGAAAGCACAAAAAGAATACCAGCTTGCAAAGTACACTAACTTGGAAAGCAAGATGCAAGTGCAAATCAAACATCCAATAGAGACTCATTTAATGTATAAAAATTGACAGAAAAAAACAATTACTAACTTCTTGAATTTGGGAGACACAAAATGAGGATCATAATCAATAATTTTTTTTATGTATTTGCTCTCATTCAGGTTAACCTACATGGATAGAATGTATTAGTTGGTTGATCACACATTGTAAAATTTGCTTTCAATAATCAAGAAAGCAAATAAATACAATCTAACCTTGTTGGAACTGCAGATTTTTTGAGTTGAACTTTCACCAGGATCATCTTGGCAATCAACTTCCATATCAATATCCTCATCATCACCAGTTACAGTTATTGGATCAGAAAAAACACCAAACTTAAAAATCTTTGGAGGCATAGGGTAGCATACCTCCTCAATCCATGGTGAATGAACCTCAATGTTGAATGTTGTACGATTCCGAAAAAATAACCACAGGAACCCTCCCTCATCCATCGTAAAAGTAAACTCCTCCCTTTCTCTTCTCAACACCCACCTCAAACTTGTTGCCAAATTTGTCACACAACATTAAGCGCTCATGAATTTTAGTATAGAAATCTCGCGAAAATAGTTTTGGCATCTTACAATAACCCTACAAATGAAAACAATTATTCAAAGCCATTTAAAAATAGACCAGCACTCACATGTATTTAAAATTTAAAATAGGAGATCAAAAAATAATTAATAGGGTTGAAGCCCACACCTTCTCTAGATCAAACTCGGTAACAAACCACCACCCGCCCGTATTTAAAATTTAAAAGAGGAGGTCAAAAAATAATTAATAGGGTTGAAACCCATACCTTCTTTGGATCAAACTCAGTCACAAACCACATATTCAGTTGATTGACTGACGAAGAAGAACGACTACCCATCTACAAAAAAATCAAACCAATTGGATTTTTAAAAATACGTAAAATATATCATTTTGTCTGAAAAATATTGAAGTGGTAACAATTGCATATTATGAATGAAGCCCCCAAAAATGAAGATCAACAACCAAATAAGTAGGACTGAAGTAGGTAAAGGAAAACACAAACCACTCATCAAATAACGACCTTGAAATATGGGAAAATTAACACAATTAGGATATTTAAAAGAGAAATAATATTTGAACATCAAAATCAAACACTTACACTGTATATAAATACCTTCACACACTTATTTATCATTTTTTCTCTCTCCTCATACATTCAAAAACTGCAAAAGTTGTGATATGCATACGGTGTCAATAGAAGGTGTCCCAAAATGATGTTCAAATATCACTTCTCTTTTTAAAAATAGGACTCTAAGGAATTACCAATGTTTCAATTGGATTAAATAAAATGGTGTCCGCACAACAATAGGTACAAATGGGAAAAGTGGATTCAACACAAATGAGGAAAATAATAGCTTTTGCTTATATAATATTGTCCAAAAATATTTTTTTGAAAGCAATCTTTCAGTTGAAATTGCGAGTTTTGTTGAAACAAATAAGAAACCCTATCATGCAATGGGGAGATTTATGGATATCGGTCAAAGGTTAAGCAAATAGCCCTTCAATTTTACCAAAAAAAAAATCACAGTGATAAACAAAATTGTAAAAGAATAAGAAATATTTATTTATTCAATCACATGGAAGCAGCAACTCAAGCACACCACACCTTTCTCACACAAACAATTTATTCAAAGCAAATAATTGTTTTAAATATATGCTACAATGTAAGGAAAATCAAGAAATAACGATTTCAAAATCTAACTCCTATATTTCCCAAAGCCATGTATGTTCTTCTCACAATCTTAAATTTCACACGGTTTCCACCCCCCATAGTCATCATCAAAGAGTAGTTCATACCTTCCTATCATCTTTCAGATTATCTATTATTTCTTCTCTGAAGCCTGCAGTTGAACAAAAACACAATTATAGTATAAAAAAGGTTAATGGACATTATTTAAAATCAAATAAAAAAAGAAACAATTATGCTATGTTCTGAACTAAACTAAGATGACACTTGAATGCCAAATATGACTATATACGAAACCAAACATGATTATGGTGATGCTCCCAGTAATGATACCAGATTGACCTGATTCAATTTCTCTAAAGAATTTAATGTGCCATCCATATTACACTTTTCGTAGCATTCCCTTGCTTCCATTTGACATACCCCCATCATCCCAACTCAAACTATCCATAGCCAGTATCACTCTCACTGAAATAAAAAATGCAAAATAAAAAAAATAAACAGATGACAGAGTCAGAAGAACAAAATAGGGCTACATATCTCAACACCTACAGTACAAAATAGGAGAAATCAATAAAAAAGGAATAGAAAAGAAGATATATCAATACAGTCGAAAAGGAGAGATTAGAGAGATCAATAAGGTAGAAGAGGAGAGAGGAAAATGAGGCTCCCCCACTCCTCCACCGTGCGCGACGGACGACCCCTTCGCTTCTCCCCTGTCGGTACTATGCACTACGATTTCCATTTCCCTTGCCTGACCACGCCACATTTTTTGCTTTTGCAGCTTCTAGATTCTATGCTTTATAAGTAAAAGAAAGATTCAAATAAATGAATATCAACAAATAACAGAGAGTGAAGAAGGCCAAATGACAATGCTTGTGTCGAAGGATAGGGAATAGGGTTGCTTTCAGACTGTTTCACGCCCAAATTGCTCACAGTGGCCAAACATGTAATACTAAAGGCCAAGTGTGTTGTGTTTATACTACTACCCCTCATATGTTTGGAGATTACTTCATTAAGTGAAGTGATTTTACCATAATACCCCAGCCACTACCTTCCTTTTAATAATAAAGATGAATTAGATTCCAAATAATTATAATAATAAAAACAACAACAACTCCGAATAGATGATGAAACAATGCATCAGGGTAACAAGGTTTTAATTCCAAATCATTATGGCTTGACTTTAAAAAAAACATTGACGCACAAGGATATTTCCATTTATGTGAATTCAAATCAAGTGAGACTTTCTTTGGTAATTTTGCTATCAAGAAGAATATGCACACAAACGATAAATGAAAAGTAAAAATATTTCTTTACAAATACAAGGAATATACGTCTACCAAACCAATTCATCAAATGACATAAAAAGTATTTTAAGAATCTAAAATTAAGAATTAGCAACCTTAAAATTCCAATTTTTCATAATAATCAAATCCACATGTGAAAACTCATTTTCTAATAACTCCTCTAATTGTTTCTTAGGCTCACTTAACCCTAGGGATGTCATTCTATAAGGCACTACTAACACTGATCCACTTCTAGGCACTAGATCTATGTTAAACTCAACTCCCATATCTGATGTAAGGTAGAGACCTCTTTAGGGAACACATCTAGAAACTAACAGACAACAGGTAGTGCCACTATATCACTTTTAGCCTCTATCTTAACGGAAAACAACAGTATATATCCTTGAGCTCCCTCAACTAAGAACTTATGACAAGGAAACGAATACAATATGGTTCGACATAAAAGAATCATCAAATATTGGCTGTGAAGTATATCAATATTTCTATTTGGACAAAATTATCAGACGATAGCAAGACCATACCAAGAATGACATCCAAACCCGACATAGACAAGCATATAAGGTCAACAAAATAAGACAAGCCTTGGTATACTAGGGAACAATTCAAACAAACAATGGAGGTAACAACTTTATCTTCCGTAGGAGTAGAAACACGTAATTCAAAAGGCAACTTATAAATAGACAAGGACAGATTTTTCACACAAGCATGTGGTATGAAGGAATGATTGCTCCTGAATCAACAACTTAACTACTTTCTCGCTATAAGCATAATTCCTCTTCAGTTTCTCTAGCTTCTGCAGGATATGAATGATCCCGAAAAGATGGCGGATCGTCCTTTGAAAAAACGGTAACCCCACATACTGAGGTTCTTGGGATGCTACCACCCCATATCCCCTCATATGACAGAGCGTCTCTGTCTGCTCTTGCACAACTCTGGTCACACGATCCATAGCTATTGCAAGCGCATCATCGTCCCTCGCCTATTAGTAGTCATAAATCTGTTCATTACAAATGAAACACTGAGTTGGCCAGGCTCAATATCCCAAAGCATAGCACGCAGCAACTACAACTCTAATAAGCATTCCTATGCGCCCAAGTTTTGATTTTTGAAAACCCATTACCACAGTCTAATTTAGGACTGAACTGCTCTAATACCAAAAATGTAACGCCCTTCATTATATTAGTAACCAAGTTAAAACCATTTAAATAAAACATGGTGAAATAAAGTTTTTTCATAATATAATACTTAATATAATAATAATAATGATAAATTGGTCTTTACATCATAAAATCCTCAAATTTGAAATAACATAATTAACCAAAACTAGTGAAAACAAGGTGCCAACTAATCCCAAACGTATAAAACGAAATAACTAAGGTCTAGTCACAAACAGCTCCAGTACATCATAATACTAACCAAAGCTATAGTTACCACTAAGAAAATATCTCAAGTCTTCAAGCCTCATCGGTCTCAGGAATATTGTCATCGTGCTCTGAAAATAACACTACTAATGAGATAAGAATCCCAATGAATAAAAAAAGTTATAAATTATTTTCTCAAACAATGTTGCTCTCAGCCTGCGCAGTAACCGGAAAAACAACCATGATACCTGCTACTTTCGAAAATAATATAATTTTCTATAATATCAATAATATAAAATATTCAGACTAACACACCACATAATTCAAATAACATCATTTAACATTCAATTCATGTACCGATTCTACCAATCATAAACACACAACAATGGCGTCCCATTGCCTACTTCTCTTCATAAGAGGTCTTTCGACATCTCATTCTTTGGTGATGTAACTAGTTTTCGATACCCCATTCTTTGGTGGTATAACTCATATTTTCGACATCCCAATTAAATGGTGATGTAACTATTTCGATACTCCTTTCATAGGCAGTATAATATCCCGACATCCCATTTCCTGTCGATGTAACTATTTCGATCCCTTTCATAGACGGTATAAATCGTATTTTCGACATCTCAATTAAATGGTGATGTAACTATTCCGATACCCTTTCATAGGCGGTATAACTCATATTCTGACATCTCATTTCTTGGCAATGTAACTATTTCGATACCCCTTTCATAGGCGATATAACTCATATTTTCGACATCCCATTTAAATGGCGATGTAACTATTTCGATACCCCATTCATAGGTGGTATAACTCATTCAACAAACATCTTTATTGATAATCCAATTATCATATCAGTTCAACACTATATCACATTTATCATATAAGAGCATGTCAAAACAACACATAGGCATTTCAAAACTCATCTATATCTCATAACAATTACATCACATACAAAGCATGCCAACTCAATCATCAAAGATCACAAAATTCACATAGTATAGACATTCAATCATGACATTCATATCTTCAAAACACTAATTAAACATTAATTTCGTTTTCCATAAAAAAAAACACAATTTAGAAAATAGGATTTGGCCAAACATGTTTCCGTACATTGAAATTTCTTCATGAAATCATTAGATAAATCAAACCCCTTTTTTCCATAATCGTTTGTACCATGAAAGGGTGAGAAAAGGTTGTTTTTACTCACCTCTTGAAGGCCTCCAAGAATTTCCAAGCGTTCCCATGAACGCGCCAAGAAAACTCCAAGAAATGTCCTCATTCTTTTAGGGCTACTCCTTTGATCTCCCTACCTCACGCCTAAGGTCTTTGCTTCTCCCCAAATCCTTGTATTTCTTCTCTTCTTAGCCGCTTATGAGTTTTTAGGTGTAATTAGTGTTCAAAATCGCACCCTAAGGGTGTTTCGAGTTCTATTTATAGAGACCCAAAAGCCCAAAACGCGAAAAAACGCGTCATGGCCCACTTACCCAGTGTCCAACTTGGTATTTCACACATATCTTGAGTTAAAGACATCCCAAAATTACGATCTTCATATCGTTGGAAAGATAAAAGAAATATATAAAACTTTCGTGAAGACTACAAAATCTGAATCGAAAGTTTAGAGGGCAAAAAATGGGATATACATTGCGAAAACGGTGCTAGCTCTAGAACTTGAACAGCGTGTACGACTTTGGATATAACGTGAGCTAAAAGAATCCAATTTGGACGAATTTGGTGTCTATGGAAAGCTAAGAGATAGAGATACATTTCATATGAATACTTCGAGTCCAAAAGATATCTTTATGAAAGGGAAAAATACAATTTACGTAGAATTTCGGATAAGAGAAGTTCCAAATTTTGGGATATTAACGGAGCACACTGCCGCCACCACATCTTTACTTCTTCCATCGGAATCATAAGCTGCCAAAACTCTATTAATTTTATTTGCTAATGTTAATGTCTATTTATATTTTTATTTATTTTTTTGGATCTTACAATTTCCAGGAATGTTTTTTTGACTATGTTTCCTCTAAAAACATTCCCTTGGGAAGGGTGAGATGGGCCGGGTCGGACCGGGCCACTCTTAGAACGGGTCATCAATTTGACAGCCCAACCCAGCCTTCAACGGACTGCGAGCCAAACGGGCTCGCCCATGGGCCACTATTTTTTAAAAAAAAAATATTTTTATGTTTTTCTAAAAATTCCCTTTTTAAATAAAAAATTCAACCATATGTTATGCTTAAATTCAATCTCCCTAGTGAAACATAATACAACTGCAAACAAAACATATTACCATTATTGATTGATTTTTTATTTTTGTCCTAATATCAATATTAGGAGCAGCATGCAACGCAATTTCATAAATGAAAAGAAGGCATTAAGTAGGTGATTGCAACACAATATTCATCTCTGAATATTCTTTCTCAGCACAAAATACCATATAAGCTAGAGTTAATGCCACGTAAACTAAACCAAACAATTCGAAATGAACAACTTAATTAGTTTCACAGTTTCCCAGATTAAATCAAAATAGTACAATCCACTTCAAAACAAAATAAAACCAATGCAAATAAGCACCATCCACTTCTTAAAACAACAAAAGAATAGGATCCCAAACAACATACTCCTCAAAAGAATTAGAGCATATCATCTTCATTCTCATTCTTGTTCTTCTTCCTCAATCAAATTGATGACATTAACTTGGGTTGTCCTTTCATTCGATTTCGTATTGTCATTAACTTGGGTTGTCCTTTTATTTGCACCATCAATAGAACTCAATCCTCCTACACATAAAAATATACATTTAACCATAACAATAACACATAATAGTAGCTACTAGGTAATAACTAAAAGTCTATAACAAATAATTTTATATAAGAGCCTCAAAAAAAAATATTCTTACCATTTTGTGAGAACCCAAGTAACCAATTGCGAGCACAATTGAGAGCTTCCAAATTTTTTGAAAGTAAAGAGCTTCTATACTTACTCAAAATATGACCTCTAATGCTGAAAGTGGACTCAGATGCCACCATGGTAATTGGAATAGTCAATACATTACTAGCCATCCGTGATAAATCACCAAATCTACCACTATTATCCCTCCAATATTCCAAAACATTTAAATCCTTGTGACCCACGAGTTTTGACTCTTCCAAGTAGGTGTCTAGTTCAGATTTTCCATTTAACAAAGTTTGTGCATTCTCTTCTTCTTCAAAATCCTATCTCAAAAGTATACCTAATATTAAAAAAAGGAGGCTATGTTTCATAATCACATATAATCTTGTATAAGATAACTAGAGATGAAAAATATGATGCAACATAAACATATTAAGTATGATTAAATAAAATAAGATGCAATGAACTTACATCATAATCTGATGTCAGTGTTGAAGTACCTTCCCCTTCTTTATAAGTTCTAGTTGAAGTACTTGCATCTGTCATAGAAGGAGGAGCTTCCATGTTGTTGACATAATGATTGAAAAGCTTGTACAAAGCATTCTTCACAATGCTCAACTTCTCATCAACTATGATGTTGTTGGAATAAAGTTTAGAGTAAGCATATTTTAGCCATTTAAGCTTCATCCTAGGATCAAAAACACATGCCATGGCAAGAATTGTGTTATGCTCGCTCTAATACCTATTAAACTTGTCCAACATATTCGTAGCTGTAACACCCCCTCCCGGTATCACTTTCGTAACCCAAATTATCCCTTCTTCCTTGTTAACTAAAAGCTTTTTCGAAAATAACTCTATAGAGTAGTTGCAAAAATATGATACCAAAAGAAATTTTTTTTCAAGAAATAGACGAACAAATTGAAAACTCATCACACACACACACACACACACACACACACACACACACACACACATATATATATATATATATATATATATATATATATATATATAATCCAAACATCGTCATTAGGCATATATTCTTCCAATCTCTGAATACACAGCACTCATAGTCACAGTCGGAAGACCGGACTTACACATTTATAAATCTTAAGAACTGGTCTGACAAAAGAATTCTAAGGACCATAAAGCGTACTTCCTAACATAAGTCGTATAAATGAGACTGGGTCTCGTCGTTAACAATCCACACCTCTTCGTCGTCAACCTCAAGAACTCAAGCTATAGGGTCCCGGAGTGACTCAAAGGACTGTTGATAAACATCTGTACATGTATCCAAAAACATAACAGGGTGTCCAACATGTACAGGCAAGAGTGAGACACCAATATATGAACTTACAATACGACAACTACATACATCATGTACAAACAGCAGATTCATATATGTACACATATACCAAATATGGTTCAGAAGCATCATGGGCATATTACAAAATATCATAACAGTGAAAGTAAAGCAAGGGTATCATACCCAATAGTCATCGTCATTTTTAAAACGTATGCATGACACTTCCATATATAATATCTAACATTTGATCATTAATTTCTGTAACACCCTGTTTTTTTTTTTACACTATGCTTATATGTGTTAATATTTGCTTGTATATGTTGTATATATGTTGTTTATGATTGTTCTTGATGTCAAAGTTCATAGTTGGGGTAGTTTAGCCTTAAGGAATGGTCAATGCATTCATGTCCAAGAAACATGTTTTACGGTTTTGTTCATATCTTGAGTTCTAGACATCCGATTGAGGTGATCTTGGATGCGTTGGAAAGCTTAGAGAATTATCTAAAAGTATTATTTCAGGTGTTAAGGCCAAATTCGGCTTCTAAAGTTTCGCGTCGCGAGGATACATTCGCCACGCGAAACTGACAGCCAGATTTTTACAGCTCTCGGGTTCGCCTCGCGAAAGGCCACTCGCCTCGCGAATCTGTGCGCACCAGAATCGTGTTTTTGGGCTTCTAATCAGCCCATAATGACCCTAACTCATATTTATACCCTAAGACTCGACCTAAACCTACCTTCTAAGTCGAAAAACTCCCAGAAACTGCCTCTTCCTCTCCAAACAAGGATTTCTGAACCCTTTCCAAGGATCCCTGAAGGAGATTGCACCATTGTTCATCGTTCTTCATCTCTTTCGCTTGAAGAGCATCACTGCCATCACAACCCCTCTTCCTAGTTGCTGCTCTTGAACCTTTTGGGGCCGTGATCGTGAAGTCAAGCGTCGTGAGATCGAGCATTCGTGTAGACGCAACCTTTTCCGGACCTTTTCCTTCCTTTATTCGTGGTGATCGTCATACCAGGTATGGGGGGAAGAAATAGATCATGAGTATGTGGGTTTTGGGATAGGTTAAGATGAAGGGGTTAACCCATGACCCCTATATGTTTGTCTATATGCATTGTAAATGCTTATGTATATGCTATGAGTGTAATTATGTGTATGTTATGTATATGCCATGTATATGCCTATGTGAATATTGTATAAATATACATGTTTATGGTTATATGATTATGATCATGGGTGTTTGTCTTGATGATATGATTCAAATAGTATGATGTGCAATGAATAGTATGAATATATATACGATATGCATTGATGAGATTTTATGATGTGCAATGATAATGATGACTTGATGATGTTGTGCGTTACGATGAAGAAAATAGGATTAGTGAAAGAACATAGCTTAGGGACGTTTGGCACCCCATAATGAATGAGTTGTTATGAGAGGTGAGATTGATAATATTGGATTAGTTTTGGAAACCCATAGGGATGATTCTTGAGAGATGGGATGATAGGCATAGGGATAACTTAGAGAAATCCTTAAGATTCCCACATCTGTCATGATTCGCCTGGCGAATATCCATTCGCGAGGCGAGACAGAGAGACCATTCGTGGTCTGACGTGATTCGCCTAGCGGATTATAATCCGCGAGGCGAATGAGAGAACCAAATATTGGGGCTCTCGGGCTCGCCTCGCGAGCCAGGATTCGCCTAGTGAATCTAGGAACCTGTTTATGAGCTCTCGGGCTCGCCTCGCGAGCTAGGATTCGCCTAGCGAATCTGGTAACCTGTTTAGGAGCTCTCGGGCTCGCCTCGCGAGCCAGGATTCGCCTAGCGAATCTGGGAACCTGTTTAGGAGCTCTCGGGCTCGCCTCGCGAGCCACGATTCGCCTAGCGAATCTGGGTTTCTCACCCAGATTCTGTTGTGAAAGGATAATGTTTAGGGTAATGGGGAAAAGACTGTGAGGTCATAACCCAAGGTTGATAATATAGAAAAGAACGTTAATAACTATAAGACTTGAGATTTAAATATTAGGATTAAGTTATAATCTTAATAAATATATGACTTGAGGTTATTAAGATTAAGTTATAATCTTAATAAAATACGAATTGAGGTTTAGATGATAAGATTAAGTATAATACTTAACAAAGATAATGTTAAGTTAAGACTTAACAAAGAGAACAATTAATAAGACGATGATGTTATTGGTAACGACGTACTGTTACCGATGTTGTTGGTTAAATCATTCTTGATGCTCATTGGTCAAGTTTGATGTTGATAAATCATCTTTGATGCTTGTTGGTCAAAGTTGATAGCCATGTAATGGTGTTGATGGTGGATGGTTGGACATGTGTTTGCATGTTGTTGAGCATAGCATGCATCATACGTTGACGTCGATATGTTGGGTGGAAAGCAAACGATGAATCGCGATAGTGGAGGCCACGATGGGTGTTATCCCAGCCTTGCGGGTACATTGGGTAGGGAAATTCCAGGTGACATGGGCTAGCTACCTATTGTCGGAGTGACCTAAAGGATAAGCTTGAGTACCCTGACTAGCCACTATACGTTATCAGGATTAGTGAGAGTGTTCGGGGATGACCCACGGTCTGGCATATCATCCACGTTGATAACCGGACATGTACTCCTAATCGTCTTTCCAGAGTTAGAGTTGTTGGCCACATGCATACGGAGTAGTGATGTTGCATTCGCATTAACATGCATCCTTGATATATATTGATTATATCTGTGTTGATTGATGTATGTTGTATGCCATCTTAATTACTATTTCATTCCGTTTACATATATTCGTGATTGTGTTTCTTACCCCTCTCTTTGTTATTCTTGTGCATATGTTGTGGTATATGCAGAGGAGGGCGAGCATGCTGACGAGGAGTGATCCCGAGGAGATCTCTCTCAGTAGTTAGGATTTATGATTCATGTTATTTGGTTTTATTCCGATGTATTATCGGTATTTGTATACCAACTCTGATATGTGACATCGGGATTTGGGTTACGTTTATTATTTATGTTTTCCGCAGTTCGTTTTTAAAGGATTTTGATCATTTCAAATTCCTATGTTTTACGTTATAGATGATGTGATGCACATTACCCTTGAGAATATGTTTTTATTTTAATTGTTATATTTTTAAAGCCATGTATGACTTTATTTAAGTTTTATTATATGCGGGGTAGTGGGTGTCACAATTTCCGGAAATCCCATCACCTTATAAATGAGTTGATCAATCTCGATTGCCAATTAAGGCACACTGTATTTACCATATCACGTTGTCCAACACAGGGTACAGTACTTCACATTATATGGATTTTGTTTACCATATCACACTGACCAACATAGGGTGCAATGCTTCACATTATATGGATTTCATTACCGCATCACACTGACCAACATAGGGTGCAATGCTTCACATTATATGGATTTCATTACCACATCACACTGACCAACATAGGGTGCAATGCTTCACATTATATGGATTTGTATACCATATCACACTGTCCAACACTAGGCATAGTGCTTCACTTTATATGGATTTTTCATTGTTCATCAAGGCACAATGATACACAATGACTTAAAGTCATCACAGGGTTCCCTATCATCAAGGTCCCTCATTCCATGGCACGTCTGCCAAAAACAAATGAATGAGAAAACTTTTTGTTTTCGTATGTTTTTCTATGTCGTACAGTTATTTCCTCGTTGAAGCTTCAAAGCTATCAACCACCACGACTTTTAGACTCTGAAGTCTTTTCAACATTTATCAAAGGACACACAGTCCAAAACCAAAAAGGACACACAATCCGAACAGCCCAAACCCAAAAACTATCAACCGATGCACCAATCTCAGATTTTGGATTTTAGAGCATACAAAACGTCCACAAGCCTACAGGACCACAAAGATTGTCCATAAGCTTACAGGACCATTTTACTAACACGGATCCTTGATCCACGTGTTCTGCAGAACACTAGAACCCCGACGTCTTGGTAGGTTCACATCCAAATTAACTTTTTCTCTTTGAAACACAAAACCCACATCTCCGAAGCTTACACACGAAGCCTTCGGGATCGGTTTCCATAAAAACCAACTCTTGGATCAAAACCACTTTTCTTTTGAAAAACAAACTCTTAGTAAAACATCAACACTTTGAAACATAGTTCATGAAAGCTCTTGGTCAAAACTACTCTCTTTTGAAATACCTTGGTAAACCACAAAAACCTTGAAATATAGTTTGTGAAAACCCTTTTCTTTGTTGAAACCGCTTGTTTCTAACACTGGATCACTTGAAATGACTTTTACTCGAAAAGATTCGTTTTATCATTTTAAAAACTACCGATGATTTCTAAAGGTGTTTTTCATTCTAAAAGCTTACTTTTCTTCGACTAAAATTATTTTCACTTTTCTTTTCTTTATGTCTTTTCATTTCATTAACCAAATGTATTTCACTTTCTCGTTTTCTTAAAACAAAACATCAATACGCGTTATCTTTGAATCCTTTTCAACACTTAAACTTTTCCTCCACTTAACTTTATGTCTCAAGCTTTTTGAAGCTTGTACCTTCACTTAGTTGGAACTCTAACCAATGTTAGGTCCTTAGCACACTACCGATCAACATTTTAATCAACATACCATGTTAAGCATACATAAACATAATCAAACATGCTTGAGCACAATTAAGCATAAGCAACCATACTTAAGCACAATTAAACACAATCAAGCATAATTGAGCAATAAGTAAAACACTCCACAAAATAATTACAATACACCATAATTTTACATTCTTCCACACAAACAGTACATAGCCATCGGAAATTGAATTCCTCAGGTTATCTCCCCTTAACTCTTGAAGTATTCCTCCAAATGAAAATTCGTCCGAATGGTCCTTGAATCTTCCAATTATCCGCCCGAACACTCAACACCAACTACATTCACACAATCAATTCAACCATCAACATTAACAACACAAATTTTTCCTATTTCCTTAGACTTAGGGTTCGGCCATAGGGTTCTAAAATTAGCTAGAGATGTATAAAATTTCCTATCTCTTGGATGAATGATACTTACGTATACCTAACACTTAATCAAGCTTCATCATTCAAAACTTGAAGCAAAACTCATGATTTCTCTAATGAGTAGGTTCGGCCACTTGCTACAAAAATGAGCTAGGAATGTATTTTGATCACATGCTCTTGGATAATGAAAGAGGGTGATGAAACTAACTCATAGAAATTGGTTTCACATTAAAAGGATTTTTCTACAATTTTCTAGAGATTTATGAAGTTTGAATCTAGAAATGGAACATAAATGATCATGGATTGGAAAACAAGATTTTGGGGAAGAATATGAACTCAAGGGATCAAAGGAAGTAACCTTACCTCATTGAGTGATGAAAATGAGTAAGAATCCACACTTGATTCACCAAAATGGCAAAGTCTTCAACTTGGAAGATGAGAGAAAGAAAGGAAGAAATGAATGGGTGGAGAGCTTCTCATGAAGGTGGGATGTGGGAGAGGTGAAGGGAAGGGCAAGGATGTCCAAAAATTTTCACTTAAGGGGCAAAATTGTCTTTTCATCCAAGGGTAAATGGTAATTAGGAAAATGGTTAGGGACATTTTGGTCTTTTCGCGTCCAGATATTTTCTAAAGTCATCATGACACTGACACGCTTTCCTGGGTGATTTGACCTGACGTGACTTCAAGTTTATCCGTTAGCGGGTCCCGGTAAATCCCTATTCAGCTCTGTTCGTCACCCGATTTAAGATTTCGCATGTATAACTTATATTAATTCGCTTTTTAGTGAAAAAAACCAATTTTATCAAAATTGTTGGAAATTTGATTCTAAACCTAACTGTTTCGTTCATGAGTCAAAATTAGGTCTTCTGAGCAGTAAAATCTTACTGTTAGTGAAAACGCACACCGGGTTCCGTCTGAGTTTTCAATCCAAAATTTAACCGTAGCTTTCTACGATAGCATAGAGTATGAATATGACTTCGGTTTCTCCAAAATCATTTTCTAAAACTCAGATAAAATATAAACGCATTTATATAGTTTACCAGTCTTAGAAAGCGTGAAAAATCGGGGTGTTACAGTAGCCATCTCGCTAATCACACGATCTTGACTTGACTTATTATTTTTCAATAGAATCTAAATCTTCCATACTTGCATGATGTATAAATTGGATGTAGGATATTTAGAACTAGAAAACATATTGGTGATTATATAAAAGGCTCTAAAAATTGACAAATCTTCATTGTTTTTTCCCAATCTTCATTTGTTGGACAATGCTTATAATGCTCATCTTTTATATCCAAGCAAGCAAAAGCACGACTATACACAATTTCACTTTGAAGCATTAAATATGTAGAGTTCCATCTAGTGGACACATCTAAACGCAAGCCAACACTACTATCAATGCCACCAATCTCTTCAACACATTGAACAAATTGTATCTTTCTTGATTCCGAACCCCTCACATATTTTACACTTTCTCTAATTTTGTCTAATGCATTACTTGCTACCTTTAATCCTTCTTGAACTATGAGGTTTAGGATATGTGCACAAAATCTAATATGGAAGAACTCTCCATTGCACAACAAACTATTCGACATACAAAGTGATTTTTTCATAATGCTTTGCATGCTAGTATTAGAGGTAGCATTGTCTAAAGTAATTGAAAAAACTTTTTCTTTCAACTCCCCATTCTTTCAAAAGTTCAAGCAACTTTCTTGATAGCTCATGACCAGTGTGTGGGGCTTCCAAATGACAAAATCTCAACAACTTACTATTTACCTTCCAATTCTCATCAATAAAATGAACAGTTAAAGTGATATAACCACGAGTAGTGCAAGAAGTCCAACAGTCAAAGGTGAAACACACTCTACCATTATATCTAGCTAATTGATCTTTCAATCTTTGTTTTTCATGCATGTAAATCTTCTTTACATCCCCAGTAATGGAATTTCTAGAAATATTAGTAGCCTCACCAAAAGAAAGATATTGACATAATGATCTAAATCCTTGCCACTCAACACATTGAAATGGAAGATCATGCAATACAATCATCTGAGCTATCATGTCACGAACAACCTTGTCATCAAGTTTTCTAGACCTCATTTTAGCATTATAGTCAAGCATCATAGTCCCAACATTATCAAATTTAGGAATCTTTTTACACCTCAAAATATGACGATTTAAGTGAGATGTACTTGAACTACTTGAATAAGTGAACTCCTTCCCACAAGCTTTGCATTTACACATTTCTTTTCCGTCCTCCGTCAGAGGAAGTCTGTCAAAGTGTTTCCAACATTCTGAGCTAGGTATAAGTTTTGTTTTTTTCTTCTGTGGTTCAACATTATCATCCTCTTTGACAGTAGCAGCAAGTGCTTGTGGATCATTTTCCTCTAAAATTATGCAATCCTCTTCAAAATTAGCCTCAGCATTACTCATATTCAAACACTGCATCTGCATCAATGATTTAAGAAACAAATCAAAAAGAGGAAGAGAAACAGAAATTTAATACCACATGAACGGATGAAACCCGTAAGCATACTTTGGCCTTAACTTAAGAAACAGAACAGATGAAACTTGTGCATATTTTGGCCTTATTTTAAGAAACAGAAATAAGAAAATTCAATAATCAATATCAATGATTTAAAGCAAGAAGAAGAAGAAAATAAGCAAAAGAAGAAGAATGAATCAGAGGTAGAAGAAGAATGAATCAGAGGCAGAAGAAGAAGAAATGAACAAGAAGTAGAGGCGCGCGACAGAGAAAATAAGCAGAGGCGCGCAGTGGCGGGGAAAAGAAGCAGAGGCGCGCGGCGTCAGGGCAAAAAGCAGAGGCGTGTGACGGAGAAACGAGAAGCAATGACGGCAGTGCACAATGGCAAGGGCGGCGACGGCAAGTTCCAGTGGCTGTGCGAGTTCACTGTTCCAGAAGGAGAAGACTTTTAGCCTGTTAGGTTAGGGTTCATCTTTAGGGAAAAACTGAAAAAGAGTTTAAGTTTTTTCTCTCTTTTAATTTTTTAGTCAGATTGAAATAATGAAATTAAATTAGTATATATATATTTTTTTAATTTGAAGTTCCATTCGCGGGTCAACGGGCTAGCCCGGCCCAAAACGGGTCAACACATAATGGGCCAGCGAAAGTTCGGGTCGGGCTAAATTTATCTCGGCTAGCATTTTACCAATCCAGCGCGCCCATTTTATCAGGTAAAACGGGCTGGCCTGTCGGGCTGCGTTCGTTTTGACAATTCTAACTATTATTAACAATTATTAATATTAGTATTAATATTGTAAATAATTAATATATTATTATTGATATAATTATTATATATTGATATATTATGATTAATAATTACTATTGTTAATAATATGATTATTATTACTATAATTATTAATTAATTATTTTTATTTTTGGAATTTATTATGATTTTCTTAATAATTATTCTGAGCTTATTAATATTATTGTTATTTTTTATTATATATAAATAATGAAATATTTTGTTTTTTAATAGAGTAAATCAACATTTTGTTCCCTAAAAGTATGAGTCGCTGTCAATTCAGTCCCTGAAAGCAGTTAAATTATGAAAAAGTCCCTCAATGTTAAATTTTGTTTGTCAAGTTAGTCCTTCAATGTCAATTTTATTAGTCAAATTAGTCTTTGTCAGGGACTAACTAAACTAATGAAATTAACATTGAGAGACTTTTTCATAATTTAATTGCTTTTAGGGACTGAATTGACAACGTCTCACACTTTCGAGGGATCAAAATGATAGTTTAATTTTTTTTAATATAATATAATTATTATTTTAGAAAAATAATTTTTATTCTGAAATTTCAAAAATAAGAATTATATTTTAATAAAAAAATATTTTAAAATTTATACATAACAAATAATAATAATTATGACTATGTTCCCTCTAAAAACATTCCCTTGTAGGGGTGGGAATCTTAGTTTTAATAGGTATAAAAAATATTTTTATTTGAAAAAGCTATTATGCCTTTGTTTCTGATTGACAATATTAATATTAATATTATTATTAAATTTCGAATTTATTATGAATTTATTAATAATTATTCTGAATTTATTAATATTATTGTTATTGTTTATTATATAAATAATGAAATGCTTTTTTTAATATAATATATAAAAATAATTTTTATTCTGAATTTTCTAAAATAGTAATTATATTTAATAAAAAAATATTTTAAAATTTATATATAGCAAATAATAATAATAATTTTTAATTTCAAAAATTAATATTAGTAACTAGAATTATTATTTTATAATTTATATATAATAAATAATAAAAATAATAATTAATATATACTTTTTGAAAAATATTTTAAATATTTTAAACATTTTTATAATATTTTTCATTTTTCATTTTCAATTAATCTATGTTTAAAAGTATTTTTGGAAATAAAACTAACATTCCCGAGAAAGATGCCCTTAAACCAAACAAGGGAATCAAGATTGTCAAGTAACATTGCCATGAATGTTTAAGGTCTACTAAATACATTTTTAACATTTTTGAGAATCACCTTTCCATGATTCCTGGGAATCATGATTCATGGGAACAAAAAAAATCTTCTTACCAAACGCCTCCAATAGTATTTGAAATTTACTTAAAAAGTAAATCATCAATTCGGTCCTCCAAAGATTATAGTGTCATCAATTAAGAGTTTAATTTTCAGTGTTTCTAGTATTTGCAAAAAAGCTCTTGACTTGCTCTCTGGTTGAGGAGTGCCTATAATAAGGGTGAATGAAAGGTTGATGAAAGAAAAAGCTTTAGGTACTGGTGATCTGTAAGGAACTCAAGTAGCAACTAAGCAATACACATAATTTCTGAAATACTTCTCTGTAATTAGTGTTATTCGATCTGGTTTCTTACAATGGGAAAGAGGCTATCAGGTAGCCCTATATAAATTACAGAGGTAGGAGAATAGTGAAGAAGAAGAAGAAGAAGAATATCAGGGAAGAAAGTGCGGACACGTTGGCAGAGACAGAAAATATAATTCACATACATCACAACTTTTTCTCATTCACTCCCTAGACGTTATATTTGTAACATCCCAAGAAATAAATAAAAATATAAGTAGGGAATTTGGGGAAAGGGGTTTGGTTTATATAAAGATTTATAGTGAACTTTCAATGGTGCAAAAATGACCTTTTTCTCATCCTTTCATGGTGAAAACGAATTTGGGGAAAGGGGTTTGGTTTATATAAAGATTTATAGTGAAATTTCAATGAAAGAATGTATATTTGGTCAAATCCTATTTCCTGAAAATGGGGGTTTTGTCTAGAAACGAAATTAATGTTTAAAATAGAGATTTTTATCATATGAATGCCATGAATGATTGTTATTCTATGTGAATGTGTGAATTACTTGATGATTGAATTGGCATGCCCCTATTTGACGTATATAATATGAGTTATAAAATGAGATTGATATACCATGTATTGTTTGTCGTACATAGAATGACCTTGTTGATTTGCTTGGCATGCGCTTAGTACTACCACACTAGGGTTATTAAGGGACGAGGAAATATCACCATTGTAGGGGTATTGACCTTGTGAAAATAACATCACCATTGTAGGGATGTTGACAATACCACCATTGTAGGGGTATTATAATCGAGAAATATTCCATGGTAGGGGTATCGAAAAGAGAAATATTACCACAACAGGGATGTCGAAAAATACCACAATTGTAAGGGTATTGAAATGAGAAACATCACCATAGCAGGGATGTCGAAAAATACCACCACTGTAGGGGTTTTGACTTGGTAACTTCACCACTGCAGGTGAGGTCGAAACACTCTTCATGAGTAGGGGTGGGCAATAGGATGCCATTGTTGTGTGCTATGATTGGTAGAATAAGTGCATGACTTAAATGTTAATTGTTGATAATTGGATTTTGTGATGTGTTGGTTTGAATATTTGATATTATAGAAAAATTATATTATTTACGAAAGTAGCAAGTATCATGGTTGTTTTTCTGGTTACTACGCCGGCTGAGAATAACACTTTTGCAAACTTACTTTTAGAACTGTTTTTATTCATTGGAATTCTCATCTCATTAGTAGTGTTATTTTTAGAGCATGAGGACATTATTCTTGAGACTGATAAGACTTGAAAACTAGAGTTTCTCATTAGCATTATCATTGTTTTGGTTAGTATTATGATATATTGGAGCCGATTGTGGCTAAGATCATAGTTATGTTATTTTATTCGTTTGGGTTTTTAGTAGACGTCTGGTTTTAAGGCTTTTGAACTAAATTTCTTATTTCAGTATTTAAAGATTTTTCGATATAAAGACTATTTTGGATATCTTTATTAATGAAGTATTATATTATAAAAAAATTTATTTCTCTAAGTATTATTTATATATTTTATCTTGGGTTACTAATGTAACGAAGGGCGTTACATTTTTTGTATCAGAGCAGATCAATCCTAAATTAGATTGTGCTAATGGGTTTTTCTTAAAAACAAAACTTGGGCTCATAGGAATGCTTGTTAGAGTTGTAGATGCTGCATGCTATGCTTTGGGATAATGAGCCTGGCCAACTCAGTGTTTCATTAGTAGTGAGCAGATTTATGAAGACTAATAGGCGAGACACGAATGATGTGCTTGAAGCAGCTATGGATTGTGTGACCGGAGTTATGCAAGAGCAGACGAAGACTCTCTGTCATATGAGGGGAAATGAGGTGGTAGCATCCCAAGAACCTCGGTACGTGGGGTTACCTCTTTTTCGAAGGACGATCTTTCATCTTCCCAGGACAGCCTAGATCTTGCAGAAGCTGGAGAAGCCGAAGAGGAATTATGCTTATAGCGACAAAGTAGTCATGTTGTTGAGGGCACTACAAAAGAATTATGCTTATGCCACAACTGAAAAAGAATTGCTAGCCATAGTGTATGCATTAAAAAAGTTTAGATCATACTTGATAGGTTCCAAAGTTATCATTTATATTGATCATGCTGCTATCAATTACTTGTTAAATAAATCAGATTCTAAGCCTAGGTTGATTAGATGGTTTTTTATTATTGCAAGAATTTGATTTAGAAATAAAAGATAAAGTCGGTCGGGAAAATTTGGTAGATGACCATTTATCCAGACTTGTAAATGAAGAGGTGACCACAAATGAAATTGATATATCTAATGAATTCCCTGATGAGAAATTGCTAGTCTTGCAGAAAAGACCATGGTTTGCAGATATGGCTAATCATAAAGCTGCAGGTGTCATTCCTGAAGATCTTAATTGGCATCAGAAGAAAAAGTTTCTCAGGGATGCAAATCATTATGTATGGGATGATCCTCATCTTTTTAAGATTGGAGCAGACAATCTTTTGAGGAGATGTGTAACAAAAGAGGAAGCTACCAACATCCAGTGGCATTGCCACAATTCACCTTATGGAGGGCACTACAATGGAAAGAGAACTGCTGCAACGGTTCTCCAATCAGGTTT
Organism: Ammopiptanthus mongolicus; assembly: GCA_039655645.1. Classification (NCBI taxonomy): domain Eukaryota; kingdom Viridiplantae; phylum Streptophyta; class Magnoliopsida; order Fabales; family Fabaceae; genus Ammopiptanthus; species Ammopiptanthus mongolicus. Next base: position 50,072,772 of record CM077351.1, on the reverse strand, counting down.
CTTCTGGCCCTCTATTTTTGAAGATTCTTAGGAACATGTGCAGAGATGTGATAACTGCCAAGGGACTAGGGCAATATCCAAAAGAAATGAAATGCCCCTTCAAACCATATTGGAAGTTGAAGTATTTGACTGTTGTGGCATTGATTTCATTGGACCATTGCCCTCATCTTACTCCAATGAATACATTTTAGTGGCAGTTGACTATGTTTCCAAGTGGGTTGAAGCCATTACCTTCCCCAAAGCTGATGCAAAAACGGTTGTTAAATTTTTAAAGAAAAACATTTTTACCCGTTTTGGTACTCCTAAAGTACTCATCAGTGATGGGGGATCTCACTTTTGCAACTACCAATTGGCAAAGGCTTTAGAACCCTATGGAGTTAAGAACAAGGTAGCTTCACCCTATCATCCTCAAAGCAATGGTCAAGTTGAGGTATCAAATAGGGAAATCAAAAGGATTCTGGAGAAAACTGTGTCAACTTCTAGAAAAGATTGATCTGTTAAATTGGATGAAGCATTGTGGGCATATAGGACAGCCTTTAAATCACCAATAGGCCTTACACCATTCCAATTGCTGTATGGAAAATCTTGCCACCTTCCGGTGGAATTGGAACATAAGGCCTATTAGGCTTTAAAGCTGTTAAATTTTTATCTAACCAATGCAGGTGAGAAAAGAAAGTTTCAGCTACATGAAATTGAAGAACTTAGATGTCAAGCCTATGAGTCTTCAAAGTTATATAAAGAAAAGGTCAAAAGATATCATGACAAGAAGCTGGTTAAGAGGGATTTTAGGCTAGGACAGCAAGTTCTACTGTTTAATTCCAGGTTGAGATTATTCCCTAGTAAGCTGAAATCAAAGTGGTCAGGTCCCTTTGTGGTGAAAGAAGTCAAGCCATATGGTGCAGTTGAACTTGAGGATCCATCCTCAAAAAGATCTTGGGTTGTTAATGGCCAAAGACTTAAACCTTACTTGGGAGGAGACTTTGAGAGGATTGCTTTGGTGATCCAATTAAAGAATCCATGAAATTATCAGGCGTCAAGTGAGTGACGTAAAAGAAGCGCTTATTGGGAGGCAACCCAATTTTATGACCTTTTATCTCGCATTTTCTTTATTTTGTCAATTTTAGTTTATTTCATGTTGAATGTGTTGTTTGATGAAAATAAAAATATAAGTGTGTTTGTAGATGTACATATGTGTGTATATGTGTTTTGGCAAAATTCAAATGATGGTCACAAATCAATTATGTTTATGTGCATTAATGCAAATGTGTTTATTTGAAAATAGAAAATTTATGCACTAGTGCATTTATGCTCAATTGAAAACTTATGCATTGTGCCTAATTTGAAATTTTGCCAATGACATATTCAAGTTGTTGAAAGCATGTGAAAAGTTCTGGACCACAAATGTTGTTGATTTGATATAGGTTTGTGTTGGAAAAATTTGCATAGCATTACCACAAGTTTCAGATTGTTCAAAATTTACAAATTCTAGTTTTTAAGTAGATTTCGCCCAGCCAAAATTTAATGGCCCAGCGAAATTATGCATCAAATTTAAAAAAAGTGCATTTTTTCTGATACTGGCAGAGCGATATGGCAGTGGCCCAGCAAAAAAACAGAGCATAAAATCAATTTGACATTGACTTGTTTTGGCCCAGCGAAAAAAGTCTCGCTCAGCGAAAATACAAAGTCTGGCCCAACGATCCCAAATTCGCCCGGCCAAACTTGAAATTTGTTTTGAAAACCGTGAAACTGCTCAAAGAAATTGCATCAGTTACATTTTGTTCCCACTCCTACATCAGTCATACTCACACGCACTCAGTTACATTTCTCCAATCTCACGCATTCAAGGCTTTCTCAAGCTTGGTCCCATTCTCTCATTTTCAAGCATTCATCAGTCTCATAACTTCAAAATTCAAGTAAGTGAACCACTTCATCTCTACTATCTCATATCATGATTTTTTATTTTTCAAATTTGGGGGTTTAGGGTTCATAAGAGGATGAACGATTTTGATTGGAGTGAGGTTTCGGATTTGATGTATTTTAGTAATTTTGGATGATTGAAGATGTTTGATTGTGTGTGTTCCTTGTATATGCTGAGAGTTGTTACTGTGCGTGAGGTTGAAGAAGGGTCTCGCTGGATGAGACCCATGTGGCCCAGCAAGACCAGATGCCTGAACCAAGTTATTGCAATTTTCTGACTCTGTGGCAACCAAGTGATTTGTTCATTCACTATGGTGCATTCTAGTTTAAGCCTAAATGCTAAAATCAACCAAATCATATACTGGATTTGTTGAAACCAAATGAATTGCATCTTCAGTTGTAAATAACTTGAACATTATTGACACTATTTGTGTTTGCAACTTCGATTGTTGGTTCTTTCTTAAGGTAATTGCTTGAATTGAATGATTGATGCCCAAAGTAATTTTTTAACAAAATTGTCGGGAACTTAGATCTGAAATTGACAATGCAAATGCTTGAGTGTATGTTTAATAATTTTGCAATTGATTTGAAAGAGGCTGAATAATGTTGAATGCAACTTTGAATTAAAATACTTGTGATGCTTGAATTGACTATGAATGCTTGTAAAAAAAATTTCAGAGTTGCTGTGGAAGAATGCAATGTTAAATGCGGCTGAAGTGAATGAACTGATCTGATGCAAATTCTTTTAATTCTTTTCATTGAACTAACCTATGCTAGAGTTGTGGATTATTTTTCTGTATTTCAGATGGCACCTAAACGTGGCCCTCACAACATTCCCGCACATAAGAAGAGGAAAGGCATAGCATCAACATCAAAAGCATTTATTGATCAGGAGAGGCCTGGTGAATATGGTGGTGGCTTATTTCTTACAAAAAGAAACCATGAAAGGTACCGAGAAATAGCCACCAAGAAATTCATACCAGAGAGAAAAGTAGAGCTGAAACCTCTTGAAAGAGATACTTTTCTGAGTGTGATAGAAAGAAGAAATTGGACAATATTGGCTAATCCTCTTGAGAAAATGAGTGCACTAGTGGTCCGAGAGTTCTATGCCAATGCTTGGCCTGAGAAAAGGGTAAGAGTAGAAAAAGTATCCTGGGTCAAAGGCAAGTTCATCAGATATGATAGAGATGCAATTAACAAATATCTGAGGTACCCTATAGAAGTCCCATATACTGAATATCATATGGATGACTGGAGACAAGGACTGAAAAATAACACTTCTGATAGTGACGAAGTGGCCAGAGATTTGTGCATTCTGGGGCACACTTACTAGATTTCTAAAGATACAGGAAAGGCATTGAGGTTTATGAGACCAGACCTGAAGACACTGCCTCAGACATGGCTAGCCTTCATATACTCCAACGTCATGGCTAGCCTTCATATACCCCAACGTCTATCCCACAGAACATACTTCAGATATTTCAATGGTTAGAGCATACTTGATATGGAGTATCATGCGCAGAGAGGATGAGATAGGTATTGCACAAATAATATCAGATGAAATCTTCAGTATAGCCACATCTTCACGCCCCAGGCTATTGGCATTCGCAGGACTCATTACAGGTCTTTGTGAGATGCAGATGCAGGGAGTGGAACTTCCATCCAACCTAGACCTGTCACCCAAGCCACCAAAAAAAATGCAGATTTTATTAGACAATATTGTGAGAATGCGCTGGAAAACATGCAAGGTCCGGCTCCTAGACCCATCCCACTTATGGAGCAACAGATTCAGACTCTAATGGACATGATGGAGTAGCAGAGGCAGACACAACAGAGTATGATGGAGATGATGCTTGCCCATCAGGCTACCAACTAGGCAACCCACAGAGCCCAATAGGCTGCCAACCAGGCAGCCCATAGAGCCTACAGAACACTCAATCAATCATTTTACGGGTTCTCGTTGGAGCATGGAGACAACAACTCAAGTGAGTGGCCTTCACCAGCGGAGTTCTCAGCATTGGTAGCTTGGCCCGGGGTCGAGCCTGTTTTTCAGGGGGGAGGCAGCTACAGCACCAGCTGAGGGTGCTGCACAGCAAGATCAGATGCATCAGGAGCAGGCTGGAGCTGATTATGGAGCACAGTTCCTGGATCAGCCAGATTATATGGATCAGCAATAGCCCCTATTCTGAGTGCATTTTACATGCTTTCAGTTATTTTAGTTATTTCACTTTAGTTTTTTATTTCATTTAAGTTAACATAGTTCAGTACTTATGTTTATGTTGGTTTGGATATTATGGTTTTTAGATTCAGTTGTATTTATGTGGTTTGTTTGAACATTTGTTTTGAATTTTCAATGAAACTTGGAACTGTTTGATTTCATTGTCAGAAAAGAACCTTGGTGTTATTTGGAAAATACAGTTCCATTTAAGGTTCAAAAATTTGATTTCCAGGTTTCAAATGATTTTTTTGTACAGGAGTTTCAAATGTAATGGTTTGAAAAATCAGGTTCAAATTTGTGGAATTAAAAAGAAAAACCTTTTGAAAACCATTAATTCACAAAAAGAGGAGGTGGTTGCACTCACTGTCAGTGAAAGTCACACAATTTTGCAAAATCAAAAATGGATTTCACCTGAAATACTTGAAGTTGTCTGAAATCAGGAAAACACATTTTGTGTGATTGAGAGCACCCTATACACTCATTCATAAAAAATTTCACTGTTTTCATAGCAATTGACTTTGTTTGAGTCTCATGTTTGTATGTTAGTTGAGGATACATGGAAAGGATCAGGGCAGTTTATTTCTAAAAAGCTCACTCAGCTAGAAAGTCTACCAAATGTATAAATCCTTTGTTTTCACCCAACTTTGAGCCTTAATAGAAATTTTCTGTTGAAATTGACACCATTTACCCTTATGAAAGCAAAAAGAAATCTCTTTACCTTATGCTTTAGGTTAAGAGAGCAATTCAAGATAGGGTATGATTGTGAAAAAGTTGGGGAGAGGGTTAGTCAGAAAATGGGACTATGGGGCTATATTATTATTGTACATTATGCTACTCTTTTGTACATATCTGTATTATCATATGTATCATATTTTCGTTTTTTTTATGTATTGATTCAAAAAAAAAAAGAGAAAAATTGTACATATTAGTATGGCAGAAGAGTAATATTAGTGTTATGTAATAAATATGTATATTTGGGTTAGAATAGTTAGATATTTGGTGTATTAGGAAATTCTTGGTTGCTCTCTTAAGCTTAAAGCACACTTTGTTATCTAGAAAAACCAAGAATTCTTTGTAGCCCAGCCTCATTACAAGCCAAAGAAAGTCCCTAGTGATCCATGTTTGAATTGATTGATATACTGACTTGTGAGACAGGTAACAAAGTTGATTGAAGTGATGCAAATGAAATTTGTGGGACATATCTCTTACTTGGTGTGCTGAGAGACAGATCAAACACTTTTAAGGTGAGAAAATGTGTTATTCTGATTGAAAGACAATGGATTGTGTGACAGGTTGATATTCCTGATGGTAATTGTGTTGATTTGAACTGTCAGTTGTGCGTATCATTAATCTAGTTGAATTGATTGTTTTCATATAGCTTATGTTTTGATGTGGTTATTGAGAAAACAAACCTGATTAATTAAAAACCATGAACATTTCTGAATATCCTTTGGTTATATATATACAGGTTTTAAAAATACTTTTTGAATAGGACTTTTGTTTGAGGACAAACAAAGTTCTTAGTTGGGGAGAATTTGATAAGTGTCAATTTTACTTACTTTTTGATTTTAAAGATTGACACTTATTGAATTATTTGAAATGAATTGAATATGTTCTACCCCAAAAAGATTAGATTTCATAATGTTTTGAAATAGGTATTGATATGTTTAGAATTAGGGTTTTGTTGCATTTTAATCCCTTTTTGGAAGTGTTAAACAGGTTAGGAATTGACGTGGAAAAATGGAACAAAGAATCCAAGCAAATGGGCTGAAGAATGAAGAATAAATTAAGGATTGAAGCTTTTCAAAGCAACTCTCGCCCAGCCACAGGATCCTGGCTAGGCGCGACAAACTCAGAATTGAATCTAGGAAAATTACACTAGCTCGCCAAGCCACCATTTCATGGCCTAGCGAGACTGGGTTTCTTCAGATGCAGGAAACCTGAAATTTGCAAGGGCTCGCCCAGCGAGCCAGCTTAAATCAGCCCACGACTTTTCTGTTTTTGGGCTGATATAAAAGGGATCTTTTCTCTTATTTTTAGCGGTATTCTGAAATCTGAAGAGGAGGAGAAGATAAGGCATGAAGGGAACCAGAAAAGGAGTGAAGATTAGTCATAGAAAAGCTTGGAAAAGTGGTAACCTTGATTGTTCTTCAATTCCTAATGTTGTATCTTTGTAAAGCATCCATGGAAATAGATTGCTAACTCTTTTCTTATTGGGATTGAATGTAATCAACTCTTATTTATGTATCTATAAGAGATTCTAGTGTTTTCATATCAATCTATGTATTGGTTTATTGATTCTAACATGTGGTTAATGCTTGGTTTGGCTTGATCACCCAATTCATGATCTTGGATGTTTGATTAGGTTGGAAAATTGGTTTTACATCTAAACTTGTTAGAATCAATTGTAATATTAAGTCACTAGGAATAGGGTTGATGTTACGATCATGTTTTACCTAAACTTAATGCTTTTGATTAATCACTCGATTGAGGAATCATCATGTGTTTAATTCAAATGATCAATTCAACTTTAACTAAGGAATTAGTATAGTTGAAATATTTGGTAAGATAAATCAATACCAGATTTGATATGGAAATGCGACGAATCAACTGAATACCGCTAAACGGAGTCGATGAAATTCAATCCCAATGCTTTTAAATATTTGAATCACAACCTTATAATCTTTGTTTATGTTACAAATTTTAAAACCAAATCAAAATTCTCTGTACACTTCACTTTAGTATAAGAATAGTTCAATGGCTTGTTAATATTATCAAATCCCTGTGGATACGACCCTGATACACTGTATTAGGACGACTATAAGGCTTATTTACTGAAAAGTCTTATCAGTGGTCATCTATGATTTCTCTCTCATCGCTGTTTCTAATTTTGATTCCTTTTCTTTTATTTGGTGATTACTCCCTTTAAAATGTTATGGAAAGTTGTAAAATGATTGTTTCACAACAATTAAAATGTTCAAAATTCATATTAGTGTAGATTTGTTATGAAGTTTTAGCTATATTTATATTTTTTTTTGCTGTCAGGTTGAAGATTGTGGGGTCTAATGTTAGAAGTCATGTCAGCTTAGAGTTATGGGAACTATTGAGTAAGAAGAATTTTATTTCTATTTTATTCCTGAACTTGACATGTCAAGTTAAAATAGTGAAAAACACAATGATATTTAACCAACGTCTATTAGACTACGTAAAAGTTATTGAACCTACAAATGATCAATTTAGTTGAATCAACTATTTTTTCATGAATGTTGCAGTGTTATCCTAAGTAGTGAATATCTTAATGTGAATATCATGATTATTTAAGCACTGAAAGTCATTTTTCTTGACGAGTAATTTTATTTTTTTCTATTTTTGTGATCATCAAGGATGTCCTGCAATATCCTATCACTCTATCTATGTAATTTTTCAAGTTTAGCCTTCGTCCTACTCATCATTTGAAGCACTCTAATGGCTAGAAAGAAATATATGCAGACATTATTTTTGGCTTTTAAATTTCAGTTTCCTTTCCAAATTTATTTTATTTTTCTTTGAAACTTCTTCCTGTTTTAACTCCGATGGTATATAAAGAGGTTCGCTTTGATGATAGTAGACAGTGCTACTACTCTCTATAGGACAGATTTCTCTGGAAGGGGGAGCTTTCAGCCAGACAAATGCATCTAGAGAAATTCCTTAGGAGCTTTCAGAAGTTAGCAGATGAGGTAAAAGTCAATGTCAAGATGGCAGTGCAACTAACCTTATGGGCTCGTTTGGTGGTCAGGATAGGATAAGGATGGATAGGATATGAGAGCTGGATAAGGATAGGATAGGATATGAGCATGATAAGCTCTTATCCTGTCCAATGTTTGATGTGCATCAGATAATGACAGGATATGATATAAAATATCCACAAATAATAAAATTATCCTTATATCAAAATTACATTTTTTTTTCAAAAATAAATTTTAATATTACGTGGTTGTTTTATACATTTAAATTAAAAAATATTTAATAATATATATTTTTGGCTTTTTAATTATAAATTAGTCCATTTTTTTAAATTATAAAAAATTAACTTTTTTTTTCACTTTTTATAAAAATTGTTAATTAAACCACATATTTTAATTAGTATTAAGGTTGACTAATTAGGTTTGAAACCGTAATTAAATAATAATAATATTAAAGGTAAGAGATAAAAGAAAGCATTTTCTTATCCTATCCTGTTGGTTCTAACCCAGCTCCACCCTCAGGATAGAATTATAACTAAGTAACAGGATAGGATAAGCTAACAGGATAAGCTTATCCTATCCTGTTGGTTCATCAAACTATAGATTAAAACAGGACAGGATAGCTTATCCTATCCTGTCTCCCTTATCCTGACCACCAAACGGGCCCTGTAGGTTTAAATAAATTGAAGGTTCAGGTTTAGGATTTCAAATTACAGGACATGCATAGTTTGACTTTTCTTAGTAAACAATTCAAACATTTCTTAGCAGTCGCTGGGATTATTATTTCCCGCCCAAACTAGGGGTAAAATAGTAAAGTAGGGTGTTGCCTTATCTTATATCTGACGCAGCAATTAGAACGCGTCTCTTCGTTTATTGAGGAAGGATATCTTAATCTGTCAGTTGTTTATTATCAAATAGTGGGAAAGTGTGGGAATTTGTAGTAATTTACTGTGGTTAACGAGCCACTTCACATTAGAGCGGTTTGTCCACTTTTATTATTATTAGGTAGTGGAAACAGTTGGGTAATAAAGAGTTTTAAATAGAGGCAATTTTTTTATGTCAAAATAAAAATAAAAATAAAGGCTATTTTATGTGTTGTTTCCAATATTTTGGTAAATGTTGAGTCATTGCTCATTAAAAGAGGCCGAAAGTCATCGTATATTTCTTATTTTTTTTAGCTATTTAAATTCTTTTATTGGCCTTTTACTAGACCCTTTTGGTTTTCGGTTATCTCCTTTTCCCTTCTGGAGTTCTGGTGCAAGAAGCCTTGGGATATGTGTATTTGTTGCATGCTTGGGTTGTTTCAACTTTCAATGCTTTGAAAAAATCATAAAAGTAATTTGGACTCACTTTACCAAATGGTTTTATATCTTCATTCAATTTTTCATATAAGACGACCACACTTACGTAGGATAATCACATTAAGTTTAGAACCCGTCTATTGAGTTATTATTAACTATAACCTGGTGATATTATTACGTGCTTATTAAACGAATAGCAAAACGGTAAAGCATACACGACAAGCACGTACATAAAAGCATGCATCAAAGTAAAGCACAACGGAAAAGATAAAACATATACATATATGATATAAGTATTTACGTGGTTGCCTCATCAGTAGGGCTACTGTAATACATATATCATTGTACAACTGAAACTGAAAGATAAAACATTTACATCAGGACTCCAAAAGAAAGAAAAGCTCTCAGACATCCTCACCAGCGCTCCCCAACCCTGCACTCAAAATACATCAGCCTCTCCACTCAGTCCTAGAAGAAGACGTATTGGCTAACCCTCACCATTAGTGGTAGGGATGACCTGAACTACCATGTCCCTCTCCGTGTGTACGCCTATAAACCCGCACAGGCTGGTACTCGGAGGTGGAACTCGACACTACTATGCGGTGCCTCAAGGCGGCCCTCATATACCGGTTTGAAAGTCTTCTCTGGCCTCAATGCACGAAGCCCCTCCTGCTGGATACAGCTGAAGTCTGTGGTGCCACCCATCGGTAGTCATGCTCTCTCTGGCTCGGTGGTCGCCACATCCGTGGAAAGGGAAGGAACTGGTAAACTCGGTAGGGTCCAATGATGTCTGCATGAGGTGGAGTACCTCTCCTGAAGATCAGGCTAACTGGTCCTGTATATACAACCAAAAAGGTCGAAGGGTCCACCCGCCATCCCCTCTCGTCGTGATACACAATCTCAATATCTCCTAGCACCGGCCTCCTCGGTGCTCCGATGATAAACGGGCGTCTCCTCGGGTCCATCCTCTGGTACTGCTGGCTCCTCGTCTGCTCGTAGAACGAACATACCCATGCAAAGGAAAGAACACAGGGAGATGAGATATACAGCACATCAAATATAAGGATGATGCAATGCATCATATATAGCAGACACAGCCATCTCTCAACATCGCGACGCCACGGTCGTTTCCTAACTAGATGTGACACATACTCTTTCTATGCATGCCGGCCGGTACTAAACCCCCTACTAAGGGCAACATCTCGTTCACTCAACGGACCATAGGTTGGTTTGTTCCGGTAATCCGTTCCGCTCGCCGTGACCCATAAGAGTGCATCACCGCTCCACTGTCCCAGACAAAGAGGGCTATCTGGGCCTCCTTGGAAGATCCACCGGCAACTGAAAAGACTCAGGGCTCTAGTCGGGATAACCATACGTGCCCAGGACCGCCACGACACGATAGGAGCTACCTCATCGGTCTCTTGTGGGTATTCCTGTGTCCAGTATATCCCCAAGGTCTCTCAGACCTTCCCTTCCGTTTTTCGCACCCGCACTCGGTGCACCAACCTCGTATACCTCACGGCATACGGCTCGCCACTTGGCATCAATGCATATGCTATGCATGTCATCCATCTCTCTTGATCTAATATCACAACACATGCAAACTTGCTCTTAGCAACATGAGCTCCAAGCTCCAAGGATCCACACACACGAGCTCCAAGCTCCACTTAACACATATGAGCTCCTAACTCCCATCATGACCTTATGAGCTCCAAGCTCCGACTATAACCTCAAATATCAACTATCAGCTCAAACATCCACCACGGGATCAAAACCCTAATCAGATTAAACCTCCAATCTCAGGGCACACACATATCGAGGTACATACAGCAGTCAATCAATAGCAGTATGATCAATGCAATAACGAATATCTCATGTGCAACAGTAAACATCTCATGTAACGGCATGTCATCATATCATGCAGATATACCATATACCACAATTAACAGATAAGCAAATACTCACGAAAACAACCATACAGCCATCACGTCAACCATTATAAATCTGTTAACCTAGGGTATCAACATAGCGGTGCTAGCCCGAAGTAGACTAAACCTAGGGTTTAGATACTTCATCAGGGCTCAACCTCACGTAGGGTTTAGGGTTCCCCTACACACATACAAATAACACTATATAGACTACGCTTGCCTCCCCGACGTGTGTAACTCTTTCTCCCCACCTGAACAGCTGTAGCACAAACTTCCACACTATCTCAAGCACGACGATCCCGCTTCTCCCTCCTTAAGCTCGCAGTCTCTCTCTCTCCCATGACAGCCAAGAACAGCCACTCAACCTCCTCACAGCCGCATCCTTAAGCTCAGAATCATGAGCAATCACGAGCGCGGACTTTGCCCTAATCACGAGTGCAACACATACACAACAGTGTCAGCCCTAGGGCAAGCCCAAAAGATCAAAGAAAAGGTAAAGACTGGAAGAACGCCAAGAACACGTGTTAGGGATTCGAGTTTACCTGTGGCGAATCGAGAAACTAATCCGCTAGAGTTGTAGATAACTTCGCCGCGATCACAACTGTGTAGTCGGAATCGCGTTTCGGCGGCTCGATCACCTCTAACCTCATTCTTTCTATCTCTAAAAGTCAGAGCTTCTCTCTCAAATTTGCAGAATCTCTCTCCAATTTCGTGCAAGTGTGAAGATGAAAGGGAAGCTCCACTTAAGGTTCCCGCTGTCCACGCTTAAGCGTTCATCACACTGCACGCTTGAGCGTTGCCACTCTCTAGCGCGGGATCTCTCCACGCTCGAGCGTGGAACCTCGTCCACTTTGCCTGATCCCTGGCCTGACATGTGTCTCACAAGCTTCCAAACTCAGAGCAGCTACACAGCCCATTCAGCATGCTGAAGCGTCCACCTCTCCCACGCTTAAGTGTCTCAACGCTTGAGCGTGGAGTTCTCTCATGCTTGAGCGTCAAGCTCAGCGAGAAAAGAACTTCCAGCCTTCTAACTTCCTCAGTTTCTCGTATTACATCTTAGGCACTTCTAACCTTGTTCAAGCCTATTCCTAAACCTCCAACTAGGAGCCGAACTAACACACAAGCAATCACACAACCACACAAATACCCGATCAAGGTCATCTACCTTAATTAGGGTTACAGAAAATAGGGATGTTACATCATACCCATCTTTTTTTCATTCACAACTTCAAATGCAACTGCAAATTCATTTTCACCTAAAATTTCTTTCAAAAACGAACCGTCGTAGACCTTGAGGTTTTCTGGTGTGCAACCCAGTTCTTCCTCTAAGCATATCTCTGAATTTCAAGCGCATTTCAGTGATCCTGTTTTCCCTCTTGCTGGGTGTGGTTTGGGTGTTGTCTCTGTTTACATTTCTGGGTCGATTTCACAAAGGTAACATTTTGAATGTTTAAAGGAAGATTAGCTATATATTTGTTATTTTTGGTGTGATTTTTCATTTAAATTATATATTTTTGGTTTATGAGTTCTTTTTTCTTATTCATTTTTTAATTATATTTACCGGTTGTGTATAAATATTAGAAGAGCAGTATTCCCTACAACAACCAAAATCAAGCATTAAAGGCATGTGTTCTATCTTTTTTTCTTTATTTTATACAGAAATGATATTCCTATATTTCTAAATTCAATTTTCTTACCAATGGTTTTTCACCAATATTTCATCATGATTGTTGAAGTTTTTATGTTTTAAATGCTTGTGTCTTTTTCAATTTACATGACTGAATGGGATGCCACTAAAATTTTGATCAATTAACAAGGGGCCATTACCATGTAGGTTGTGGTTTATTCTGATGGTCCTGTTTCTTATTCTCTCGAACATGGCTATTAGGTCTTCTAATTGATCTACACGGCATGTTGTTTTGGCTTTCATGTTGTTAAGCTTTGCTTTTCAGTTTCTACTAATGATAACTTTTTCTCATTTTCTTTTATGTTGTTGTTATGTCTTTTGTCCTAGGCAGATTAAAACCATGTGAATCAGGTAGGTTACGAATCTGTAACTTTTCAAGTAGCTTGGGCTGGATGCTGCTGTGCATTAACGAATCATCCTCAAGGAAATTGATAGCTGAAATTGGCTCAACCATCCATAATTTCATTATGGAAATGCATGAATGGTTTCTTTCTATGTCATGAGTTCTAATATATTCTGCCCTGACATAATCATTTCTTTTTGTCTCATTTTAATTCTAACATGTCTGTGATTTATTGGCTACTTGGAGTAGGTAAAGAAAATGAAGAATTAATGGGAGCATAAAAGAGTGCATAAATTTCTTCCAGAGGCTTCATACAACATTGGTCACACCTATAGTAGATTCATCCAGGATTTGCTGGATATATATATACTGTCAAGGTGCACCATTGTTAAGAACAAAGTTGCTGAAATTGTGGAGCATCAATGCAGGCCAATAAGAATTTCAACAACGTTGTTGTGGTCATCTATGATTTCTCTCTCATGGTTGTTTCTAATTTTGATTCCTCTTCTTTTATTTGGTGATTACTCCCGTTAAAATGTTATGGAAAGTTGTAAAATGATTGTTTCACAACAATTAAAATGTTCAAAATTCATATTAGTGTAGATTTGTTATGAAGTTTTAGCTATATATATATATATATATATATATATATATATATATATATATATGAGTTTTTTTGCTGTCAGGTTGAAGGTCTAATGTTAGAAGTCATGTCAGCTTAGAGTTAAGGGAACTGAAATAGACAGGTACAAACACTAGAATGGGGGTTGAATAGAGTTTGACAACTTTAAGCTGAATTATAAACTTTTTCGCTAGCACAGATGAAGACAGACGAGTAAGTTAAGACATGTCAATCAGACTGGTAACTCGTCTGAAGGTATTCACAGAAAGCCACACAAGCATGCACGAAGAAAAGGTTTTGTAAAACGATTTTACCCTCCTTAGTTAGAAGATAAATAAGTTAAATAAACAAACTAAAGAGTTAAGGTAAAGATAAAGATCACACAACAGGTTTTATCCTGGTTCACCCCTTAACAAATGAGGCTACGTCCAATCCTTGGCAGCATCAAGTTTTCTCACTATAACTGAACAAGTTACAGGACAGACAAATATTGTTTTCACACCTAGCCTCTTCAGACTCCAAGACAAGTATTGTTTGCATACCTAGCCTCTCCAGGCTCAGACGAGTATTGTTTGCATACCTAGCCTCTCAAGGCTCACTCAGGTTTGTTTGAGAGAAGTTTGTAAATAAATTACACTTTGCAAGTCTTTCACAAGCACTGAGACGAGTGTATTAAATGTGAAGTTCTAAAAGACTGCGTAATAACTTCAAATGATTGAAGAATAAACAATGAAAGATTGAAGATATAAATGCACAGAGTAATTGCTCTTTGAATGCTGTGATCGTTCTCTGCTTGGATCTTCAAAGTCTTCTTCATTAAATAGGGTTCAAGGCAGTAAAGCCGTTAGAGACAATTTTGAAAGCTTGGCCTTTTGTAGATCTTCATTAAATGCAAATAGAGTCGTTTTGGTCAGCCGTTAAAGCTTTGAGAACTTCGTTTGTTCTCTATCATCAGAATGACAGAGTCTTCTGATACGCCTTTGGTCTTAGCAGGTCTTTATACATGCTTTTTGTCCTTAGAGGGAAGTCTTTCCCTTTTTGTGTAATTTGCAGTTGTATTCAGGTAAAGTACTTTTGTTGTGATTCCTTTTCAAGAGACGAGACAGCTTTCATCCATTTGCAACTTAGATGGAGTCTCAAAAAAAGTTCTACGGTCTTGAAAGTATTTCTTCAACATTAGTCAATAGACAGGTGAGTAACTTCATTAGACGGGTTGACTTTTAGTAAAAAGAAGGACAACATTTGTGTAGACCTCAGACAGTTGAACTTCCTTAGTTCAGACGGATGAACCTTCCTTAGTTCAGACTGGTTAACTTTCCTTAGTTCCAGACGGGTGAACTTTTCTTAGTTCCAGACGTGTGAACTTTCCTTAGTTCAGACGGGTGAACTTTCCTTAGTTCCAGACGTATGAACTTTTCTTAGTTCAGACGGGTGAACTTTCCTTAGTTCTAGACGGATGAAGACTTCATTAGACGAGTTGAAGGGATTTCTTCAACGTTGGTCAATAGACTGGTGAAGACTTCATTAGACGAGTTGAAGGGATTTCTTCAACGTTGGTAGTACTTCAGACAGGTGAATCTTTCTTTGATCAGACGGATGATAACACACTTGTGCTATAAAACACTTAATGCTTTATTATTTTAATCTGCACATTGAGTAGATGAGTTAACCACCACAGACGGGTTCAATTAAATCATTGAATAAATGTTTTACTCTCATCAAAACTATGGTAAATGCACATTAGACATTTTGGAGACTCAATAATCTCCCCTTTTTTGATGATGATAAAACATGTTAAATGATTTAATGAACTTAAGAAAATTCATGTAAAGGAGACATGTATATGTAACACACATTTGTAACATGATCAAACAGGTTAATCGTTGTTCCATTATTTAACCTTATCAGACAGATAAGCATTGTTCTTTTACTTAACATTGTTCTTATGATCTTCTTATCTTAGTATCTTCTCCCCCTTTTGTCATTATCAAAAACAATAAAAAAGACAAAGCGGAGAGAAAAGAAAAGATACTATTATTTATCCATCATTGGCGAGAGTGAAACGAAGAGAGAGTGATTTGAAAACTTAAAGATGGAGGTTTTAAAAGAAACGGTTTAGATTTAAAATAAAAACAAAAACTGCCATATACACGTTTTGCCTCAGATAATAAAATAGCATTAAAGGATAATAACCATTAAAAAGATTATTTCAAAAAAAAAGTATGACTCATAGGGTCAGACGATTAATAACAAACGGGTAATTCAAAACTCATTAGACAGGTTATTCAACAATGCAGTGTATGTTCAAGTTATCTGTTATATACTTAAATCTATCCTCAGCTAATGGTTTTGTGAAGATATCAACCCGTTGATTTTTAGTTTTAACAAACTTAATATCAAATACACCTTTTTGAACATACTCTCTTATGAAGTGATGTTTGATTTTTATGTGCTTAGCCTTAGAATGTTGTATGGGGAGTCCAGTTAAGCAAATAGCACTTGAATTATCACACCTGACAGATATGTTATGCTCAAATATAGAGTAATCTTCAAGTTGATGTTTTACATAAGAGCTGTGAGCAGCAACTTGCAGCAGAGACATATTCTGCTTCTGCAGTTGAGAGTGCAATAGTTGTCTGTCTTTTGTTTGACCAAGATACTAAGTTTAATCCAATGAAGTGACATCCTCCACTGATGCTTTTCCTTTCAATTCTTTCTCCAACAAAGTCAGCATCACAAAAACCAACTAGCCTGTACTCTTGTGTTTTTAAGTACATTAAACCAAGATTAGTGGTTCCAAGCAAATATCTAAATATTCTTTTAACAGCCTTAAGATGAGATTCTTTAGGTTTATATTGAAATCTAGCACACAAACAGACACTAAACTGAATATCAGGTCTGTTAGATGTTAAATAAAGAAGAGATCCAATCATACATCTATAGACAGTTTTGTCTACCTTTTTACCTTCCTCATCTTTGCTTAGATTAGCATTCGGTTGCTTTGATGTACTTTTGTTGATGGATGTAAATACCATCACTCGTCTGCTTGATTTGCAGTCCAAGGAAGAACTTCAATTCTCCCATCATGCTCATTTCAAATTCTGCTTGAATCAGCTTAGAGAATTCTTTGCACAATTTTTCATTAGTAGCTCCAAAAATAATATCATCACATATATCTGAACTACTATGAAGTTATCTTTTGAGCATTTCTTAAATAAAGTTGTATCAACTTTTCCTCTTATATAGCCATTATTCATAAGAAAAGAACTAATTCTATCATACCATGCTCTAGGCGCTTGTTTTAAACCATATAAAGCTCTTTTAAGTTTGAAAACATGATCTGGTTTTTCATTATCCTCAAAACCAAGAGGTTGTTTGACATAAACTTCTTCTTCAATTATTCCATTTAAAAAAAACACTTTTTACATCCATTTGAAATAAAGTGATTTGATGTTGTGCAGCATATGACTTGAGTATGCGAATAGCTTCTATTCTAGCTACAGGTGCAAAAACTCAGTATAGTCAATACCTTCTTGTTGGTTGTAGCCCTGAGCTACTAACCTTGCTTTGTTTCCGACAACTTTGCCATCTTCATCCAGCTTGTTTCTGAAAACCCATCTTGTTCCTATAACAAACTTGTCTATTGGTTTAGAGACAAGTTTCCAGACATCATTCCTCTTAAACTGATTAAATTCCTCTGGCATGGCAAGAATCCAGCTTTCATCTTCAAGAGCTTCTTCAATATGTTTTGGTTCAATTTCAGATAAAAAAGCCATATTGCTTGACTCTCTTAAGACAGATATGGTTTTAACACCTTTAGAAGGACTTCCAATGATAAGATCTTCAGGATGATGAACTTTGAATTTCCAATCTCTTCTAAGATTTGAGTCATCAGGCTGATGTTGACTTGACTGTTGACTCGTCTGCTCCACTTGTCTGACAGATTCCTCAACAGACTCAACTTTAGATAAGTTTGGTTGTTGACTGTCATGCTAGGTAAGGTCAAGTCCTGCAAGATCATCTTCTAGATCTGATAGTTCCTTATCAGTCTTTAAATTATCATTGAACTTTACATGAATGGATTCCTCAACAACAGAGGTTCTAGAGTTAAAAACTCTATATGCCTTAGACATTTTAGAATATCTGATGAAGATACCTTTGTCTACCTTGGAGTCAAACTTTCCAAGTTGATCCTTGGTATTTAAGATGAAGCATTCACATCCAAAAGCATGGAAGTAAGATATGTTGGGTTTTTTATCTTTCCACAATTCATAAGGAGTCTTCTTTAGGATAGACCTTATAAGTATTCTGTTTTATACATAACATGCAGTGTTTACTGCTTCAGGCCAGAAGTACTTAGGGAGATTATTTTCATTGAGCATTGACCTAGCCATCTCTTGCAGAGATCTGTTCTTTCTCTCAACCACTCCATTTTGCTGTGGAGTTCTAGGTGTGGAGAAGTTGTGAGAGATTCCGTTCTCTTCACAGAACAGTCTGAATTGCTCATTTTCAAATTCTCCCTCATGATCACTTCTAAGGGTAGAAATACAGAAACCTTGCTCATTTTGTACTTTCTTACAGAATACAGAGAAGGCCTTAAAAGACTCATCCTTGTGGGTTAAGAAAAGTACCCATGTAAATCTAGAATAGTCATCAACAATGACCAATCCATATTTCCTTCCAGCTAAATTGGTAACACTAATGGGTCCAAACAAATTCATGTGTAACAACTGAAGAGGCCTAGAGGTTGATACAAGGTTTTTAGATTTGAAACTTGATTTTACTTGTTTATCTCTCTGACATGCATCACATAAAACATCTTTCTTAAAACTAATATTAGGCAATCCTCTCACTAGGTTATCCCTTTTTAATTTTGAAATAAGTTTCATACTAGCATGTTCTAGTTTCTTATGCCAAAACCATCTTTCATCCTCTTTAGACATCAGACAGGTTACACTTTGATCTGAAATTTCAATTAGCTCAATCTTATAAAGATTTTGCTGTCTATTAGCTAAAAAGAGGGTCTTGCCACTCTTGTCTTTGACTATGCATTCATTTTTAGTGAAGGAGACATCAAATCCGCTATTACATAATTGACTTATGCTAAGTAAATTGTGTCTTAGTCCTTCAACCATAAGCACATTAGAGATTAAGGGAAAAGGAGGTTTACCACCAATTTTACCAACACCAATTACTTTTCCTTTTTGATTGCCTCCAAAGGCAACATATCCACCATTATTAGGCTGGAGGTCTTGGAACATAGACCTTTCTCCTGCCATATGTCGCGAGCAGCCATTGTCCAGGTACCAACAGAGGAGTTTGCTTTGTCCTATTCAGGATATCTGCGACAGAAATTATTTTATCTTTAGGTACCCATATTTTTCTGGGTCCTTTGCTGTTAGTTCTAGGAGTCTGTGAAGACTGCCTCTTCTTCTTGGGAGTACACTTGGACATAACATGTCCAGCTTTTCCACAGAAATTATAGACGAGTTTAATCCTAACTGAAGTGGATTTAACAGATACTATAGAGGTTCTTGTTGATACTTCATGATCAGCTTGATGATCATATCCAATGGCTTCTTTGTTAAGAGAGTGTCTCTGAAATCCAAGCAGTTTTGTCATATTGTCTCTGCCATTAACAAATCTAGCAAGATCAGAAGTGAGCTCCTTCACTTTCTATTGAAGTTTGACAACTTCTTCAGAATGTGATGTTTCACTTGAGATCAAAGCTTCATTAGACTTTTCAGTCCTCGGTTGGCTATTCTCTTTGGCCAACGTCTCACACTCTTGAGATTTTTGTTTATGCTCACTGAGGAGTTTAACATAATCTCTCTTGAGGGATTTGAAGGCCTTAGATAAGCCTTTGGATTCCTCTATCAGCTCTTCATAAGCATCATGCAATTCTTCAAGTTCAGAATGTACCTCAGTTTCAGGTTCTGAATCTGTGTTGGCCATCAGATAGAGATTAGCTTCCTCCTCTATCTCTTCTCCTTCAGAAGATGAACATTCAAGATTTTCTCACGTGGCCATCATTCCTTTCTTCTTCTTTCTGAAGAATTTCTTTTGAGAAGCTTTCTTCAAAAGAGGGCATTCAGGTTTGATGTGACCAGGCTTCTTGCACTCATAGCAGACAATGGGACTCTTGTCTGTTGATGTGGACTACTTGTTGAATTTTATGAAAGGCTTCTCCTTTCTGAACTTCTTCTTTTTCCAGAGATATCTCATCTTTCTGATCATAAGAGAAGTCTCTTCATCACTATCAGAATCCTCATTTTCAGACTCGTCTGTGCCACAGTCAGACTCGTCTGCCCTTGACGCTTTTAAGGCTTTAGATGCCTTTAGATCAACCTTTAGAGCAATGACTTTGCTCTTTTTGATTGACACACCTTCATTGAGCTCTTACTCATAAACAGTGAGTGTGCCAAGAAGTTCATCCATAGTCAAGGTGGTGAGATCCTTGGCTTGAGATATAGCAGTGACAAGAGGTCTCCACTGCCTTGGAAGACTTCTGAGAATCTTAGCAACTTTCTCAGCATTAGTGTATATTTTACCAACAGATTTCAAACCATTATAATAGTTTGGAATCTTCCAATCATTGGAGCAACAGATTCACCTTCATCCATGGTGAATAATTCATATTTTCTAACAAGCATAGAAATTTTAGATTCTTTTCCCTTAGCAATTCCTTCATGTGTGACAGATATGGAGTCCCACATTTCTTTAGCAGAATCACAAGCACATACCTTCTCAAATTCTTCTGGACTGAGAGCACAGATTATAGCATATCTGGCTTTATGATTTAGATCCCATCTTGTCTTTTCTGCAGATGTCCACTGAGCTTTTGGCTTGTCTGAGCCATCATCATTTAGAGGAGTATAAGGACCATCAGTGATGACATCCCAAATATCAGAGTTTGTTGACAAAATGAACTAGTGGAATCTTTCTTTCCAGTAGTTGTAATTTGCACCATTGAAGAAGGGAGGTCTGGTCATGGAGCCTCCTTCAGGTTGGGGGTTTCCACTTGAACTTGCTCCAGAAGTCATTGTCTATTTATCAGGATCTTTTCTCTACACTGTTAGGTGCTCAACCTGTGACGCCCCCAAAACTTAACGTCACTCTCTCTGATACCTTACGCATGTAGATAAAGCTCAAAAGAAACTTAAGCAAATAAACGGTTAATACAGTCCAATTACACATCAGAGTTTCGCCTGGAAGCCATGTCGCAAAAACATCAACAACAAAACCGACGCCCCACTAGCCGTGGTACAACTCACAAGAGGCTCAACTATACCTCTGAGATCTCTCTTCTTCTACTCGAGGAGCGCGAACGTCAAACTTGTTGCTCGAGATGGAGTCCACCTCAACTCAGCTTCACCCGTCGCAGCACTTCCGACCACTAACCAACACCTCCGCCTTCGGATCGCGACCCGAACAACAACATACATGTAGACATGCGGAAACATGCACAGGAGGTAAGAAATGCTACAATATCATGCAAAGGGATATCACGTAGCATATAACACATCAGCATGCACAACAACAAGCACAACCGGCAAGCACATTCATCTCTCGAGTTCACCACAACAGTCAACCTCCAAGTTATCACAGCTAGGGATCACCGCCTACTCTACATGCCAACTGAATCTACATGACTGTCCAATTCTACAATGCACACTCTTACCATGGGAATAGAACAGTCAACCTCCAACTATGAGGAATGACAATCCAATCTCCAACTGCGAGGGTGGATGTTCACCAAGTAAGAATGGCTCCTCAACCTCGTGTGACAGTTACTCAAACTGCTGTTGTAACCGTACACACGGCTCCCTGTACACAACCACTAAAACTGCTGTTGTAGCTGTATACAGGTACCAGCTTATATGATAGCCACCACTCAAACTACTTTTGTAGCTAATCATACAGCCCCTTGTGACAACCACTCAAATGGCTGTTGCAGTAAATCCCGCGGCTTTCCACCACAACAATGCAAATGCTATGCTTATGCACCAATCATCTCAACGTCTTAACAACAACTTATCCAACGTCTCAAGCTCCACATCCTCCAACTATGAGAATGTCGCTCTCCAACTATGAGAGCCACCTTCAACTTAGATCAACTGGCTTACAACATTGACTACGAATCCAATAACACCAACCACTCTATCCTTCTAACAACATACCAACCGTCTCCATGGTCAATCAAGATCACATCAATCACAATCACATCAACATATCATCATAGTATAGCAGCATAACATCATTGCATGTATACCAACTAGCAATTTAAGCATATTATCACAACAAGCATCTCATCTAACATGTTATCAAGTACGACATCATTTACTCACGTTATCAATTACCACAGATAGACATGTATCCTCAATCAATAGATATCGCAGATCGATCCTACGGCAATAGCCCAAAGTAAGCTAAACCTAGGGTTTAGGTACTTTATCAGGGCTCAGCCACTAGTAGGGTTTGAGGAGTCCTACACATGCTAACAATTATATACTATGCCTACGATTCCCAGATATATGTGGTTTCTTCCTCCTCACCTGGTGATTCGTTCCAAAATGCTCCTGTACCAATGGACAGCCTTGACCCTCGACCTCACGAATACCCCGAACATGCCTACGGCCACCACGAGCACAACACCACCACCACGAGCTCGCAGCTGCCACCACCTCCTCTCACAGCCACGGTCTCAAGCTCAAAATCACGAGCAATCACGAGTGCGGACTTTACCCTGATCACGAGCACAACACATAAACAACAGTGTTAGTGCTAGGGCAAGCCCAAAAGATCGAAGAAAAGGTAAAGACTCAAAGAATGCCAAGAACACGAAGAATATGTGTTAGGGATTCGAGTTTACCTGTTGCGAATCGAGAAACTAATCCGCTAGAGTCGTAGAAAACTTCATCGTGATTGCAACCGTGTAGTCGGAATTGCATTCCGGCGGCTCGATCACCTCCAACCTCAAGCTTCCTCTCTCTAGAACTCAGAGCTTCTCTCTCTAGTTGTAGAAAGCTCACCAAGTTCATGCAAAATGAGAAGATGAAAGTGGAAGCTCCACTTATGGTTTCAGCTGTCCACGCTTAAGCGTGGCTCACGTTGCACGCTTGAGCGTTACCACGCTCTAGCATGGGATCTCTCCATGCTCGAGTGTGGAACCTCGTCCACTCCGCCTGCTCCCTGGCCTGACATCTGTCTCACACGCGTCCAAACTCAGAACAGCTGTACAGTGCACTCAGCACGCTGAGGCGTCCATCTCTTCCCACGTCTAAGCGTCGCAACGCTTGAGCGTGGCGCTCTCCCACGCTTAAGCGTCAAGCTCAGCGAGAGAAGAACTCCTAGTTTCCTAACTTCCTAGTTTCTCGTGTTACACCTTAGGGACTTCCAACTCGATTCAAGCCTAGTTCTAAACATCCAGCTAGACTTATAGCCATCACACCACCCAACACACACCTAAGCGAAGACCCGATTAAGATTATCTATCTTAATTAGTGCTACTGAAAACAGGGATGTTACACAACCCAGAGGCTGAGCTCTGATACCAACTGAAATAGACAGGTACAAATATTAGAAGGGGTTGAATAGAGTTTGACAACTTTAAGAGGAATTATAAACTTTTTTGCAAGCACAGATGAAGACAGACGAGTAAGTTAAGACAGGTTAATCAGACTAGTAACTCGTCTGAAGGTTTTCACAGAAAGACACACAAGCATGCACGAAGAAAAGGTTTTGTAAAACGATTATACCCTCCTTAGTTAGAAGATAAATAAGTTAAATAAACAAACTAAAGAGTTAAGGTAAAGAGAGTGATCACACAACAGGTTTTATTCTGGTTCACCCCTTAACAAATGAGGCTACGTCCAGTCCTTGGCAGCACCAAGTTTTCTCATTATAACTGAACAAGTTACAGGACAGACAAGTATTGTTTTCACACCTAGCCTCTTCAGGCTCCAAGACAAGTAATATTTGCACACCTAGCCTCTCCAGGCTCAGACGAGTATTGTTTGCATACCTAGCCTCTCAAGGCTCACTCAGGTTTGTTTGAGAGAAGTTTGTAAATAAATTACACTTTGCAAGTCATTCACAAGCACTTAGACGAGTGTATTAAATGTGAAGTTCTAAAAGACTGCGTAATAACTTCAAATGATTGAAGAATAAACAATGAAAGATTGAAGATATAAATGCACAGAGTAATTGCTCTTTGAATGCTGTGATCGTTCTCTGCTTGGATCTTCAAAGTCTTCTTCATTAAATAGGGTTCAAGGCAGTAAAGCCGTTAGAGATAATTTTGAAAGCTTGGCCTTTTGCAGATCTTCATTAAATGCAAATAGAGTCGTTTTGGTCAGCCGTTAAAGCTTTGAGAACTTCGTTTGTTCTCTATCATCAGAATGACAGAGTCTTCTGATACGCCTTTGGTCTTAGCAGGTCTTTATACATGTTTTTTGTCCTTAGAGGGAAGTCTTTCCCTTTTTGTGTAATTTGCAGTTGTATTCAGGTAAAGTACTTTTGTTGTGATTCCTTTTCAAGAGACGAGACAGCTTTCATCCATTTGCAACTTAGATGGAGTCTCAAAAAAAGTTCTACGGTCTTGAAAGTATTTCTTCAACGTTAGTCAATAGACAGGTGAGTAAATTCATTAGACGGGTTGACTTTTAGTAAAAAGAAGGACAACATTTGTGTAGACCTTAGACAGTTGAACTTTTCTTAGTTCATACTGGTTAACTTTCCTTAGTTCCAGACGGGTGAACTTTCCTTAGTTCGAGACGTGTGAACTTTCCTTAGTTCAGACGGGCGAACTTTCCCTAGTTCTAGACGTGTGAACTTCCCTTAGTTCAGACGGGTGAACTTTCCTTGGTTCCAGACGGGTGAAGACTTCATTAGACAAGTTGAAAGGATTTCTTCAACGTTGGTCAACAGACTGGTGAAGACTTCATTAGACGAGTTGAAGGGATTTCTTCAACGTTGGTAGTACTTCAGACAGGTGAATCTTTCTTTGATCAGACGGGTGATAACACACTTGTGCTATAAAACACTTAATGCTTTATTATTTTAATCTGCACACTGAGTAGATGAGTTAACCACCACAGACGGGTTCGATTAAATCATTGAATAAATGTTTTACTCTCATCAAAACTATGGTAAATGCACATAAGACATTTTGGAGACTCAACACTATTGAGTAAGAAGAATTTTATTTCTATTTTATTCCTGAACTTGACATATCAAGTTAAAATTGTGAAAAACATAATGATATTTAACCAACGTCTATTAGACTATGTAAAAGTTATTGAACCTACAAATGATCAATTTAGTTGAATCAATTATTTTTCATGAATGTTGCAGTGTTATCCTGAGTAATGAATATCTTAATGTGAATATCATGATCATTTAAGCACTGAAAGTCATTTTTCTTGACGAGTAAAATTTTTTTGGCAATCATCAAGGATATCCTACAATATCCTATCACTCTATCTATGCAATTTTTCAAGTTTAGCCTTCGTCCTACTCATCATTTGAAGCACTCTAATGGTAGGAACGAAATATATGCAGACATTATTTTTGGCCTTTAAATTTTAGTTTCCTTTCCAAATTTATTTTATTTTTCTTTGAAACTTCTTCCTGTGTTAACTTTGATGGTATATAAAGAGGTTCGCTTTAGTGATAGTAGACAGTGCTACTGCTCTCTATAGGATAGATTTCTCTAGAAGGGGGAGCTTTCAGCCAGGCAAATGCATCTAGTGAAATTCCTTGGGAGCTTTCAGAAGTTAGCAGATGAGGTAAAAGTCCATGTCAAGCTGGCAGTGCAACTAACCTTATAGGTTTAACTAAATTCAAGGTTCAGGTTTAGGATTTTAAATTACAGGACATGCATATTTTGACTTTTCTTAGTAAAACAATTCAAACTTTTCTTTGATTCTACCACATGGCTTGACGTGGCTGTTTGGAGCTAATAATTTATTTTGGTGTGGCTATTTTCATAACAAACCAAGTAGTTTCACAAGTAGACGATTCTGCAGTATTTGTTGTACCTCAAGTCAAGCCTATTGGAGGCAACATAATGGTTAATGCTACAATAAGGTTTGCTATGAGGCTTTTTTAGCTTCTTGGAGAAGAGGTAAGCAGTGGTGGCCCTTTACTCGAGGTCCTTTAGTGTGCTGTTAAGATTACTGTTTTGATACATGATGATTTTGATACATTATTGTTTTTGATTAAGTAGTTGCGTTCATGATGATTTATACATGATGAAGGACCTGCTTCATTTTGAAATAGATATCTGACAATGCCCTTCCTTTCAGTTCAATGCATCTTGCTAATCTTTCCACTGATGTTATTGCTTCTAATTTTTTTCTGCTTGATATATCGTTGTTGGGTTCATGATATCTTTGTTTGCTCTTCAAATTTGGTTCTCTGTGGTGGTTTTAAACTTTTGTTTCTCTAGGAGTTTCTTTTTCTGCCCTTCTAATCCACTGCAAAATTAGTTTTTCTATCTTTTTTAAAACTTCATCTTCATTGTAGCTTTCTCAGCTTCATGGCTTTCTTTCAGTTTAAGGATATTGGAACACAAGCATCTAGCATAAAGATGCCAAAGATTGTTGTAGTTAAGAAGGAGCCAAGTGATTGAGACATGAAGTTCTGCTTTTGAAGGACACATTTTATTGAATGTATTTTGCTTTAATCATGTGATATCATTTCAGCTTTGTATTGACATTTTGGGTCTTGAACTTATGCTAGGTTTTTTTAATTTATTTTGTTTGAACTTGTTAGTGGTTTATATATTTTGTTTAAGGATGAATGATTTGAAAAGTAATTCATGGTGGATTTATTTTGGGATCTTTTGTTATCTGCATCTTGAAATTTAGTTAGAGTTTCTGGTAATTTATCTACTATTTTTTAAATCAAATTAACAAAAGTGACATCTAGATTAAAGGTTTGCAGGTTTTGAATTTTTTTCTGTGAAACTTATCTTGCTATTGCACATCTTACATTCTCCGGGCTTTAGGATGTTGGTATTGCTTCAGTATAGTGTAGTTGGTGCAAGTCATTTGTATTGTTCAGGAGATTTGTCCAAACACGTGATTATAGGATTTGCTGGACAGTTTGATGCAATCCTTTACAAGGATGTGCATCAGGGAATTTAACCTTCAACAGCAACTCTCGCCACGTTCAGTTGGTATTGAGATTTATCAATTTATCAATATTTATCAATAACATAAACATGTTTTATTTTTTCAAATAATGCGAAATTATAGCCTACACATAATTCATCTGTGGGTCGCACGTGTTCATCGTCTAGTATATATAATAATAATAATAATAATAATAATAATAATAATAATATATATATATAGGTGGATTCTTCGGTACCTAGGCAATATTTTGGGTAACTTTTATCCGGTTCATGTGGTCCAATCAATATTGGCCAGCTCATTTAAATGGTGCCAACTCACTGCCAACCATTTCTAATTTTTCATTTTATTCTATGACCCTTTTCAACTTTTGGTTTTAACTATGACCCAAAGGGACTTTACTGCAAAATACATATTTTTCAGAGAACAAAGAAGACTGTTCATCTCCATCCTTAGCGTCATTTCATCTGTAAAAATCAAAGCTCATTCCAATCCTAAGCATCATCACCTCTAGGATCAAGATTTGCAAAAATCAAAGAACTCCATTGAAGTATCACCTAATGCCTTAACCAGCAGCAACAGCTCCAGCGTTAAACCACTTTGAAGAATTTTTGTTCGGTTTTTGACATTTTTGAACTTAAAATTTACACATTTTTTTATCTTGAATCATCAAATAATCATCCCCAATTAAGATCTGTTAGAAAATGTTCAAGGAACGATAAAAAACAATCGCGGGTCATGCGAACCCATTTTCTGCGTTTCGGGTCTTTTCTGACCCGGTTGAAGGTTGGAGACGATCTAAATCTCGCTTCGGTTTTAACATTTCCATAGATTAAAAATAATAAATTGCTACATCTCTTACCACAGAGGTTCAATGGTTTGAGTCTCTTTCTTTGCAGCGTCTAGGTCCAAGTTCGAACCCTAGAGTACTGTTTTGTGGTTTTTAAATTTTTATGACTGTTTTGTAAAAATTATGGTAAATTAGAAAGGCAGGTGGTGGGTACACGGGAATCGAATAGTGAACCTCAATGTGGCAAACACTGCTTACAACCGCCGCACCAACAATTTTAATATTAATTCATTCTCTAAATAAATTAATAGTTAATGTTAAATGATTGTTTTGATAAATATTATCCATTTTTGGGGTTTTACTAATTAGAATAAATGTATGTCACCACAATGATCTATTGACAATTTTTTTATTGAATTACTTGTCAATTTTATTGAGTGCTGTATTTTTTTGATTAATTTATAATTTAATTTACTCAAAAAATTAAATTATGAGTTTTTTTAGAATCAAATTCTGAATCTATAAATGTACAACCTATAAGTCAAACAAAGAAGTCCCCAATGCAAGGAGAATTTTCCAATTGTCATCACTTGAGAAGAGTAGTTCAAATTTTAAAGCTGAACAATTTATAAAAACAAAAAAGTAAAAAATAAAATAAAAAGATTAATCAGTTCAAATCAAATTGGGAATTGATTGGAAATAAAAGAATTAGTTTATATATCACGTTCAAATTTGGGAATTGATTTTCATTTCCCATATTTAGAAAGATTTGAACATTTTTTAAAACAAAAGAAACAAAAATAAATTAAAAAAGATGAATCAATTCAAATCAAATTCTAAATTGATTTGGAATAAAGCAATCAATCTTGATATTTATTATACATTTCCATTGCTCTCAGGCACATTCAATTTGATTGAATTCAATATTTGGAATGTTGACTTGAGTTGAGGGGGACAAGTCTCCCAAGAAGCAAAGTCTTGATCAGTAGAAGCTCCATACTTAGCCAACCAATCGACGGAAAAGTTTCCTTCACACAATGTATGCTGCATGATCAGAATCCAAGATCGAGAGAAAAAATCCCTGATATGATTGATAATAGGGGCATGAGGGTGGAAGGATTGAACTTGATGAAGTCCAAAGCCATTTGAGAATCAGATTCACATATAACAAAAAACTATGAACATGCATACATGAAATCTCATGTACACTACTCTAACTTTTTTATTGGTTAGTTATTTCATTTCGTGTAGGACAAATCGAGTCATGTCAATATAAGTTTGTTTACAATTCGGGTCATGTCATATGAGCCTGTTTACATGCGTGCTGTCAAATCTAATTAGTTTTAATAGGCATAAATATTTTAGTAAATAATTATACTTTCTTTTAGTTTCTTAATTATTTGCCGTTAAAATTCTAATTGATTTGCATAATTATTCAGAGAAAAATTGTTAGGAGCTGAAAAATAATAAAATAAAACATACTGATTAATATCAATGTAAATTGTAAGTTCTTTTTTCTGACTATTCATTGTTTGTTATTTTGATAAAATTAAGGTGATGATGTAGAACAAGTTGATGGAAGTGGTCCAAATGGAGGAGTTGATCTTGAAACAATTGCTATAGAAAATGAGAGTCTTGATTCAAGCTATTATGATCCGTGGATCTGTAAGAAAAAATAGGATCTATTATATGAATTTAGAACACCGATTATGTACTTCCTTGTTGAAGGCATATCACCAAGAAAAATAGGAGTTGCCTTGACAATGCCAAGTTCCGTCAACTCCAAGTTCTTGAAATCGAAAGACTAAGCCTTTCCCTACCTGTTCACGCACTCCTGAAACACAGCTATCAATGGGACAAGTCGTGGAGCGATTGATTATGATATACATCGTCATGACGACAGAGGAGACCTAGCCAAAGAATATATATATTAACCCTAGGCATCGTCCATCATAGGCCTATGGGTTAAGGCCTACACTATCACCCACATAGATCAGTATTATGTGCCAATTACCCATTACGAATAGATCACTATATTAGCGGGCTTAAGTATCATCAAATGGATCATAACATTAGCCCGTTTTTCGCAAACCAAAAACCACAATTGATTGTAGCCCACAAGAATATTTATCAAAACAATCATTTAACATTAACTATTTTAGTTAATTTAATTTATTTAGAGAATGAGGTATTATTAATGTTGTTGTTGTGGTGGTTGTAAGTAGTGTTTTCCACATTAAGGTTCACGGTTCGATTCGCGTGTACCCACCACCTTCCATTTTAATTTACCATAATTTTTACAAAACAGTCATAACAATTTAAAAACCACAAAAAGGTACTCTCGGGCTCGAACCCGGGCCCAGACGCTGAAAAGAAAGAGACTCAAACCACTGAACCTCTGTGGTAAGAGATGCAACAATTTATCATTTTTATTCAATTTAAATGTTAAAATCGAAGCGAGATTTAGTTCGTCCCCAACCTTTAGCCGGGTCGGAAAAGACCCGCGATCATTTTTGGTCGTTCCTTGAACATTTTCTAACAGATCTTGATTGGGGATGATTATTTGATGATTCAAGATAAAAAAAAATGTGTAAATTTTAAGTTCAAAAATGTTAAAAGCCGAACAAAAATTATTCGAAGTAGTTTAACGCTGGAGCTGTTGCTGCTGGTTAAGGCAGCAGGTGAAACTTCAATGGGGTTCTTTGATTTTTGCAGATCTTGATCCTAAAGGTGATGATGCTTAGGGATTGGAATGAGCTCTTTGAATTTTAGAAATGGAATGACGTTAAGGATGGAGATGAACAGTCTTCTTTGTTCTCTGAAAAATATGTATTTTGCGGTAAAGTCCCTATGGATCATAGTTAAAACCAAAAGTTGAAAAGGGTCATTGAATAAAATGAAAAATTAGAAATGGTTGGCAGTGAGCTGACACCATTTAAATGAGCTGGCCAATATTGATTGGGCCACATGAGCAGGATAAAAGTTACCCAAAATATTGCTTAGGTACCGATATAATATATATATATATATCCGCTTGAATGAACTTAGGGATGACAATTTGGACCCTACCCATCCGCAAAAAATACCCATGATGGGTAGAGTAAATACCCTCTTTATGGGTACGGATGCGGGTCTGGGTAATTACCCACAAACAAGAGAGGGTACGGGTGCGGATACGGATACTCTAGTACCCACCTCGCCTTGCACCCTTCATATATAATATATATATTTATATATTTATTTATTTATATTAATACATATAATTATAATTATATATCAAATTTTAAAAATAAAATTAATGTAACCTACGGTTTCTTAATTATTTTTCCCTTTTAGACTTAATCACTTACTGACTTAAGCACTAACAGCAGCCGCTGATGTTCTTCGTGTTATTTTTTTCCCCTTTTTTAGTTAAAGTACGGATAATGGGTACGGATATGGACACTTAAATATCCAAAGGATACGGATAAAAATACTTAAGTTGTTATCCATGCGGATACGAATTCGAATACGGATATTTTTTTTAAACATGGATATAAAGACGAACACTGTAGTACTATCCAAACATTATCGATTGTCATCCGAAAATGAACAGCACTCCCCCGATTTGATAACTCAACATGTGACGAGGTGTCTAACGGGGTTATTGGTATTTTTGTTTAGAAAACAATTTTGAATTTATTTTTTCTCCGGGCTACTCGCTAATTCTAGTAAAGCCCAAAGCTTCTTCCAATAACATGTACGAGTGCTTGGAAGCTTGGATTAGGTTCTTTCTTCCCGACTCTTCTATCCCAGGCCTTGGCACGCAGAGAGAGAGAGAGAGAGATTCCTCTTGGAAGCAAAGCAAAAGAACTTGGCTTCTGCGTTTGGCTTCCAGAAAGAAAAAGGCGAAAGACCCAACTTAAATAGCGCAGTGGTTGCAGAAAAAGAGTTAGTAAGAGGGAGATGAGGATTGAGAAAAAAGGTAACATAGCAAGGGCATTGCCGTAATTTCAACTCCCTCCCCTCTTCTCTCTTTCTCCTCCATGTTCGCATCCACTCACTTGAACAGCAACACCAACACCAACAGCGACACTCCCATTTTCTCCGTCGGTGGCGGCGGCGGCGGTAGGCTCTGGTTGATGGCCGCGGCGGCGACGCCCTCTACTTCGGCGGTGGTGTTCACAGCCCTTGCCGGGGTGGCTCTGGTGGCTGTGATTTTCTACGGTGCCAGTAGGTAAAACCAGAACCCAGAAACCAAAAAATGTAATATAGAAGAAAAAAATTCACATTAGAGAGCTTCGAAAAACCCTACACCCACTCCATGTATGATTTTGTTTTTCGAATCCGATTTTGTCCAACTAAGAAAAA
The DNA here is from genome assembly GCA_039655645.1 of Ammopiptanthus mongolicus. Lineage (NCBI taxonomy): Eukaryota > Viridiplantae > Streptophyta > Magnoliopsida > Fabales > Fabaceae > Ammopiptanthus > Ammopiptanthus mongolicus. The sequence goes on along the minus strand of CM077351.1, from coordinate 50,040,755 downwards.
AAAGTGTACATATATATATATATATATATATATATATATATATAATTATTTATGAAATATTAATAGATGAGTCCTCTTAGACGAAGTCACAATCCATCTTCATCCTCTTCAAATTCCTCCCCTTCGTCACCGTGGATCTATTTGCGTTCAGTTCTATTCGTTGTTATCTCTACCTCTCCGGCTTCTTCTCGTTCATCCGCTCATCGGTGAGTTCTTCTATGCTTTTGCTCTCAATTTCGATTTTTCTTCTTCTTTCAACTCTAAAAGATTTTTCTATCGCCAGATCTCTTTTTCTGGGGATCCCCGATCTTGCTATCAGTGTCAGCTTTGGTTGATCAGTTTTTTTCTTTTAATTTTTGTTTTGCTCTTCTCTTTATTTTTCGTCCAAAAATTTGACGCGATTCAGTGAAATAGGAATTTCTTCGGACTTCGGGCTTTCAACTTTATCATTGATTTATTTCAAATCACTTCGCTCACGAAAAAAAAGCACTTATTAGCATTGCACTTGTGGTTTGGTTTGGCAAAATATTACTTAATGATGTTCTTAAGGGGATATCCAAGTCCCTGCAGTTGCATTATATCTTTCTTGAGCTGTAAAGATATGTGCTGACATGTACTTAGTGAGCATGTCTTATTTTCATTTGCAGAATGGAGAATGATATTTTCTGTACCTAATTAAATTTTTGGCATGTAAGAATGAATGTTTTACAGAGAAAGTTGAGTTAACACTTAGTGTAGGAAAGATGGTAGAATTTCGAGAATAGCTCAATCCTCTAAAGGTAGAAGGAGATAAGTGAAATCATTATGGTGCCATTTGATATATATAGCTCACCCTAGTTAGTGTGTGTTTGGTTCCACTTTCGAAGACGGTAGAAGTGCTTTTGCATCTGTCAAACACGTTTGGGGAAGCAGTTTTGCATCTAAAATCGATTTTATGAGAAGCAGCTTCTAGTAGCTTCTGTTTTTGGATTGAAAAATTACACTAAGTTTTACATCAAACTTGCTCTCAAAATAAAAATATTCAAACATAAATTACTTTACTTCTACAAAATCAATTCTATCCAAAATCACGTATATCAAACGCTTATTCAAACTAATAGTGGGAAAAGTCTTGGTTTTTGTTGTAAGAAGATTCTAGAAAATACAGTCATTGTCTACACTGTCGATTGCTGCATCAAGGACTCTAGTTCTGAGGCAGAATTAGGGGGGATGTTGATTTTGTTCAAGTACTATCTTTTGTGATTTATGTCCTCTTTCTTTACACTTTATCTTCATATTCCCAAAAAAAATTTACTTAGAGAACATAGGTTCCTTCCTCCCTCAGAAAAGAAAATTAATCAATTACCAAAATTAAAAAAAATGGATAACTTTAGCAGTTAAAAAGAGCCACTAATTACATGTTTGATGGGAGCTCCAATCTGAAATTTAGTGGACTGGTACTTATTAAACTTGTGTAATTAATTTTTATATGGAAATAGAAGCAGGTAGCACTATTGCAATATTTGTTGCGTAAGTTGAATGCTTGTATTCACATTTAAGTGCTTTATCGTTAAGGAATTAAGACAGTTCTACATGAAGCATTTATCTCAAAATCAATTAACACTAACAGAATAAAATGGATGAAATCTGTGAGAAAACTGTAATTGACATAGAATTGTAATGGTGAAATGCTAAACTCTGAATATGCTTCGTTTAAATTATTCAATGGGGAAAGAAGAAAACCATAATGGATTTGAAAAAGCTCCTTGGTTATTATACTTTGTGTACTTTAAATATTTTTGTGTTTACTTTTGACTCCTCCGGCTACTTGTTTGTTAGCTTCTTATTATGTATTCTAAAATCTTCTTACATATTGGCAGTAGTAAGAGTAACTTTGTTTTTCTTATATTTTCAGGGGTCGGATTAAATCACCATGGTCACACAGGAAAAGAAAACATGCCCTTTCATCTCAACAATGGAAAAGCTTGTTTACAGAAGATGGTAGACTTTGTGATGGTGGAATTAAGTTTCTGAAAAGAGTACGCAGTGGAGTGAGTTTACAAAACCTTTTATCTAGGCCTTAAAATTGTATTTATCATTTTTATTTTGTAGTTAGTTACATTATCAATATCTGATGCAGGGTGTTGATCCTAGTATTAGGGCAGAGGTTTGGCCATTCCTACTTGGAGTGTAAGCACACTGTCGTTCTTGTTTCATTTCTAGATGTTCTTTACTATTTATTTTGTTGTAACTTGCGATGAATCTTAATTATCTTTAATATCTCAACCTTGGTGTTTTGATCAATGTTGTGCATTAGGAAGGATAAGGATAATAATAGGTTGCCCGTACTTAAAAGAGTATATGTGAGGGGAGGTAATAGGGCAAGTTGTAAGTAAGTCCTATGAATAGAAGTGAGTCAGAAGTAGTTAGGCAGTTAGTTACTGAGTGGGTATTCAGTTAGGAGAGATTTCGGTGCTCTTGAATCACCCTGTGTGTACTGGGATATTCACAATACAATTCGAGTCAATTCTACCCAATATCTTCGTTCTTTTCTTTGTTTTGTCCATTCAATACCAGTTGAATCTATAGTCTGGTATAAAAACAAGTTCTGATCTGGGGCAAGATCTCATGGTTAGAAAGAAGATGGAGTCAAGATTGGAAGTTGTCGAACGTGGATTGCAACACACCGATGAAGCACTGCAGATGCTGGAGGTACAGATGGTGAAGCTCCTGGGGCGTCTCGATGACAACCCCAATGGTGGACGGAATGAAACGCCAAGGTGGAGGCCATAACCCATCGAGAAGGATGAATGATGACGGAAGGTGGAACTACCCATGTTTTCTGGAGATGATGCGCTAGGGTGGGTAGGAAAAATGGAGCGTTATTTCCGATTGAGGGGAATCAAGGAGGAAGAGAAGGTAGAGGAAGTTCTTATGGCAGTAGAGGGCAAGGCCCTTTCTTGGATGCAATGGTGGGAATCTTGTACCGAAAACCCTACCTGGGAGGAGTTCAAGGAAGTAGTGTGTTAGCAATAGGCCTCCGATTAAGAGGACCTATTTTAGGAAGAAACCCATTAATAAAAATGGGCCTGTGTAACTGTTAGTAACTGCTACTGCTAGTATGTGTAACTGTTATTTATTGTTTAACTGCTGTGTATAATTGTAACGGTTGCTTATAACTATTAAGTAGGGGGTAGGAAGAAAAATAGGATACAGTTAGTTTGGGGAACTAACTGGTCAGGGAGAGACTAAGCTCTCGAATCCTAGTGCCCTTCTATCTATTTGTAATTTCTATGTACTGTATGTTTGCAGTCTCTGTTGGAAAACACTTCCCATGGAATTATCAATAAAAATATCAATATTATCCAGTAAATTAGTGTGAATTCTCTAACCCATCTATCACTGGTATCAAAGCTCTTGATGCTGGGCAAAAAAAATTTCATGGTTTCAACGAGAAGAATGGAGGCAAGAGTAGAATTCCTAGAGTGAGCATAGGAAGGGTACATGGCCACACGCGAGGAGATACAAGAGATGAGGAGAATTCTTGAAGTAGAAAAATTTGAGAATCAGAGGCAAATGGGAGAATTGCTTGAAACGGTTAGAGGTTTGATGAACAGTAATGACCACCTTCACCACAACCAAGGAGAAGAAAACAATTCTTACAGTTCCAAAAAACGCGATGAGTGATGGAGGAAACTTGCGATTCCAATCTTTGAAGGGGAGGATGCGTTCAGATGGACAAGTAGGGTGGAAAGATACTTTGAATTGAAAGGAGTCAGCAATGAAGAAAAGATCCAAGCAGCCATGTTTGCGATGGAAGGGAAAGCGTTATCATGGTACCAATGGTGGGAATTTTGTGCACAAAATCGTAGTTGGAATGATTTTAAGGAAGCACTTATACAAAGATTTTAACCTACTATGCTCCAGAGCCCTTATGAGTTATTATTAAGCCTAAAACAAACTGGATCAGTGGAGGAATACTGTGAGCAATTCAAGTTGTATGCGGGACCACTCCGAGCGGCCGAACCTGAATATCTCAAAGGAATTTTTATCAATGGCTTGAAGGACGTTGTGAAGGCTGAATTGAAATTACACCCAGTAAGTTCCTTGCCTGAAATGATGGATTATGCCCAACTAATTGAGGAGAAAAATTTACTGTTGAATAAGAGTGGTTTGGGAACCAATAAAGGAGGGGGTTTGAATAGGAGTTATCCACCCTTAAGAATTGTAACATGGGAACCCGAAAATAAGGGAAATCAATCCAAATCAGTGGGGAGCAATTCAAACGGAGACTCTAACAGTATGAAGACCACAGGATCTTTCAGAAGAAGGGCATTTAAAAGATTATTTGGTGTTGAAATGCAAGAAAAATTAAGCAAGGGGTTATGTTTCCCGTGTGATGAGAAGTTTGGACCTGGACATGTGTGTGCCAACAAACTATTACATGTGCTGATCATGGAAGGGGAAGAAGGAGAGGAGGAGTTGATAGAATCAGTGGAGGATGAATTGGGCCTCAAAAACCTTCAATTATCCATGTATAGTATTACTGGATTAACATGCAAAAAATCCATCAAGTTATTGGGAGAGATTGCAGGTCACAAAGTAGTAGTATTGGTGGATTGTGGGGCACCCCATAATTTCATATCCTCGGTATTGGTTCAAGAAATGGAGTTTCAGGTGACTGCAACACCTCCCTACACCGTGGAGGTTGGGGATGGGAGAAAAATCAAGTGTGAGATGGTCTGTCAGCAATTGATTCTCAGCATTCAAGGGCTGGAAATTCAGCAAGATTTTTTCATCTTTGAACTTGGAGGAGTGGATATAGTGTTGGGTATGGAGTGGCTGGCCGAATTGGGAGAAATTAGAGCAAACCTTAGGGAACTCACTCTTAAGGTTCCCACACAGGGAGGAATTCGAACTTTGAAAGGAGAACCTGCATTGTCTTGATCCATGGCTTCATTCAAAACAGTGGTCAAGGCTCTACAAGATGAAGGGCAAGGATTTTTGCTGGAATATCGTGAGTTGCAAGGTGAACCAGCAGCAGAAAACTTTTTGCCATTCTGGATTATAGAAGTCATTGAAGAGTATCAAGAGGTATTTGAAGAGCCTCAAGGTTTACCACCACCTAGAAGACATGATCATGCCATTGTGTTAAAGGAAGGAGCCACAATTCCCAATCTCAGGCCTTACAGGTACCCGCATTATCAGAAAAATGAAATAGAAAAATTAGTAGATGACATGCTGAATTCAGGAATTATTAGGCCCAATATTAGTCCTTGATCTAGTCCTATAATACTAGTAAAAAAAAAAAGGGTGGGGGATGGAGATTTTGTGTGGATTATAGGGCTTTAAATAAAATTACCATTCGTGACAAGTTCCCTATACCCATAATTGATGAGTTGTTAGATGAATTGGGAGGAGCTACTATTTTTTCTAAGCTGGATCTGAAATCTGGGTATCACCAAATAAGAATGAAAGAGGAAGATATTCCCAAGACTGCTTTTAGAATGCATGAGGGACATCATGAGTTTGTGGTGATGCCATTTTGGCTCACCATTGCACCTTCAACATTCCATGCTTTGATGAATGAGGTGTTGCGACCCTATTTAAGGAAATTTGCTCTGGTATTTTTTGATGACATTTTAGTTTATAGCAAGGATGAAGATCATAAAAGACATTTGCAAACTGTCTTGTCTTTATTAAAAGAGCATCAATATTTTGCCAATAAAAAGAAATTTAGTTTTGGGCAGCAACAATTGGAGTATTTGGCTCACATAATTTCAGCACAAGGGGTGGCAGCCGACCCAAAGAAGCTGGAGCTGATGTTTAATTGGCCCACACCAAAAGATATGAAGTCACTTAGAGGTTTCTTGGGCCTTACAGGGTATTACAGAAGTTTTGTGAGAGATTATGGCATGATTGCTAGGCCACTCACCCAATTATTAAAGAAAGACAGTTTCACTTAGGGTCCGTTTGATACACATGGAGGGACAGAATAGATAGAATAGTACAGGACAAGTAGGGTGGTCACAACACAACTTTTTTCATGTATGATGTTTGATAGTCGATGCACAACACATGCAATTTTGTGTTGTACGTTACTCCCTCCACCCCATTATATATGTCATATTTGGCTAAATCACACAGTTCAAGAAAAAACAATAAATAAAAGAAAGTGAACAACAATTTTACCAAATTAACATTGTTTATATTTGTTAGAAAAAAAATTAGAGATATATCTCTGATTTTCTAACAAAAGCCTTCCTCAATCTGCATACTTTGTTCAACTTGTGGGACCAAACCCTAGGGAATCTCCATGTACACTTCTCCTCTAAGTCTACATGCAAGAAGCATTTTTGACATCAAACTGGTATAGTTCCCTCCCAGAGTGGGCAGCAAGAGAGAGTAAAATACGAATTGTGTTCATCTTTGCCACTGGAGCAAATGTCTCCTCATAATCGATGTCATAGGTCTGAGTGTATTCCTTTGCCACTAGTCTTGCTTTATACCTGTCTAGTGTACCATCTAACCGTTACTTTACAGTGTAAATCCATCTACACCCCATTGGTCTTTTTTCCTTTGGTTTCTCAACAATTTCCGATGTTCCATTTCTTTCCAGAGCTTGCATCTCCTCATTCATGGCTTGAACCCAATTCTTATCCTTCAATGCTTCTTGTATTGTTCTAGGGATTCTGATAGAGTCGATGGTTGCAATAAAACTCTGGTGCTGCAAAGAAAGGTTTGGGCAAGAAACAAATTTGGAAATAGGGTACTTAGCACAAGATCTTTTCCCTTTTCTTAATGCAATAGGTAAGTCATCATCAATGTTAGGATCACAATTATCCAAAGGAATAGGTTCAGAATGAATGGGACTAGTGTTTTCAGTACTCACCATGGGTTCGGATACTTGAGGTTGCAGCTGATCAGTTCAGGTTGTTTTCTCCTTTGATACACCACTTTTGGTGAGCTTGCTCTAGTCCGAGGAGCTAATTCCCGCGTATCAGAAGGCATATCAGAAGATTGGAACAAGGGAATGTTGCTGTCTGGAGAGATCTCAGCTTCCAAATCACTAGGATCATTCTCCCCTGAAGTTGAGAGGAACTAAAGAATGATTGATTTTTTTGGAAGGTGACATCCATGAGACATACACTCGACAAGAGGAAGGGTGATAACATTTGTATCCCTTCTTGTCAGGGGCATAACCAATGAAAATGCATTTAATAGCACGAGGTCAAGTTTGCCCCGATGCTGACAATGGACATGAACAAGCAACACATCCAAAAACACGAGATTCAAGACTTTGCATAATAGGAGCAGATGGAAAAAATGTTTTCATGACATGAACAGGACTCATACCACCAAGGATTCTAGAGGTTAACCGATTTATTAAATATGCAGTAGTCAAAACAGGTTCCTCCCAATATGAGTTTGGAACAGACATCTAAAACAATAAAGCTCTAGTAATTTCAGGCAGTTAGTTACTGAGTGGGAATTCATTTAGGAGAGGTCTGGGTGCTCTCAAATCACCCTATGTGGACTGGGATATTCAAAATACATTTCTTGGGTCACATCTACCCAATATCTTCGTTCTTTTCTTTGTTTTGTCCATTCAACAGGAGTTGAATCTATCAGATAACCTTGTACCTTCTTTATTTTAGGCTATTACAATGTGTTTTATTTTGTTGTTTTTCATTCTTTTCTACCTTTGACAGAACACGGCTGCATCATTTGATCATGTGGCTGACCCCACCTAGTGGGATAAGGCTTTGGTTGTTGTTTTTGTTGTTCTTGATGCATTCTTTTGTACATGTGAAATTTTTTCAGATAAACTTTCATACAGTTACTGATTAGACTAGTTCTTTTAAACAGGTATGACTTAGACAGCACCAAAGATGAAAGAGATGTTATAAGAACTCAAAATAGGTGGGCATACAAGTCTGATCCACAAATGTTTGATTCATACTTCTTTCCATGCTTTATCCATTATGTTTCTCTAGAATTTAAACTTTTATTGTTTGTACTTTCCCTTGCATTTTGTTTTTCTGTAAGAGGGGGGTTAACATCATGATTTTATTACAAATCTTTATTCACAGAAAGCAATATGAGAAACTTCGCAGACAATGCCGGCAACTCCTAAAGCAAAGCAATGAGTGCCTTAAGATAAGTGAAATTGGTGAAATCAGCTATGAAGGAGATTGTGGAAATCTTATTAAAGATTCTGGTTCTCCTAGTTCTGAAGATGCAGCCAGTGCCAGGGAATCCCTTTCTAGTGAGGATAGGAGCCCAGATATTGTATATTCAGGTGATCCATCCAGTGCCTTGTTTGAAGGAGATGATGCTCCTAACGTCAACAATGGTGATACCTCTATACTGGATACTGATTCCTCTGATTCTGACCCCTCAGAAGGTCCCGAGGTAATTCAAACATTTCCTGCCAATGAAGTTCAGGAAGAGAACAATCACAAGAAAGGTTCCAAGGAAGGCTCCTCTGCCTTCCAAGCAAAAGTCCCATCTATGCTACCAACTACTGAAGATTTTTCCACATGGCAACGGATCATCCGACTTGATGCTGTACGTGCCAATGCAGAATGGATGGCACACTATCCCTCTCAAGCTGCCGTATCAGACAGTAGGGCTCGCCGTACTGCCGAGGCTGTTGGCTTGAAGGATTATGGTCATCTAGAGGCAAGCAGAATATTTCATGCTGCGCGACTAGTTGCTATTCTTGAAGCATATGCACTGTATGACTCTGAAATTGGCTACTGCCAGGGTATGAGTGACCTGCTATCTCCTATAGTTAGTGTCATATCAGAGGATCATGAGGCTTTCTGGTGTTTCGTCGGGTTCATGAAGAAAGCACGGCAGAATTTTAGGCTTGACGAGGTGGGTATTAGGAGGCAACTGGATATAGTTGCAAAAATAATCAAGTTTAAGGATGCCTACCTATTTAGGCATTTAGAGAAGCTTCAGGCTGAGGATTGCTTTTTTGTCTATAGAATGGTGGTGGTTTTGTTTCGAAGGGAATTGACATTTGAACAAACTCTTTGCCTCTGGGAAGTAATGTGGGCAGATCAAGCAGCAATCAGGGCAGGTATTGGGAAATCTGCATGGAGCAGAATTAGGCAGCGTGCTCCACCAACAGATGATTTATTGCTTTATGCTATAGCAGCTTCGGTACTGCAGAGAAGGAAACTGATTATTGAGAAGTATAGCAGTATGGACGAGATTATTAAGGAATGCAATGGCATGGCAGGACAGCTTGATGTTTGGAAGCTGCTAGATGATGCACATAACTTGGTGGTCACCGTTCATGACAAGATAGAGCCATCATTACGATGACTGCAATAAACAAACTAGTTTATAATATTATCTTTACAAGATCTTATCTTTTTGGGCTGTCCTTTTTCTTTTTTAAATTCTTCTGATGTCAGATACAAAACAGAGTAACTGGATGGTGGGGGAGGGGGGCGGGGGATGTAACGGTTACCTAGATGTTGAGATATTATCTTCAGTTATGGATCTTTTATTTTTTGACTCAATTCACGTCGTCTTTTCCAGCTGCTGCTACCTTGCATGCCATTTGAATAGCGTCCAACCATTCATCACTGTAAGCCTGTAACTGGATGTTTGTTTCTCGATGGGTGAGTGAATGGATCAAGTTTTTAAGGGTTGAGCGCTTTTACTGAATTGATTCTAAAATTATTATCGTTTGGTTTTTCATTTATCTAATAACTGTAAGTCTGAGTTTTGTGGAATAAATTTTTCTGTAGTTGTGTTGGGAGTAAAATTTGAGGTTTCAATTTGACAGGTATTTGTGAAGATCAGAAGCTAGAATGGAACATTTCGACCACGAACACAACTGCGGTTTCCGAATCACCACCACCATTATGTGGTACCTCAGCCATCATGAAAATCAGCCTCAAGTCAGCTACCAACTCGCAGCTGCAACCTCCTCCGGGAGCTTGCACACCCACAATTATGAACTTTGCCCTAATCACGAGCACAACACGTAGGCAATAGTGTTAGCCTCAGGGCAAGCTTAAAGATCAAAGAAGGTAGAAACTCGAAGAACACGAAGAACGCGTGTTAGGGATTCGAGTTTATCTTTGGTGAATCGAGAAATCGATCGATTGAAGCTGAAGATTTCGATGTCACAATCTCAACGGTGTTGTTAAAATCATGTCCCGACGCCCTGAAGTCCCTCAAGCTCGAGCTTTCTTTCTCTAACCCCTGGGTTCTCTCTCTCAGCTTCTAAGGTTACAGAAACTCTCCCAAATTCGTGCAAGTGTGGAAATGAAAGTGGAAACCCCACTTATGGTTCCTGCTGTGCACGCTCAAGCGTGCAACTTTAGCACATCCAAGCGTTCCCACGCTTAAGCGTGGGCTCCTTCCACGCTTGAGCGTGGAGCCTCGTTCACTCCGCCTTCTCCCTGGCCTGACACGTGTCTCACACGTGTCCAAACTCAGAACATCTGGCACAACGCACTCAGCACGTTAAAGCGTGCAAGCTCTGCCACGCCTAAGCATTGCCACGCTTGAGCGTGGAGTCCTCCCACGCTTGAGCGTCCAACTCAGCTGAGAAAGGACTTGCAGCTTTCTGGCTCCCCCAGTTTCTCGTGTTACACCTTAAACACTTTTAACATGATTCAAGCCTATTCCTTAGCTTCCAACTAAGCGTATAACTAACATACAAATAATCACACAATCATACAAACACCCGATCAAGGTTATCCACCTCAATTAGGGTTACAAAAGATGGGATGCTACATTGTAGCATCTTGCCCAACAATGGCGTAGACGGAACATGTCTTCCCATTCACTCTCTTCGACATTTGTTAGCTTCATGGAGTAGGGGTCAGAGTTTTACCCTTGTGACATATGGGATTGAGTCATGTACATCGCTTTGATGGATACATTTAAATGTTATATACTATTATCCTGTGTTGATGATGTCTTATGTTGTTGATTGGATATTATGAGATAATGAGACGTATGATATGCATGATTAGTATTTGGTTGTCTTGTGTGTCGTACCGTCTTTGCTTCTGTCATGTGTTGTGCTGATGAACAGGAATCTCACCTCATTACTTTGTATTGCATCATTGTGTGCTTCTTTGGTTGTCTCCCGAGAAGGTTGTGTTATCGAGACTTCACCCGGCGCTTCGGATGCATCTCTCTGTTGAGCCTCCTTGTGGTTATGGTGTTTGGAAATCTAGTCATGATGGGCTTCTAGTAACGTACGTGTGAAGAGCCGCACTCACCATCCGCAAGGAGCGCAGAGGAAGGGTTCTTAACCGTTGCACCGCTTGTTCTCATGTCATCTGTTGTCAGGGTTGTAGTCGTAAGTGGAATCCTAGATGGACTTTTCCACCGATGCGTTTAGTGCCTTCTCCCTCTGTTAGGGATAGGCTGCTTGTTAGTAAAGTTGCTTCTAAGTGAACTCCTGCTATATCTTCCATAGGAATGCTAGCATTAGTCCATGCTAGGGTTCTTGCTAGGTCTCGTTTGATGGGTCCTAGTTGGAAGGCGATGAGTGAAGAGACTAGGAGTGAGGTGATCTATCCACACCTTCCTACATCTTTAGCTTGTCTCTCCGTAAAGGAGAAGTTAGAGGAACTATCCAGCGGTTGATCCGAGGGATGTCTTCCCGTGTTAGTTTGTTGTCGGCCAGTGTAGGGTGTCAGAGCGTCTGTACCTTTTTTTTTTTTTTTTTTTTTTTATCTTTTGTGGAGTTGCGTCTCTAATCCTTTATGTTTTGTCTGTATCTTTCTGTTTTATTTCTATAGTCGGGTTGAGTTTTTATGTAAACCTTTATGAACTTATGAACTTATATTATGAAATGTTTCTATTTACCTTACACGCATAAACAGTTACAAGCTTTTACAGTTATGTCTTGATAAAAGGAAAAATTTACCCCATCTTTCTTAAGTGATTTTAGTTAACCCGTTTTTCGGCCTTATAGTTTTTTTAAAAATGTCTGTTATGTGATGCCCTCGGAAAGGGTGTTACATTAGTGGTATCAGAGCTGGTCGAGTCTTTTCGGGCTTGGGGTTTGGTCTATCGTCGTTTGTGTTGTGTTTTCTCTGTTTGTTTCTGTGTTATTGTTTCCGAGAGGAGACAATGTTGGAGAGGATGATGACTTCGGTCTATCCTTTTGTGTTGTTTGTTCTCTAAGTTGTCATTTCTGGAAGGAAGACAACAATGGTTTGTTATTCTCTACATTATTATTTCCGAAAAGAAATGATATTGAAAAGAATAGTGATGTTCTTGCTTTGTTTTATGTGTACTTGTTCTGATTTTGGTGGAGAGTAGCTGCCAGTTGCTGGAAGTTGGGGACACAATTGTTGCTTACAGAGTCCTTCAGAACGAGTTTATGAATGAGTGTCTTCCGATGAGTGCAGGGCATGCTGAAAGAAATGGAGTTTCTACAGCTACGTCAAGGAGGAACGCCTGTCGAAGAATATGTCGATCGCTTTGAGTCCCTGTTGAAGTTTTCGAGGTATTTCCATCTTCATCCCGATGAGGAGTGGAAGTGCACAAAGTTCGAAGAAGGTTTAAGGAACGAGATTCGAGGAGCGGTGCTACTTCTCAAGATCAGAGGGTTCTCAGTTTTGGATGGATGAGTGCTTCCTAATAGAAGATCTGATGAAGAATCGCGAAGAGAGACAACGTCACCTTGGACCATCTAGGTTCACAAGAGGCATCAACACCAGGTCCCAGCAGAATATGTATGCAAAGTTACTAAGGGACCAGCTGCAACAACATCCATCTTACGGAATGAGTAGCAAGGGAACTCGCCAGTTCGTAGTACCTCCGCAATGGTGCAAGAAGTGTGGTAGAGGCCATACAACCAAAGGCTGCAGCTCAAAGGAAGTCGTTTGTTTCTGATGTGGAAGACTTGGTCACGTTGAGCGTGTTTGCGAGCAACAACCTTCCACTATTCAACCAGTGACTTCTACATCGCGATGCAAGAAATGCGGAAACAGCCACAAAACAAAGTGCTGCACCATCAAAGGCGTTATCTACTTCAAGTGTGGAAAACCGAGGCATATTTCGAGAACCTATGATCAACACAAGATGGAATCTGTAGCCAACAAGGCACGAACCACCATGCAATCAGCAGGGAAAAGAGTCAACATGACGGGTAAAGCTGAAGCCTCTCGATCTGATGATATTGTCTAGGGAGATAGTACAATAACAAGTAAACCATTAACTATACTGTTTGATTCAGACACATTTCATTTCTATTGTCTATTACAAGGTGAAAGTTGTTGGAATGATTATGTCTTCTTTGTCTCGATTTGAATTGATCTGAATTGATTTAAGTTGATTTGACTTCATCATTTCTACTTCTATTTCCTATGACCTTGCATGAACCAATTGAAATTTATAGTTTCTTCATTCTCTTCTGATTTGGCTATTTCCATCCTTGTGATGAACGGATCATTTTGATCAAGATTGTTTCGATTCTCAGTTATTATTGAAAAACTGAGACTTTTAATAACTCAGTACATTTGCTTCTTTCGCAAATGAATGTGATTTTGAAAATGGATTGACTACTTTATAATCATATCCTATTGGCCTTCGCAGGCAAGAATTTAAAAATTTATTGAAATTGAGAATTGTTGATTGCCTACTTCCTAGCCAGTCAAGTAAGAGTTACTTTGAGTAAAGGAGCTCATAATTTTTATTGTTACCTTTTAAAATGACCAAGAGTAAATTTGATGTGAATTCTACACTCTCGGAAACGTTTTCTAGTCCTGAGTTATTTCTTTGAAAGGTGTGTTAAGACCACCATCGGAACGGGAGTTACGGTTTTCTATCGATTCGGTATCGGAATTTATCCAGTACCCATGATTCTTATTCTCTTTCACTTTCGAATCTTTGTAATAGATTTCGAGTTTTGAAATTTACCAGGATTTGCCTTGATGATTTTTTTTTTCCGTGTCGTCAACTTGATATAGTATATTTGAAAAGGAGAACTTAACCTATGAGGTACTCCGTGTGAAGGTAGAAGGCAGAAGAGTAAAACAGCTACGAGAGAAAGAGGTATCCTTGGTCAAGGTTATCTGGAACGAGACCTCAGGTGATGCCACCTGGGAGTTGGAGGATAGGATGAGGGAACAGTTTCCACATCTCTTCCAAGGTAAATTTAGAGGACGAAATTTATTTTTGGAGGGTAGTGTTGTAACATCCAAAAAATTCTATGTTTGTCTTTTAACTGTTTATGTGTGTAACTTGACTGAAAACACAAATAGTTAATAATCGGAAATTCATATTTAAATTTCAATTATGAGCTTAATAATCATAAAATGTTGTTTTGAACTTAGTGTATTGTTTTGAGTCGGAACTGGTAAAAATATTATTATTTTAATCTGGATCGCTTTACCTTGGGACGCGTGCCTGGGCCGAGGAAGTTATTCTGGACCGGAGCCGGGAGTAGTTCATGACTGCTTTACACGCTTCACGAGACGTTGTCACCTTTATGACAACCACCCATCACCTTTTCATTCCTTTAACCAATGGATTAATTCCTATGACTCTTGGTTAATAACCAATCAATCTTACCTTTGATGGAGAAAGCTAATTAACCTATTTATGGTTAATCCCTACTACTTTCACTATGAGATCAACAAGTATCAACCCTTTAATTTTTGGCACTTGGATTATTTACACTTCATCACATCTATGTCATAACACATTAACCAAAATTTGGTACATTAGACCTAAGGCCATTTAGCCATTTCTCCCCTCCACAACACCAAAACACTTCTCATTTCCACTTACCAAGATCAAACACATTTCTTCCTTCAAGTTTTCAAAATCCTCTCTTCTTTCTCTTGTTCTTCTTCACGGTTTTGGTCTCTTAGACCAAGAACCAAAACTTGTTTCTTCATTCTAAAACCATAGATCATCTTGTCTTGACCTCCTTTACATCTTGGATGAAGGAAGTTTTTCATTTGGAGCAACTTTGTTCTTGAACCTCAAGAACACCAACTTTGTTGATCATATGTTCTTCACTAAGTAAGTTTCTAATCTTACTTTTCTATCTATTTCTTTATATAAGATCATGAAACAACTCCTTCTAGTTCATGATTTTTGTGAAACAAGTTCAAGATCTTACCTTTTCTTTCTTTCTAGGTTTCGGCCACTTTCTTTTCTTGGAGCTTGGAGTTTTTCTTATCCTAAAGATCTTCATTAAGGTAATGGGGAAGTGAACCTCATCACACCACATTGGTGGTGGTGAAAATGGTTTATGGGTTTGGTTTGGGGAAAACCCTAAACCAAGGGTTTTGCCATTTTGTATATTTGGTTCTCTATAAGAACAATGTTGTAATAATTATTTATTGCTTGATTCGTGTTCGTTGATGTGTTTGAATGGTTGCAAATAACTTTTATGTGTTAAAAAACCCTAACCTAGGGTTCCTCCATCTTTTTGTTGAAAAGAGTTTGTGAAAATGTGATTTTCGGATCTGGCCCTGTGTGAGTCATTTCGGTTTTTCTTTTAACCTAGACCTTGGATTTCAAAACTTGTTTTTGATCCTAAAACTAGACATCATGGGCTTCATTTTTAACACAAATTTCATGTGGTTTCTTAAATATTTGACCCTTGAAAACTTGTTTCAATCTAAGAAAAAATTTCTATCTTGGATTCTGACTACAGTGACTTATTTCGTGAAATTTTACTAACTCGGTTACTGTTTATGAAAATAAGTATTATATCCAAAAAGTAGACATTCTAAGATTTCATATCAGTCCTCATTTGCCCAAATCTGAGCTCGTTTAGTCAATCAAATGTTTGTCACAATTTTGTGTTTGAATGCTGAAAAATTCGGTATACGGGTTTGATGTTGATTTTTGGTATCAGATGTTATGTTGTTGTTAATCTTGACATCTTGGTGATCATGATTGATTGTGGAATGATTTGGTGAAACAAAATCGTCACATACACCAAGTATCCAATTAGGCCAAAGCCTAAAGAAATACGAAGTTGAACTTCAAATTTTGAAACTTAAGTGATCTTAGAACACTAATTAATTTATTGAACAACGAAACAAGTATTTTCAAGAACAAACAACCTTGAGAAAAATCATATTGGCCTTCGGCCATGAGTAGGTTTTTAACATAAAACCTATCTTTGAATTTCAATACAATGTTTTGAACATTAAAAATGTTTTTTTTGAATCAAGTAGGATTCATAGATAAAAAGGAAGAAAACTTATCTTTTACACTCTTAGAGTAATGCAGTCTTAAAAAGATGGTTGTGAAAACCCTTTTGAAATTAGTCTAAGTGTTTTCGTAACTCAATTTCAAGTTTACGTATAAACGATTTCAAGTTAAAAAGGATTTGGGCTTAAGAAGATTTCCTTTCTTTAGTTAATGCAAAAGAGTTTTAAACTGCAACTTTCAACTCTAAGTTTAATTTGAAGCGACAAAGCTTTTTGAAAGAATGTTATCAAAGTATAAGATTTTGAATCACAGGTACTTAGGCAGTTTGCCAAGGTATTAAACAAATAGGTGTTTTGTACTCACCTTTTTACAAAAGAGTTTTGAACTCACAACTAAGGATCTTCCTAAGTGTAAAACCCTAAGTTGAATAATTAACTTATAGTAAAAGATAGAGATAAGAAAGTATAGGATATGGTGAAACAAGACCATATACTATATCATTGATGATTCATTCATCAATCGATTCGTAAGACTTAATGAATCAAGATGTATTTCATTACTTGAAAGATAAGTACCCTCCAACTTAGAAAGGATCTAAGACTTAACTAGAGGATTCTCAATCCTTCTTCGTAAGACATTTAGGACTTGAGAAATATATCCTAAGACATGAACACAAACATGAAATGTTTTGGTTTGGAACTGTAGTTTGATGACCGACCGGTGAGTTGGACCCGAGGGCTTCTTCTAACTGTATAGTCTTGTGATGACTCGATCCCGGAGGGATCACAAGATTTATCTAGTGGATAAAAGTTTAAAACACTTAAAATGTGTGAAGATCCTAAGGAAGAACACCTTGGTGAACCATGGAGTTTATCCAGTGGATAAAAGTTTAAAACACTTAAAATGTGTGAAGATCCTAAAGAAGAGAATCTTGGTTATGAATCATAGAGTTTTTCCAGTGGATAAAAGTTTAAAACACTTAAAATGTGTGAAGATCCTAAGGAAGAGAATCTTGGTTATGTGTGAAGAGCCTAAGGAGGAGAACCTTGGTGAATCTTGGAGTTTATCCAATGGATAAAAGTTTAAAACACTTAAAATGTGTGAAGATCCTAAGGAAGAGAACTTTGGTGAATCTTGGAGTTTATCCGGAGGATAGACATTGCTTTATCGCATTTGCTTTGTGTAAGCATTGGTATTATGCTGCATGAGTCTGTAAGTCCTTGAGCCTAGGAGTTGATCTTATACCTTGATGCGGGTGCGAATCTTACGGTGACGTTTTAAATAGTCTTGGAGGTATCAGGGTTAGAAAGGCTGACATGTGACCAGTTGGTAGCTCTTCTGTGTCCTGGTGACTCTGAGCAATACACTGATATCTTCGACCAGATGCCGTACTTTTCATGTTTGGTGTAGAGTGATTCCGTAAAAGCCAGATACGTGCATGTTACGAATGTCGTAGTGAGACGACCCCCCGTCTCATCAAAGAACCTAAGATATTATCTAATTTTAAACTGCATTAAAAAGGTTAGAGCACTTTATTAACCTGAAGCGAAGCGGAAAGATAAAAGCAGAAAGAACTAAAAACTAAACTAAGTTAAAGCACACAACTTATCAGAGTACACAACTATAAATGATAAAAGATATACATGCAAGAGCTACCCCATCTGTAGGGCTACATTAGTAATATATACAAGCATCAGTACATTGGAAACTAAAGTAAAACAAAATACATCAAAGGACAGAGAAAGACTCTCGTGCTTTCAGCACTGACCACCCTCGCTCAAAATACTTCAAAAATCCTCACAGCACACTCCTTGCACAGACGCAGTGGCGGAAATCCCGTCACCAACGACGGCGATATCTTGAACTACCCTGTTCTTCACCATAAATGCACCTATAGACCCACAGGGGCACGTACTCTAACGGGGAACTCACGTCCTCTTATGGTACAGACACTCAAAACCTCTTGGGCGGGGGTTCGTAGCTTGCCCACCAGCATCAGGCTCGTAAGGAGTGCAATCCATCTCCTCAGCGTATGGTTCCTCCACGGGGTCTTCCTACATAACAAAGAAGCACACAGAGAAAGACAGGGAGATAAGAAACATGCATCATCAAACATGGGAGAGGGGCAATAGTATATATAGTCTATACACGTAGCACACAACAATAGAAAACATGCAACATTCCAACAGCCGTCTCTCGAGTCACACGTCACATCCATCTCAAAAGTCATTCTCTCAGATCAAATCTCTACGAGGGATACTAATCCCTATATGCATGTCGACGGATTTCATTACGTCCCTAGTTGGACATCCCCGTCGGGATCAATAACGTCCCAATTGGACATTCCCGTCGGGATCAATAAAACACGTCCCCACTTGGACATCCTCGTAAGGATAAATAATTCACGTCCCCACTTGGACATCCCTGTAAGGATCAATAACGTCCCCAATTGGACATCCAGCCTCGGGATCAGTGTTACACATCTTGCCCTCATTTGGGCATCCCCCATTGGGATCAAATATGCTATGATATGCAACAAACATCCATCACAGGTTGATATCGGAATCTCATGCCTAACCACTAGGCCACAGCCACGATGCATTGCATCCACATCACATCATCATCAACATCAACACGACGCCTTGCGTCCACGAGCCACAACTCCACAGTCAGAACCACCACGGTATCAACCCGCATAACACATCAATCTCACCATACTCTCATCAACATCAACATCAACCAATCAACAATAATAACATCATCATAGCAATAAGCATGCTAATACACAAATCATCATACAAGTAGATAAATAAATAATCACATAGGCAAAGTAGCATGCATGTCACATCAACCTCAACAACAACGTCGTCTAGCCTAGGGTATTAACTTAGCGGTGATAGCCCCAAAGATACCTACATATAGGGATTAGGTACTTTGTCCAGGGCTCAACCTCTAGTAGGATTTAAAGTTTCCCCACACATGCATACATTCAACACTAGCTTGTCTTCCCGACGATAACAATCTCTTTCTCCCTACCTGAAAGATTATGTGACCTCGACCACAAACACAACCACGGTCTCCGAATCACCACTACCACCATGTGGTACCTTAGCCACCATGAAAATCAGCCTCAAGTTAGCCTCCAACTCGCAGTTGCAACCTCCTCTGGGAGCTCGCACACCCACAATCACGAGCACAACATGTAGGCAATAGTGTTAGCCCCAGGGCAAGCTTAAAGATTGAAGAGAAAAAGGTAGAAACTCGAAGAACACGAAGAACGCGAAGAACGCATGTTAGAGATCCGAGTTTACCTTTAGCGAATTGAGAAATCGCTCGATCGAAACTGAAGATTTCGAGGTCACGATCTCAATAGTGTTGTCAGAATCACGTTCCGACGCCCCGAAGTCCCTCAAACTCAAGCTTTCTCTCTCTAACCCCTGGGTTCTCTCTCTCAGCTTCTAAGGTTACAGAAACTCTCCCAAATTCGTGCAAGTGTGGAAATGAAAGTGGAAACCCCACTTATGGTTCCTGCTGTGCATGCTTAAGCGTGCAACTTTAGCACGTCCAAGCGTTCCCACGCTTAAGCGTGGGCTCCTTCCACACTTAAGCGTGGAGCCTCGTCCACTCCGCCTTCTCCCAGGCTTGACACGTGTCTCACATGCGTCCAAACTCAGAATAGCTGGCACAACGCACTTAGCACGCTAAAGCGTGCAAGCTCTCCCACGCCTAAGCATTGCCACGCTTGAGCGTGGAGTCCTCCTATGCTTTAGCGTCCAACTTTGCTGGGAAAGGACTTATAGCCTTCTGGCTCCCCCAGTTTCTCGTGTTACACCTTGAGCGCTTCTAACAGGTTTCAAGCCTATTCCTAAGCTTCTAACTAAGCGTACAACTAACAAACAAATAATCACACAACCATTCAAACACCCGATCAAGGTTATCCACCTTAATTAGGGTTACAAAAGATGGGATGTTACATTACCACCCCCCTTTAT
This sequence comes from Ammopiptanthus mongolicus, assembly GCA_039655645.1. Taxonomy (NCBI): domain Eukaryota; kingdom Viridiplantae; phylum Streptophyta; class Magnoliopsida; order Fabales; family Fabaceae; genus Ammopiptanthus; species Ammopiptanthus mongolicus. The sequence continues at coordinate 50,020,614 of CM077351.1, read as the reverse complement.
GAGAATTTCGTCCCCGAAATTTGTCGTACCTTTAAAACAAGCTCGGGTACTGTTGTCGCATGTCCTCTTATCTTTCCTATGTAGCATCTCCCATTGTTGCATTCCAGATAACCTTGACTATGGGAGTCTGCTTTCCGCTGAGTTCTTTCACCCTCTTGCCTTCGATCCATGCAGACAGCGCCTCATATTCTAAGTTCTCTCTCATCTGTATTGATTCAGGCTTTATCACGTGTGATGGATCAGGATGATATTTTCTGAGTTGAGATACATATAAGACATCATCAATATTGGAAAGATTGGGAGGTAAGGCAATTTGGTAGGCAACTAGATCAATTCGACGAATGATTTGAAATGGCCCAATGAATCCAAGGGTAAGCTTTCTGGATTTGATTTTCTTGTCAATTCCAGTTCTTGGAGTGACTCTCATGAAAACATGGTTTCCTTCCTAGAACTCTAAGGGTCTCCTCCTCTTGTCACTGTCGCTTTTTTGCCAATCTTGTGCGACTTTCATCTTTTCCCGAATCTTCTGCACTTGCTCCGTTGTTTGGTGCACCATCTCTGGGCCTATCAACTGATTCTCCCCGGCATCATACCAACAGAGCGGTGTTATGCACTTTTTTCCATATAGTGCCTCGTATGGCGCCATGCCAATACTCGAGTAGAAACTATTGTTATACGTGAACTCAATCAGTGGAGGGAAATCTTCCCAACTTCCTGTGTTTTCCAAAACACATGCCCTTAACAGATCCTCCAAAGATTGAATCGTCCTTTCAGATTGACCATCCGTCTGTGGATGATAAGCTGAATTCATCCTTAGCTTAGTTCCCAAAGCACTGTTTAGACTTTGCCAAAACGTGGAAGTAAACCTCGGATCTCGGTCCGAAATTATACTTGAAGGTACTCCAAAATTATACTTGAAGGTACTTCCTTTATGTAAATCTGGGTTAACCTCTCTAGAGAATAACTCTGGTAGATCGGCAAGAAATGAGCACATTTCCTAAGCTTGACAACGATCACCCAGATTGCATCGCATCTCTTTTGCGTCCTTGGTAGTCCGGAAACAAAATCCATTGCAATACTATCCCATTTCCATTTTGGGATGTCTAGTGATTGCAATAACCCTGTTGGTTTTTGATGTTCAATCTTTGCCTTTTGACACACCAGACAGGATTGGACATACTCTGCTACCTCTTTCTTCATCCTTGACCACCAAAACATCCTCTTCAGGTCTTGATACATCTTTGTAGCCCTTAGATGAAAGCTTAGCTTGCTCTTGTGCGCCTCATCTAAGATCATGTTCCTAACTTCACTATCTTTAGGCACACGTATCCTGTCTCCAAACCTTAGGATTCCATCAGTACCCCTCTTAAACTCCGAGGTCCCACCTTCTTCCACCATTTGGTTCATCTCGTGTAGGTACCGATCTTCTCCTTGCTTCTTCCAGATTTAGTTCAGGAAATCACTGGTGATAGTGACCATTCCTAAACTCATCTTATCTATGGATAACTCCATATCTAGATTCAGATCTCTGAACTGTTCCAGTAGTTCCAATTCCTTCACCATCATAGCGGACACATGCAAAGATTTCCAACTCAATGCATCTGCTACCACATTGGCCTTCCCTGGATGGTATTGTAGATCAAATTCATAATCCTTTATGAATTCCATCCATCTCCTCTGCCGCATGTTCAACTCTTTTTGGCCGAACAAATAACATAAATTTTTGTGGTCGCTAAACACGCTGAATTTAGCGCCATAGAGATAGTGTCTCCATATCTTCAATGCAAACACTATCGCGGCCAACTCTAGGTCATGGGTTGGGTAATTCCGTTCATGTACTTTTAGCTGTCTGGAAGCTAGGCTACCACTTTCCTCTCTTGCATGAGTACGCAACCCAAACCTTGATATGATGCGTCACAATACACATCCAACGACGTCGATGGATCTGGTAAGACTTGTACCAGAGATGTTGTTAGCCTCTTTTTTAGCTTTTGGAAACTAGCCTCACACTTTTCTTTCCACTCAAACGTTTTCCTTTTCTCGTTAATTGCGTCAAAGGTAACGCAATCTTCGAGAATCCCTCGATAAACCTCTTGTAGTACCCTGCTAGCCCGAGGAAACTTCTAATCTCACTTACCGTCTTAGGGCTTTCCCACTTAACCACAACTTCTACCTTCGCAGGATCTACTGCTATGCCATCCTTGTTGATCACATGCCTAAGAAATTGTACCTCTTCCAACCAGAACTCACAATTAGACAACTTGGCATATAGTTGCTTGTCCTTAAGAACTTGAAGTACAACCCTCAGATGCTCTTGATGCTCTTCCTTGCTTGAGGAGTTGATAAGGATGTCATCGATGAAAATGACGACAAAATTATCTAGGTACGGTCTAAAGATCCTAGTCATATAGTCCATAAACACTGCCGGAGCATTAGTCACGCCGAAAGGCATAACTAGATACTCGTAGTGTTAGTACCGACTCCTAAAAGCTGTCCGTACCGACTCCTAAGTGATTTTAATTAACCCATTTTTTGGCCTTATATTTTTTTAAAAATGTCTGTTATGTGATGCCTCCGGAAAGGGTATTACATTAGTGGTATCAGAGCTGGTCGAGTCTTTTCGGGCTTGGGGTTTGGTCTGTCGTCGTTTGTGTTGTGTTTGCCCTATTTGTTTCTGTGTTATTGTTTTCGAGAGGAGACAATGTTGGAGAGGATGATGACTTCGATCTATCCTTTTGTGTTGTTTGTTCTCTGAGTTGTCCTTTCCGGAAGAAAGACTACAATTATTTGTTATTCTCTACGTTATTATTTCGGAAAAGAAATGATATTGGAAAGAATAGTGATGTTCTTGCTTTCTTTTATGTGTACTTGTTCTGAGTTTGGTGGAGAGTAGCTGCCAGTTGCTGGAAGCTGAGGACACAGTTGTCGCTTATAGAGTCCTTCAGAACGAGTTTATGAATGAGTGTCTTCTGATGAGTGCAGGGCACTTTGAAAGAAATGGAGTTTCTATAGCGACGTCAAGGAGGAACGTTTGTCGAAGAATATGCCGATCGCTTTGAGTACCTGTTGAAGTCTTCGAGTTATTTCCATTTTCATCCCGATGAGGAGTGGAAGTGCACAAAATTCGAAGAAGGTTTAAGGAACGAGATTCGAGGAGTCGTGCTGCCTCTCAAGATCAGAGGGTTCTTAGTTTTGGATGGATGAGTGCTTCCAAATAGAAGATCTGATGAAGAATCGCGAAGAGAGACAACATCACCTTGGACCATCTAGGTTCACAAGAGGCATCAACACCAGGTCCCAGCAGAATTCGTATGCAAAGTTACCATGGGACCAGCCGCGACAACATCCATCTTACGGAATGAGTAGCAAGGGAACTCGCCAGTTCGTAGTACCTCCGCAATGGTGCAAGAAGTGTGGTAAAGGCCATACAACCAAAGGCTGCAGCTCAAAGGAAGTCGTTTGTTTCTGATGTGGAAGACTTGGTCACGTCGTGCGTGTTTGCGAGCAATAACCTTCCAGAAGGAACAGTAAGTCTATTCAACCAGTGATTTCTACATCGCGATGCAAGAATTGCGGAAATGGCCACGAGACAAAGTGTTGCACCATCAAAGACGTTATTTGCTTCAAGTGTGGAAAACCAGAGTATATTTCGAGAACCTATGATCAACACAAGATGGAATCTGAAGCCAACAAGGCACGAACCAAAATTCAATCAGCGGGTGAAAGAGTCAACATGTCGGGTAAAGCTGAAGCCTTCACAATCTGATGATATTGTCTAGGGAGATAGTACCATAGCAAGTAAGCCATTAACTATACTGTTTGATTCAGACACATTTCATTTCTATTGTCTATGACATGGTGAAAGTTGTTGGAATGCTTATGTCTTCTTTGTCCTCTTGAATTGAATTGATTTAAGTTGATTTGACTTCATCATTTCTACTTCTATTGCCTATGACCTTGCATGAACTAATTGAAATTTATAGTTTCTTCTTCTCTTTTGATTTGACTATTTCCATCCTTTTGATGAACGGATCATTTTGATCAAGATTGTTTGGATTCTTGGTTATTGTTGAAAAACTGAGACTTTTAATAACTCAGTACGTTTGTTTCTTCCGCAAATGAATATGATTCTGAAAATGGATTGATTACTTTATAATCATATCCTATTGGCCTTCGCAGGCAAGTATTTAAAAATATATTGAAATTGAGAATTATTGACTGCCTATTTCTTAGCCAGTCAAGTAAGAGTTATTTTACGTAAAGGAGTTCATAAATTTTATTGTTACCTTTTAAAATGACCTAGAGTGAATTTGATGTGAATTCTACACTCTCGGAAAAGTTTTCATGTCCTGAGTTATTTCTCCGAAAGGTGTGTCAAGACCACCATCGGAACGGGAGTTACGATTTTCTATCGATTCGGTATCGGAATTTGTGCAAGACCCATGATTCTTATTTCTTTCACTTTCGAATCTTCGTAATGGATTTCGAGTTTTGAAATTTACAAGGATTTGCCTTGATGATTTTTTTTTTCGTGTCGTCAACTTGATATAGTATATTTGAAAAGGAGAACTTAACCTATGAGGTACTCCTTGTCAAGATAGAAGGTAGAAGAGTAAAACAGCTATGAGAGAAAGAGGTATCCTTGGTCAAGGTTATCTGGAACGAGACCTCAGGTGATGCCACTTGGGAGTTGGAGGATAGGATGAGGGCACAGTTTCCACACCTCTTGTAAGGTAAATTTCGAGGACGAAATTACTTTTTAGAGGGTAGTGTTGTAACATCCCAAAAATCCTATGTCTATCTTTTAACTGCTTGTGTGTATAACTTGACTGAAAACACAATCTGATTAATGATAATCATAAAAATAGTTAATAATTGGAATTTCATATTTGAATTTCAGTTATGAGCTTAATAATCATAAAATGTTGTTTTGAACCCAGTGTGCTGTTTTGAGTCGGAATCGGTAAAAATATTATTATTTTAATCGAGATCGCTTTACCTTGGGATGCGTGCCAGAGCTGGGGAAGTTATTCTGGCCCGGAGCCGAGAGTAGTTCATGACTGCTTTTCACGCTTCACGAGACGTTGTCACCTTTATGACAACCACCCATCACCTTTTCATTCCTTTAACCAATGGGTTAAATTCCTTTGACTCTTGGTTAATGACCAATCAACCTTACCTTTTTTGGAGAAAGCTAATTAACCTATTTATGGTTAATCTTTACTACCTTCAATATGAGATCAACAAGTATCAACCCTTTAATTTTTGGCACTTGGATTACTTACACTTCATCACATCTATGTCATAACACATTAACCAAAATTTGGTGTATTAGACCTAAGGCCATTCGGCCATTCTCCCCTCCACAACACCAAAACACTTCTCATTTCCACTTACCAAGATCAAACACATTTCTTCCTTCAATTTTTCAAAATCCTGTCTTCTCTCTCTTGTTCTTCTTCACGGTTTTGGTCGCTTAGACCATGAACTGAAACTTGTTTCTTCATTCTGAAACCATAGACCATCTTGTCTTAACCTCCTTTACATCTTTGATGAAGGTTGTTTTTCATTTGGAGCAACTTTATTCTTGAACCTCAAGAACACCAACTTTGTTCATCATGTGTTCTTCGCTAAGTAAGTTTCTAATCTTACTTTTCTATCTATTTCTTTATATAAGATCATGAAACAACTCCTTCTAGTTCATGATTTTTGTGAAACAAGTTCAAGATCTCACCTTTTCTTTCTATCTAGGTTTCGGCCACTTTCTATTCTTGGAGCTTGGAGTTTTTCTCATCCTAAAGATCTTTATTAAGGTAATGGGGGAGTGAACCTCATCACTCCACATTGGTGGTGGTGAATATGGTTAAACCAAGGGTTTTGCCATTTTGTATATTTGGTTTGAGACAACCCCTTCTTAGGAAGTCCCATTGGTGACCCCACTTATAATTATTAGAGTTATAGCGTAGCGTAGTAGTATAAAATTTGCAGAAATATTAAAATATACAATACATACTGATACCATAATAAAAGTATGTATAGATAATAGTATTGGCTCCATCAGTAGAGCCTACAACACTGATACCAAATATAAAATACTTCAGAGTACGAAATAAATAAAAACTAAAAACATAGCATCAGAACAAAAATGCACTCCGACTTCATCTCTTGGCGCTCAAGGTCCCCCAGCATTGGGATCCGAGGCTCTCCCACCGGCATCAGGCTCAATAGGTATTCCGTCAATCTCCTCTGGAAACTCCTCATCAGGGTCTTCTCGTACAGTCGAGAACAAGAAATACAACATAGAAAAATACAGGGGATAAGAAACAATAATATGTCATACATGGGAAAAACAGCGATATAAATAATCTATATAGATAGCACACTCACAAACACGACAGGTACAACCAAACGACTTCCGAATAATTTTTCCCTTAACTGCTGTCCCTCACACTCATGCAACTAACGACTATATGGACGCGATCACGACGCAACATCCCCAACGGATCAAGGTGTCCCAATCATCACTATGCCACCCCCATAAAGGTAGGGTTCGGTCTAAAGCCCGCAGGCCCAAATCGTTTCATGGATACGACATATTCCCCCGCCCGCAGGCCAGGTCGGAATATTTGCCCGTCAACAACGCAACTTACGGTAACGACATGTTCCCCCGCCTGCAGGCTAGGTCGGAGCATTCGCCCGTTCGTTAACAACTCAACTTTCGGTAACGACATATCCCCCCGCCCGCAGGCTGGGTCGAGATATGCGCCCGTCTGTCTACAATTCGACTAACGGGTACGATCACCTCCCCGCAGGTAAGATCGAAATCGCCCCTATGCCAAACTAATCGGTACGACCATCTCCCCACAGGTAAGATCGAAATCGCCCGTATGCCAACACAGTGATGAATAACAACTATGCAACATGAATCTCACTGACTCATCTCAGGATTTACACTTAGTTCCTCAACCACGACTTATATGCAACCTCGACCAACTTTCATCCGGCTTAACCGGGTATCAACTCACATTACGACATCGATAGATCAAGTATATCACTCGGTTGAGCACTACAACATATATATAGCCTCGACTTTCTCACCTCACATTCATCATCCGATTTCTCATAAATCACTGCTTAGTTCTACTCAGACATCAACAGTCACAACAGCATATACATAACATTAAGATCAATTTACCGATAAATCATGTTTAATCAATCAAGAGCGCATAGTAAGCATAACATATATCACATATATCAAATTGACTACCAATCACAGAGCATGCATCCTCAATATACAGTAAAATCAACCTAACAGTCAAAGGACCTCTAGTAGGGTTTGGGTCGCCCTACGCATATCAATATATATTATTTAAAGCTTGCCTCCCCGAAGATATTGCAGTTCTTTCCCCCACCTTAGTGATTTTCCCAAGAGATTCCGAATGCGGCTCCGCAGCAGTCAATCGAGTGCGCGATCGAGCGTTCGAGTCCTGTCAGATTCTATACAGTAAAACACAACCAGAAATTAAAATAATGAAACCATAATCTACCTAATCTCTAGGATTAGCTACTGCCCTTAATTAATTAAATAGGCTAGGGATATTGAAATTCTACCAACTCTTGGATCAATGATCCTTAAGCATACCTAATGCATAATCGATGATCAATTATCAAAGATTTGAACCAAAACCCCTTAAACTCACAAGGTAGGGTTTCGGCCATCACCATGAAAAATAGGTGAGAGTTTGATTTGGCCTCCTAATCACTTGGATTACATGATTAAGGGATGCAACATGTGGAATCAAGAACAAAGAACAAAAACCCATTTTCCCCCAAAAACCCATACATTCGGCCCTTAAAAGATAAATAGGCTAGAGATTTTATTTCATCACAAGCTCTTGGATTATGATATTAGGGGATGATACTAGCTCATAGGAATTGGTTTGGTCTCAAAATGATTTTTCTACAATTTTCTAGAGATTTTTGAAGTTTAGATCTAGAAATTGAAATTCATGAAAATAAATGGAGAAAATAGAGATTGATAGATCAAGGATGAAATCTAAACCTTCTAGGTGATAGAGGAGGATGAGAGGAGCAACTTTGCTTCACAAACCTTCTTGAAAAAGCTCGAGGAAGCTTGAGAAAATTGAAGTTGAAAATGGAGGAAGAAGAAGGAAGAAGGAAGAAGAAAGAAGAAGAAGGAAGAAGAAGAAGAAAGAAGAAGAAGAAGCAGCAGCTGGGCCAGTGGGTGAGGGGGGAGAAAAAGGTGAAATGGGGTATTAAATGGGTGGCTTAAGGCTTAAGAAAGGTGAAAGTAATAGTAGGTAATTAGTAAAAACTAACCAAGGATAATTTGGTCAATTCACGTCCCGATAGTTTGAAAATCCTCACAACATTTGTAGGTGTCCCCAAATGATTTAACATAGCCCTGGTATGAAAATCATTGGCTCAAGGTTCTCGAAAAACCCTAAGACAACTTGAATCGTTTACCCGATCGATTTTCTGCCCGAATATAAAATATTATTTTCATTTTTCGAACGTCAGGACAAACTTTTTCGAAAATATAGGAAACGTGATTCTAAGACTGACTGTCTCGTTCATGGGTCCAAATTAGGTCTCGATAGTAGTAAAGCACTACTGTCAAGGAAAAACGCAGACCGGGCTTCGTCTGAGTTTCGACCCAAAACTTAACCATAGCTTCCTACGATAGTGTAGAGCGTGACTATGGCCTCGGAATAATTTATTTAGATTTCTAGACCCTCTAGTAAAATATAATTACTTAAAATACTAGTTAAATAAAAGATTAAGAAAATCGGCGTGTTACATTACTACCCCCTTAAAAAGAATTTCGTCCTGAAATTCGACGTGCCATTTTAAAATAGGCTCGGATATTGCTGTTGCATCTCCTCTTCGCATTCCTACGTAGCATCTCCGGTAGCTTCATCCCATATGATCTTGACCAACGGAATATGTTTACCTCGGAGTTCCTTTATCCTTCTATCCGCGATCCTTACAGGTAGAGCTTCATACTCAAGGTTATCTCTTAATTGTATTGACTCTGGTTCTAAGATGTGTGATGGATCAGGGTAGTAATTTCTCAACTGAGAGACATGAAAGACGTCATGAAGGTCGGAGCTCGTTTGGTCGATCAAATGTTTGTCACAATTTTGTTTTTGAATGCTGAAAAATTCTGTATACGGGTTTGATGTTGATTTTTGGTATTGGATGTTATGTTGTTGTTAATCTGATTTATTGGTGATCATGATTGATTGTGGAATGATTTGGTGAAACAAAATCGTCACATACACCAAGTATACAATGAGGCCAAAGCCTAAAGAAATAAGAAGTTGAACTTCAAACTTTGAAACTTAAGTGATCTTAGAACCCTAATTAATTTATTGAACAACGAAACAAGTATTTTCAAGAACAAACAACCTTGAGAAAAATCATATTGGCCTTCGGCCATGAGTAGCTTTTAATATAAAACCTATCTTTGAATTTCAATACAATGTTTTGAACGTTAAAAATGTGTTTTGAATCAAGTAGGATTCATAGATAAAAATGAAGAAAACTTATCTTTTACACTCTTAGAGTAATACAATCTTAAAAGGATGGTTGTGAAAACCCTTTTGAATTTAGTCTAAGTGTTTTCATCACTCAATTTCAAGTTTACGTATAAACGATTTCAAGTTTAAAAGGATTTGGATTTAAGAAGATTTCCCTTCTTTAGTTAATGCAAAAGAGTTTTAAACTTCAACTTTCAACTTTAAGTTTAATTTGGAGCTGCAAAGCTTTTTGAAAGAATGTTTTCAAAGTATAAGATTTTGAATCAAAGGTACTAAGGCTGTTTGCCAAGGTATTAAACAAATAAGTGTTTTGTACTCACCTTTTTACAAAAGAGTTTTAAACTCAAAACTATGGATTTTCCTAAGTGTAAAACCCTAAGTTGAGTAATTAACTTAGAGTAAAAGAAAGAGATAAGAAAGTAGAGGACATGGTGAAACAAGACCATATCATATACCATTGATGATTCTTTCATCAACCGATTCATAAGACTTAATGAATCAAGATGTATTTCATTACTTGAAAGGCAAGTACCCTCTAACTTAGAAAGGATCTAAAACTTAACTAGAGGATTCTCGATCATTCTTCATAAGACATTTAGGACTTGAGAAATATATCCTAAGACACGAACACAAACATGAAACGTTTTGGTTTGGAACAGTAGTTCGATGACGAGCCGGTGAGTTGGACTCGAGGACATCGTCTAACTGTATAGTCTTGTGATGACTCGATCCCAGAGGGATCATGAGATTTATCTAGTGGATAAAAGTTTAAAACACTTAAAATGTGTGAAGATCCTAAGGAAGAGAACCATGGTGTATCTTGGCGTTTATCTAGTGGATAAAAGTTTAAAACACTTAAAATGTGTGAAGACCCTAAGGAAGAGAACCTTGGTGAATCTTGAAGTTTATCCGGCGCATAGACATTGCTTTATCGCATCTGCTTTGTTTAAGCATTGGTATTATGTTGCATGAGTCTGTAAGGCCTTGAGCCTAGGAGTTGAGCTTACACCTTGATGTGGGTGAGAATCTTACGGTGGCGTTTTAAATAGTCTTGGAGGTATCAGGGTTGGAAAGGCTGACATGTGACCAGTTGGTAGCTCTTCTGTGTCGTGGCGACTCTGAGCAATACACTGATATCCTCGACTAGATGTCGTACTTTTCATGTTTGGTGTAGAGTGTTTCCGTAAAAGCCAGATACGTGCACGTTAGGAATTTTGTAGCATCTTGCCCAAGGGTGGCGTAGACGGAACATGTCCTCCCATTCACTCTATCCGATGTTTGTTAGCTCCATGGAGTAGGGGTCAGAGTTTTACCCTTGTGGCATATGGCATTAAGTCTTTTACATCACATTGATGGATACATTTAAATGTTATACACTATTATCCCGTGTTGATGATGTCTTATGTTGTTGATTGGATATTATGAGATATTGAGATGTGTGATATGAATGACTAGTATTTAGTTGTCTTGTGCGTCGTACCGTCTTTACTTCTGCCATGTTTTGTGTGGATGAATGGGAATCTCACCTCATTACTTTGTTTTGCATCGTTGTGTGCTTCTTTGGTTGTCTCCCGAGAAGGTCGTATTATCGAGACTTCACCTGGCGCTTTAGATGCATCTTTTTGTTGAGCCTCCTAGTGGTTACGGCGTTTGGACATCTAGTCATGGTGGGCTTCTAGTAACGTACGTGTGAAGAGCCGCACTCACCATCCGCAAGGAGCGCAGAGGAAGGGTTCTTAATCGCTTCACCACTTGTTCTCATGTCGTATGCTGTCAAGGTTGTAGTCGTAAGTGGAACACTAGATGGACTTTTCTGCCGATGCGTTCAGCGCCTTCTCCCTCTGTTAGGGATAGGCTGCTTGTTAGTAAAGTTGCTTCTATGTCAACTCCTGCTATGTCTTCCTTAGGAGAATGCCAGCAGTAGTCCCTGCTTGGGTTCCTGTTAGGTCTCGTTTGATGGGTCCTAGTTGGAAGGCGATGAGTGAAGAGACTAGGAGTGAGGTGATCTATCCACACCTTCCTACTTCTTTCGCTTGTCTCTCCGTAAAGGAGAAGTCAGAGGAAGTATCCAGCGGTTGATCCGAGGGATGTCTTCCCGTGTTAGTTTGTTGTCGGCCAGTTTAGGGTTCAGAGTGTCTGTACCTTTCTTTTATCTTTTCTGGAGCTGCGTCTCCAAGTATCTTATGTATAGGAGCTGCGTCTCCAATCCTTTATGTTGAGTCTGTATCTTTCTGTTTTATTTCTGTAGTCGGATTGGGTTTTTATGTAAACCTTTATGAACTTATGAACTTATATTATGAAATGTTTCTATTTACCTGACACGCATAAACGGTAACAAGCTTTTATAGTTATGTCTTGTGAAAAGGAAAAATTTACCTCATATTTCTTAAGTGATTTTAATTAACCCGTTTTCGGCCTTTTAGTTTTTTTAAAAATGTCCGCTATGTGATGCTACCGGAAAGGGTGTTACACGGTCCCCCACACCGAAAAAAAGTCTTGATCTCTTGTTGTCCTTGACTGGAGCCACTCCCTCCATGGTTGACGTTAAACTGAGCTGGGTGATCGTAAGGTCTCGCCCTCTATTGGAACCTTCCTCCCTTGCCCTTCTGGGTGCTCTGAATAGGTCCACCACTTCTAACTTGTTGTTGGACCGTCCCCGCTCGGTCATGTCCTTCTACTATTGTGCATTTCTCTACTAACTCGATAAAGGAATTGATGCTCAAAGGCAACATCGTTCGCTTCAACTTCGGTCTCAATCCGTCTTCGAACCTCTGACACACCTACTCTTCATTCGGATGAACTTGATCGAACTAGGAAAGTTTGAGGAGTGCCTCGAATATCATTGCATACTCGCTGACAGACATCTGTTCCTGCTTTAGTCATAGGAACTCCTTCTCCTTCTCTTGCCTGATGCTTCTTGGAAAATACTTCTCTAAGAAGCTCTCCCAAAAAAGTTGCTAGGTCACGATCCTTCCTCCGGCCTCTAATAGTCTGGCCTTGGTCCTCCCCTAAGCTTCTGCTGCTCCAACCAGCATGAAAGTAACGTATGTAACTTTTCGATCTTCCCGGCAATGCATTGCTATAAAAACCTTCTCAATCTCCTATAATCACATCTCCATGGCCTTTGGATTGTCTTCCCCGTGAAACTGAGGAGGATTTCCTTTCATGAAAGCATTGAGACCTGTGTCCACGGCCTCGTCCCCTATGACAACTTGTAGTTGAGTCTGTCTCACCTCTCTTTCTTCCTGCCTTTGCATGTACTGGGCAGTCTGCTGAGTTTGCAGCATCGTTGTCGTAGCTAGATCTCTCATCGCCCTCATTGCCTCAGAGGTGTCACCCCCACTTCCGGTACCCGAGTGGTCACCGTTATTGTTATTGTCGTTGTTTCCAGTCGCAGCCGGCCTACCTCTGGTACCTCGACCTCATGCCATCTAGCTTCCTGTAAAAAGGAGCTATCAGTTCTATTCATAAGACATATAATAGCACTTAACAATTAAACATATCGTATGCCTTTTGAATGAAAACAGTTATCACATATCGATAACTAGCGCATCAGACACTCTACCCATAACCAAACTCAGTTGATACAACTCGGGTATTAACCGTTAAAGCCAGTACACTACTCAGACTTGCAGTAATGGTTCCAAACCTCCACAATCCATTATAGAACCAAACTGCTCTGATACCATCAAAATGAGACGACCCCACTTACGTAGGATAATCCCATTAGTCCCAAGCTTATATTATTAACTATGCCGAACCGTATTAGATCGATAGCATGATATTCAAACAACGTAGGGAAACGTAAAGAAACATATAACATACGGAAAGCACAGAAAACCACATTAGAGTAAAGCGCAAGTATAAAACAGTTATAGAGATACCAAGCATAAAAAGTAGCCCCACTAGTAGGTCACTGTACATAGGTACACAAACAATTTATACATAAACTGAAAATACATCACAAACAAAAGAAAGACCCTCAGAACTCGCTAGCACTCCCCAACCCACACTCAAAGTATATCAAAACCTCGTCACTCAACCCTAGAGACGCACTTGCAAGCCCTCATCATTAGTGATGAGAATGCCCTGAGCTACCATGTGCCTTTCCATGTGTATGCCTATAAACCCGCGTAGGCTCGTACTCGAAAGAGGAACTCGACACAACTATGCGACGTCTCTGATATGTCCTCAGGTACTGCTCAGTACGCCCCCTTTGACCTCTGTAGGCCAAGCCTCGCCTAATGGATGCCACTGAAGACTGTGGCACTGCCCACAGATAATCCTGCTCTCTCTACCTCGGTGGGGCCAGATCCGCGGAAAGGGAAGAAATTGGATGACTCTGAACGGCCCTATGAGATCCTCCACATGCGATGCCCCTCCTCTGAAAAGAATGCTAACCGCTCCTGTGTGTAACACCCCAATTTTCATTTATACATGTGTTAAATATATGTTTATATGTTGATTTATGTCCTTGGTTTTATGTTGGATGTTTAAGTATATGTTTAGGGTGGTTTAGCCTTTAGAAAGGGTCAATCCATTTGAGTCCAAGAAACCTGTTTTATGGTTTTGGACGTATCTTGAGTTCTAGATGTCCGATTGAGACGATCTTGGATGCATTGGAAAGCTTAGAGAATTATCTACAAGTTAGAATAGTCATAATTAATCGATAATGAGGGTCATAGAAGCCATAATCGATTATGATAATCGATTATGTCGGATACCATAATCGATTATGACTGCGTTTTTCTGCAGAAACAGGTTTTAAATCCTTATTTTGGCCCGTTTTATCTTAAACCTTTTTATAACCCTTTAAGCACGAAATAAACCCTAGTTTAGCAGCCTCTAAACCTCTTAATCCTTTTGAGATTCGTCAAAAACGTAAACCATTTTACCTGTTATCGTTGGAAAATCACCACAGCTGATACGAAGCCCCTGTGCAGCCGTTCTTCTTTGTTCTAGTTAACCTTAATAGGTTAGGGTTGAGGTAAATTCGTGTACCGTTGTCTCTTCTCCAATTCTCCTTAAGTTTTCTTGATTGGGGGACTGATTATGAACATTTTTGGGTCCTACTTGGCACCTCATACAACAATTGTATTGAATCAAGGACAAGACAACTATTTATCTCCTTTGTTCTAGTTTGAGTCTTCTAGTTGTGATCAAGGTAAGATAACCAACCCTAGAGTTCGTTCTTTTTCCTTTAATTTCTATTGGATTAGGAATTGAATCTATTCCTTTTGTTATGTTGTATTGTGATCAAGCGCTTGGCCCTGAGACGGAGCCAAGAATGAATCTCGCACTCTCTTTTTCCTCGGATTTCGTTTTGTCATACCAGGTATGGGGGGAGAAGGTTGATATGAATATAGGTGTAGGGGTAGCGTAAGATAAAGGGTTAACCCATGACCCTAATAACATGTTGATGTATGATGTATGATTTTTGATATATTATCTATGTATTCATGTATGTCTTGGAATGTTGTTAATTGACTATATGTGATATTCTTGATTCCGATGATTATTGAATGTGATTTATCACTGTTATGGCATGTATATGTGTGTTGATTGCATGTTTCATGTTGATGATGATGAACTATGATGGATGGCTACGTTGTTTATGCCTTGAAAGTAGACGTTAAATTAATCTTAAGTCATAGATTAAGTTATAGGTCCATGAGAATTCATAATAAATGGAGCTAGTATGAGAGGTGAGGATGATAGCCAAGGATTCTTAGTTCAAACATATAGGTGTTGATCTGTGAGTGTTAAAAATATTCAAGGTTAGAAATAAACTTAAAACTAGGTATGACAGCTGCTGTAACAGGGGTGATAAATGATTACTACGTAGTAATAGTCAATTATCAGGTTAGCAATAATCGACTATCAGGTTGGAAGTATTGAACATAGTGGGAAATAGTTGATTATTGGATATGAGTGAAACTACATGATCTTGCATATTTAAATAAAGGAAGTAAGTGAAGAATGTGTTAATCTAAAGAATATATTTTGAGGATAGTAATGAAATTAAGATGAGAACATTAATGAGAATAACAGTAAGAAAAATAGAGATAGAAGCTTAGTTAACTCATATGATACTTAATAAAGATAATAATGCTAGTAGTAATGATGTGGTACTATTAGTGGTGTTGATAAAGACGGTAACGATAGGTTATCGCCAGATGTTGATTGTGATCATCGTTGATGGTCAAGGTTATTAATCATTGTGAATGATTATGATGAAGGATGGTTGGACATGTGATTGCTTGTTTGTTCGACATTGCATGCATCATTGCATAAAAGATGTTTGATGGGTAGAAAGCAAACGATGAATTGCGATGGTGGAGGCCATAATGGGTGTGATCCCGGCCTTGAGGGTAGAGTCGGGTAAGGAGGTTCCACATGGCATGGACTTGCAACCCGTGGCCGGAGCATCCTATTGACAACCTGATTACCCTGACGAGCCACTGTACGTTTTCAAGATTAGTGAGAGTATCTGTGGCGATCATCTGGTATGGTTGGAGATTAGTGAGCGTCCTATTGACTACTTGACTACCCTGACGAGCCACTATACGCTTGGAGATTGTTGGAGGTCTTCAAGAGGTGAGTAAAAACGACATTTTTCTCACCCTTCCATGGTGCAAACGATTTTGGGAAAGGGGGTTTGATTTATCTAATGAATTATAGAGAAATTTCAATGGAAAAATACATCTGTTGGTCAAATCCTACTTTTCAAATTAGGGGGTTTCCATAGAAAACGAAATTAATGTTTAATTAGGGAATTTTATGATATGAATGCTATAAATGTTTGTTTATTCGATGTGAATTTTGGAATTCCCTCATGATTAAATCGGTATGTTGCTATATGTCATATATGATATGTGTTATTAAATGAAATCAATGAAATTAGTATGCCATGAATGATTGCTATGAAAAGAATGATATATTGATTGCTTGGCATGTATTTAATACTTCCATAGTAGGGGTATTAAGGGTCGAGGAAATACCACCATTGTAGGGGTATTGACCTTGGGGGAAAAACATCACCATTGTAGGGATGTTAACAATTCCATCACAGCAGGGGTATTGTGATTGAGAAAATATCCCATGGTAGGGGTATTAAAATGAGAAACATCACCACAACAGGGATGTCAATAAATACCACCATAGCAGGGGTATTAAGATGAGAAACATCACCACAGCAGGGATGTCGAAAAATACCACCATAGCAGGGTATTGAAGTGAGAAACATCACCACAGCAGGAATGTTGATAAATACCACCACAGCAGGGGTATTGATTTGGTAACTTCACCATAGCAGGTAAGGTCGAAACACTCCTCATGAGTAGTGGTGGGCAATGGGACGCCATTGTTTTTGTTTATGATTGGTAAAATAAGTGCATAGGATAAATGTTCTTGAAAATTGAAATATGTGGTGTGTTGGTCTGAATAATTTTATTATTGATATTATAGAAAAATTATATTATTTTCGAAGTAACAGGTGCCATGGTTGTTTTTCCGGTTACTGCGTTGGCGAGCATAACACTGTTTGTGAAAATAATTTATAACTGTTTTTATTTACCGGGATTCCCATCTCATTAGTAGTGTTATTTTCAAAACACAAGGACGTTATTCTTGAGACCGAGGAGGCTTGAAGACTCGAGATTCTTAGTAGTATTCTTATAGCTTTGGTTAGTATTATGATGTTCCAGAACCGTTTGTGGCTAGACCTTAGTTATTTTGTTTTTATACGTTTAGGTTATTAGTTGGCGCCTTGTTTTAAGAGTTTCGGATTAATTATGATATTTCAGTTTTTGAGGATTTCGTGATGTAAAGACCAATTTATTATTATTATTATTATTATTATTATTATTATTATTATTACATTAAGTATTATATTATGAAAAAAAATTATTTCACCACGTTTTATTTTAAAATTTTATTTTGGATTATTAATGTAACGAAGGACATTACACATAGCTAGGCATATCACAATGGAGTCTAGATTCTCTCCAGCAACATTTATCTATGTATAGCCTTTCTCCAGCAAAAATCTTAACCATCCATTAGATTTAACGGCTCCAATAAAAAAGCCAACAATTTAATGCATTAAAAAAATATCAAAACCCAAAACCAATAACCCTTTCTCGCTTCCCGCCTCTCATCCCTCACCACGGCAAGCCACTGCCAACTTGCCACCGTTCACGGCAACCCGTCGCCGTTCCATCACTTTGTCTCTCTGCCTTCTTCCCCGCGCTGTCTTCAATGTTGTAGAATGCTCTGCTACCGCTCCAACATTCACGACGAGCACACCGTCACGACGTCTTTTACGTTGAGCACACTGCCTGCCACCGTTCAGGTTCACTCCTCATCACTTTCCCCTCTCTGTTATGCAATTTTTTTGGTGTTGGTTGTGGTTGCCCTTTCCGCTTGCCTTCTGGTTACAGCACTGAACAAGATGGTCTTTCGATTGGGATTGCATCCTTGATCTGTGGTCTTTCAATGGGTGTTAGTGTTGTTAAAAACAAATAAACTGCTTTGGATTCTTGTTAAAGCTGAAAGCCACCACTTCAGATTACCATCTTGACCATTTTGAGGTTGACAACTCCACTGATGGTAAGATGCATTTAATGAATATGATCAGCTAGCCGTGAACGGCGGCGGCTCACCGTGACAAGCGGCGGCTTGTCGGGGTCGGCGGTATCATGTGGTTGGTGAGGGATGAGGCCCTCGTTTGGGTTTTTTATGATTTTTTTAATCATTTAAAATGTTGGCTTTTTTGGATCGTTAGATATAATGTATGGTTAAGATCTTTGTTGGAGAGGTGCTGTAGACAAATGTTGCTAGAGAGAATCTAGATCCATCACAATGACTCTATATAAACCAATATTGTATCAGTATCACACGCTAATTCAAATCATTATTAGTTTCGCGCACACACAGGGACGGATCTATTCATATTCTTAGGAGGGCCTTGGTCCTCCCTAAATTTTTAAAATTTTGGAATTATTAATAGACTAAAATTAGATGTCTTCTTTGGTACCCCCAATAATTTTAAAATAAAAGTTATCTTGTCCAATCAAAATGTGTCACCTCAATTAAATGGGTCATAATAGTGAATCAAGTCAAATGATTCTCACCATCTAATTGGGTCACCTAGGATGGGTAAATTTACCCTTGGAGTACTAGAGAATTCACCATTCACTAGTGCACAATATGCATTCCACGTTAGGGATTTACAACGGTTGTTTTATATCCTTAGTAGAAAATAGCGCGGTGGCAATTTTGTAATAAATTGCATTTAGTTTAAGACTTTCTACTACGGTTCCCTCTATAACCGTAGTTGAAATTCTTGTTTCCTACCCGCGCTCAATTTCCACTACGTCTGGATTTAGAACCGTAGTACAAAGTTTATTTTCTACTACGGTTCAAAATGCAGCCGTAGTGGAAATTAATTTCGACTACGGTTTCATTTAGAACCGCAGTAGAAAGTCTAATTTTGAAATAACCTAAACAATTCTCATTTTGATGCGCATTACAATGTTACTCTCTGTTGTAACACCCCGCTTTTCGTTAAGTACTTTATATAAGCTTGTTTGGCTGTTTAAGTTTGTTTGGTTAAGTTATAATTGTTGGTTAAGGGTTAAGTGGGATTTTTGACTTAAAAATCCCTTTCTAGAACATAGGCACGGCCATGCTTATGTCCAGCACGCCCATGCTTGGACGCATGTCTTGTGACCAGTTGAGTCACAAGCAAGGCCGTGCTTGAGTGCGGACTACGTTTCGCTGACGCTAAGTTCAGCACGATCGTGCTGAAGGAGCGCACAGCCGTGCCATGCGTGCAGCCTATATAGGGGCACAGAAATCGAAAGTTGCGTTTTTAACCCTCATTTGGTGGCTGCTACTACCCTAGTGTAGCCAGACCTGCCCTGTTCCCTATCTCCGTCAAGCTCAGTACATTTTTGGAGTTTTGGAGACTTTGGTAAGCTTTTGTTAAGCTGTGCCAGTTGTGTAGGTAACATTTCTTCCCTTTCTTAATTTCCTTTCCTATTATTTGATTGGAAACTGATTTGGTTAATGTTTTAGTTGACCAAGGCTTGGATTCAGACTGAGCCGCTTGGGAGGACTTGACCGGTTTGTTGTCTGGGGCTATCATTGTTGGAACCTTCGAACCAGGTATGGGGAGAAGGATAGTGTAACCACTAGGCAATGGGGGTACTGTAAGAAGAGGGTTCCCATGACCCCGAGTTATTTGTATGTTGTATGTTTAACATGCCTGTTGCTATAAATGTTCTTTGCTGTTATTAACATGTTTTTGGTTAAAATTCAATATGCCAATATTATATGCATTGCCTGTTATGTTGGTACTTGATGGTATGTTTATATCATAATTATTGGTTGAGATGTTGTTATATGATGTTAATGGTTGAATGGTTGTTGCTGTGATAAATCTGCTGATACAACCCTAAATTGGTTAATTAGGACTTTAATTGGTCAGATAATAAAGGGACTGTTGTTCCCCGAAAATATTCATAAGACATGGATTAGTAAAAGGTGAGGTTTTTATGCTGATGGTTTAGTCAAGAATCTTAGGAATGATTTTTGAGAGTGTTAGGGTCTAATTGGTTAAATAATCAAATGTTGAACTCTGCCCAGAACAGCATTGTCGCGCGATCAGCACGGCCGTGCTGAACAGGGAGCATGCCCGCGCTCCCAATTTGAATTCTGGAAATGGCCGCACTTTAAGCACGACCGTGCAGCAAAGGATCACGCCCGTGCCTAACAGGGAGCACGCCTATGCTGATGAGCACGGCTGTGCATGAAAGGAAGCACGCCCGTGCTTTATTTATATGACAGCAAGCCCACAGCTCAAGCAACACGGCCACAGCCTCAAGAAGTCAGTACAACAGCAACGGCACCATCCACGGTATCAACCCGATAACAACACGACACACAGCCAAACTTATTCTATGGCATTCCGCCACAACTCTTAATATGATAGCATACAGCATAGCAACAACAATAATATCACCATAGTAGCAGTAACATCAACAACAGCATATAAGCAGCTAGCAGCATATCACGTATACCAAGTAGCATATAGGCAGATAGATAGCGACAACAGCCAATAACATACAGTCATACATCCGCAAACATCCTCAATTAACACTTCTCTAACCTAGGGTTTCCAAACTTAATGACGATAGCCCAAAGTAAGCTAAACCTAGGGTCTAGATACTTTATCAGGGCTCAACCACTAGTAGGGTTAGGGCTTCCCTACGCATAGCAGAAATCACAACTACATTACTCTTGCCTTCCCGACGGTAGCAGTACTCTTTCTCCCCACCTGAACTGTCGGCACACAAATCCACGCGATCACCGGCTCACTCCTCCTTCCTCAAGCTCACAGCCCCCTTCAATGGCAGCTCGAAGAACAGCCCCAATCCTCTTGGTAGCCACGGCCTTAGTCCTCAATTTACAGGAAATCATGAGCATGCACTTTGCCCTAATAACGAGCACAACACATATACAACAGTATTAGCCCTAGGGCAAGCCCAAAAGATCAAAGAAAAAGGTAAAGACTCGAAAAATGCCAAGAACACGAAGAACGCGTGTTAGGGGTTCGAATTTACCTGGGACAAATCGAGAAACTAATCCGTTGGAGTTGTGTAAAACTTCGCTGCGATTGCAATGGTGTAGTCAGAATCGCGTTTCGACGGCTCGGTCACCTCTAACCTCAAGCTTTCTCCCTCAAGAACTCAGACCTTCTCTCTCTAACTCGCAGAAAAGCTCCAAGTTTCGTGCAAAATGAGAAGATGAAAGTGGAAGCTCCACTTATGGTTTTTGCTGTCCACGCTTAAGCGTTCATCACTTTGCACGCTTGAGCGTTGCCATGCTCTAGCGTGGGATCTCTCCACGCTCGAGCGTGGGACCTCGTCCACTCCGCCTGCTCCCTGACTTGACACGTGTCTCACACGTGTCCAAACTTAGAGCGGCTGCTCAGCACACTCAGAACGCTGAAACGTCCAACTCCTCCCACGCTTAAGCGTCGGAACGCTCGAGCGTGAAGTCCTACCACGCTTGAGCGTCAAGCTCAGCGAGAGAAGAACTTCCAGTCTTCTGACTTCCTCAGTTACTCGTTTAACGCCTTAGGCACCTCCAACTTTGTTCAAGCCTATTCCTAAGCTTCAAACTAGGCCTAAAACTAACACACAACAATTCACACAATCATCCAAAGCCCCGATCGAGGTTAACCAGCTCGATCAGAGTCACAGCGAAACCGGGATGTTACATTACCACGCCCCTTACAAAAAATTTCGTCCCTGAAATTTCCGTCGTATACCTGTGAACAAATAAGGATGACTCTGGCGCATCTCAGCTTCGCGTTCCCACGTTAAATCACCAGTCACTGGGTTCCATTCCACTCTTACTAACGGAATGTGCTTACCGCGTAGCTCCTTGATCCTTCTATCCAAGATCCGAACAAGTGAAGCTTCGTACTCCAGATTCTCTTTCAGTTGAATTGATTTGGGCTCTAACACATGTGATGGATCGGGATAGTATTTTCTAAGTTGAGATACGTGAAAGAAGTCATGGAGATTTGAAAGATTTTGTGGCAAAGCTATCTGATAGGCTATAGGGCCGATTCGTCGAAGAATCTGAAACGGTCCTATGAAATTAGAAGTTAGCTTCCTGGATCTGATTTCCCTGCCCACTCTAGCTCTTGGGGTAACTCTTATGAAAACATGGTCGCCCTCTTGGAATTCCAAAGGCCTCCTCCTCTTGTCAGCATAGCTCTTCTGCCTGTCCCTTGCAACCTTCATCTTTTCCTGTATCTTACGGACTTGTTCCATCGTCTGCTGTACCAACTCTGGTCCTAACAGCTGACATTCTCCCATCTCAAACCAGCATAACATAGTCCTGCACTTTCGTCCATATAGTACTTCGTACGGCGCCATCCCAATACTAGAATGGAAACCGTTGTTGTAAGTAAACTCGATCAATGGAAGAAACTCGTCCCAACTTCCCGTGTTTTCCAACACGTACGCCCTTAAGAGATCCTCCAATGGCTGAATTGTTCGTTCCGACTAACCATTTATTTGAGGATGATAAGCAGAACTCATACTTAACTTAGTTCCCATTGCACCGTGTAAGCTCCTCCAAAACCTTGAGGTAAACCTTGGATCGCGGTCTGAAACGATACTCGAAGGTACCCCATGCAGCCTTACAACTTCCTTGATGTAAATCTGAGTTAATCGCTCCAAAGAGTAACTCTGGTTGATTGGTAAGAAGTGACCACACTTCATCAATCGGTCGATGATTACCCAAACTGCATCACACCTTTTCTGAGTCCTTGGCAACCCAGAAACAAACGTCCATAACAATACTATCCTATTTCCATTCTGAGACGTCTAACATTTGCAACAACCTTGCTGGCTTCTGGTGTTCAATCTTCGCTTTCTGACACACCAAGCAGGTTAGGACATAAGCTGCTACGTCTTTCTTCATCCTTGGCCACCAGAATAGCTTCTTCAGATCATGATACTTCTTGGTAGCCCCCGGATGGAAGCTCATCTTGATTTTGTGTGCTTCCTCCAAGATCACATTCTTAACTTCTCTATCTGTCGGCACACAAACCCGGTCACCATACCTAAGCAGACCATCTGTACCTTTTCTAAATTCCGAAGTCTTACCTTCTTCTATCAACTGATTCACACTCTCGAGGTACTTATCCTCAGCTTGCTTCTTCCACAACAGGTTCAGCGAATCGCTAGTTACTCTAACCATCCCCAAATTCAGCTTATCTTCGACGATTTTCGCTTCTAGGTTCAGATCTCGAAACGCCTCTAAAAGCTCTAGTTCCTTTACCATCATCGTAAATACGTGTAGGGACTTCCTGTTGAGCGCATCCGCTACAACATTCACCTTACCTGGATGGTATTGCAGGTCGAATTCATAGTCCTTTATGAATTCCATCCATCTTCGCTGCCGCATGTTCAACTCTTTCTGGTCGAACAGATACTTCAGGCTCTTATGGTCGCTAAACACACTGAATTTAGCACCATAAAGATAGTGTCTCCATCTCTTCAATGCAAACACTATCGCAGCCAATTCCAGATCATGCGTTGGATAGTTTTGCTCATGTACTCTTAACTGCCTGGAGGCATACGCCACCACTTTCCTGTCTTGCATGAGCACACATCCCAAGCCTTGATAAGATGCATCACAGTATACATTGAATCGTCCTAAAGGATCTGGTAACACCAGCACAGGTTACGTGGTCAGTCTTCTTTTCAGCTCCTGGAAACTCTGCTCGCAAGTCTCTGACCACTCAAATGTTTTCCCTTTTCTCGTCAACTGCGTCATAGGTAACGCAATCTTAGAGAATCCTTCTATAAACCTCCGATAGTAGCCCGCTAAACCAAGAAAACTTCTCACCTCGTTTACAGACTTAGGGCTTTCCCAACTCACTATGGCCTCAACTTTCGCAGGATCCACTACGATTCCATCCTTACTGATCACATGGCCTAGAAACTGAACTTTCTCTAACCAAAACTCACACTTCGACAGTTTAGCATACAACTGTCGATCCTTTAGTACTTGCAACACCGTCCTTAGATGCTCTTGGTGTTCCTCTTTACTCGAAGAGTACACAAGGATGTCATCGATAAAAACAACAACAAACTTGTCGAGGAACGGTCAGAAGATCCTGTTCATATAATCCATGAACATGGCTGGAGCATTAGTCACACCAAACAGCATAACCAAATACTCGTAGTGACCATACCGACTCCGAAAAGAAGTCTTTGGCACATCCTACTTCTTAACCCGAATTTGATGGTATCCAGATCGCAGGTCGATCTTAGAAAACACAGCTTCCCCTTTCAGCTGATCCATCAAATCATCTATCTGTAGTAACGGATACTTGTTCTTTATCGTCACTTTGTTCAGCTGATGATAGTCTGCGCACAGTCTTGAGCTCCCGTCTTTCTTCTGCACAAACAACACTGGAGCTCCCCACGGGGATGCACTAGGTCTGATAAATTCCTTGCCTAGCATCTCATCCAAATGCTTCTTTAACTCCATCAACTCTACTGGAGACATCCGATACGGTGCTATCGATATAGGTCCAGTTCCCGGTACCAGGTCTATGGCAAACTCCACCTTTCTCTCTGGTGGTAATCCAGGAACGTCATCGGGGAACACATCCGGAAATTCTTGCACGATAGGCATAGCTTCAACACTAGGGGTCTCCTTCACTTCCAAAGAGAACAGCACCATATACTCGTCCGATCGTTCACCCGTCGGAGTACTCTCGTTGGCAGGCATCAATCTAGATTGCTCGGAAAAACTAAGTTTTATTTGAACAGCCTAACATTACATGGTTGGCCGAAAGCCATTCCATGCCTAGGATTACATCTAGCTGTTGCATAGGCAAACAGATAAGGTCAACAAGAAAATGACGGTTTTCTACCGTAATGGGACATTTACGGAATACAGATAGGGTTGTTAAAGAATCACCGGTAGGTGTTGAAACAGTTAAGTCATATGGCAAAGTAGAAACAAGCAACCCTAAATGATCCATACACTCTACCGATATGAAAGAATGCGTAGCCCCCGAATCAAACAGAACCAACAAAAGCTTACCAGAAACTAAGCACTTACTTTGGATCGGATCACGACTTTGGGAGACTTCAGAACCTCACACGGCAAACACCCTTCCGGTTGTCTGTGGCCTGATCCGCTGACTTGCCACAACTGATCTCGCTCCACCACTCTGAGTCCTACCACTCTGCTGCTGAATCTTAGCCCTTCTGCTCACTTCGGGCTTGCAGTCTGACGCATAGTGACCCATCTGATTGCAATTAAAACACCTGACATGTTGGGTCCTCAGAAAGTTCGTGACCATATGCGGTCCTCCGCACCGAAAACAAGTCTTGATCCTTTGCTGTGTCTGACTGGAGCTGCTCACTGCATGGTTGACATTGAATCGAGCCGGGCGATCATACGGCCCTACTCTCCTTTGGAAATTGCTGCTTCTGCCACTTTGACTGCTCCGAACAGGTCGACCACTTGTCTTTTGTTGGATGACAGTCCCTGCTCGGTCATGTCCCTCAACCATGGTGCATTTCTCCACCAACTCGGAAAAAGATCCAATACTCAAAGGCAACATTGCTCGCTTCAACTCGGGCCTCAACCCATCCTCGAACCTCTTGCATACCCATTCTTCATCCGGATGGATCTGGTAGAACTGAGAGAATTTGAGTAGTGCTTCAAACCTCATCGCGTACTCACCCATGGATAGCTGTTCCTGTTTCAGACTCAGGAACTCCTTTTCTTTTTCCTACCGGGTGCTCCTCGGGAAGTATTTCTCCTGAAAACACTCCCTGAATAGTTGCCATGTCAACACCCTTCCTCCGACCTCTAGCAGTCTGGCCTTGGTTCTCCACCAAGCCTCTGTTGCTCCTACTAACATGAAGGCAGCATATGTGACCTTTCTGTCTTCTCTGCAGTGTGTGGCCATGAAAAATTTTTCTATCTCCTGCAACCACATTTCCGCAGCCTCAGGGTTATACTCTCCGTGGAATTGGGGAGGATTTCCCTTTATGAAGGCATTGAGACCGGTATTCACCATCTCATTCTCCCTTACAGCATGCAGCTGATCCTGCCTGACTTCCCTCTCTTCCTGCCTTTGCATATAATGGGCAGTTTGTTGAGTCTGCTACATCATTGCGGTAGCCAAGTCCCTCATGGCCCGCATGGCTTCAGATGTATCACCACCACTTCCTATCCCTGAGTGGTCACCATTATTGTTATCATCATTATGTCTAGTTGTCGGCCTTCCTCTTCCACGTGCCATTTAGCTTTCGGTAAAAAGGAGCCATCAATGCCGATTCATAAGACATATAATAGCACTTAACAGTTAAACATATCATATGCCTTATGAATGAAAACAGTTATCACACTTCGATAACTCGCGCATCGAACACTCTACCCAAAACCCGACACAGTTGATACGACTCGGTTATCAACCGTCAAAGCCAGTACACTTAACCTTCACAATCCAATTTAGAATCGAACTGCTCTGATACCATAATAATGAGACGACCCTCCTCTCTTAGAAGGATAATCCCATTAGTCCCAACTCTTATTATTATTATTATTATTATTATTATTATTATTATTATTATTATTATTATTATTATTATTATTATTATTATTAACTATGCCTAGCTGTATATAAAGCGATAGCGTGGTATACAAGCAGCGTTGCGGAAAACAAAACGACGTAAACAAGAACGGCAAGCATAGCAAACGATGATCAGAGTATAAAGCGCAAAATAAGCATAACTGTATAATATCATGCATAAGTTAGCCCCATCAGTAGGGCACTGTACATATATATACATACGGTCGGGTAGAAACCAAAAATACATCAAGAGCAAAAGAAAACACTCGGAGATCACCAATAAGCCCCGTCCCGTCTCAAAAGATACATCAAAAGCTCTCAGCTCACTCCCTAGGACGCATTGGCAGGCTCTCACCATCAGTGGTGAGGATGCCCTGAGCTACCCTGACCCTCGCCATGAGTACGCCTGTAACGTACAATCGGCTCGTACTCTAACGAAGAACTGGACACCACGATCTTACGCCTGCGGTAAGTCCTCAAGTACTGCTCAGTCCTCCTGTGCTGGCCTCGGTAGACGTAACCTCTCCTCCTGGTCACGACCGATGACTGGGGTGTAGACCATAAAAAAGGCAGAGGGGTCTACCCGCCATCCCCTCTCGCCATGGTAGATAATCTCAATATCGCCCAGCACCGGCATCCGCGGTGTCCCCGTGATGAACGGGTGAAGCCTCGGGTCCATGCTAAATCTCCGCTGGCTCGTCGTCTTCAAGCGATCCCATAATAGATAACAAGGAAAAACGGAAGGGAGATAAGAAATACAGCGCGTCATAAAGTAGGAAAACAGTAGTAATGCAGTAAACACACAACAGGTAGCATATAACAGATATCACATTTATAACATTTACTACATTCCAGCACACATCTCTCAAGACAATAATTGCAACAGACATCCATCCCATGAGTCTCACACTCAGATCAATCCTCTAGACCGGGATACTAATCCCATGCCGCATGTCGGCCGAAAAACGTCCTTATGCAAGTTCCCAACTGGAACGGTTCCACACCCGAACAAGTCCTCACTGGAACAGGTTCTGTGTCGGAACGGAGTTAGCCTGTCCAAGAAACTGAACCGCTCGCTTTGACCAATAAGAGTGCATCCCCATTCCATACCGGAACCGGGGTATCTCGGTCGCCTCGAAATGTTAGCCTGGAACAATTAGAAAGCTCTGGGATTAGTTGGGCAAATCGGAATGGATCGGGCATCACGACAGGATAGGAGCTACCTCATCCGTCGCTGTAAACTATTCCCGAGACCGGCAACATCCCCAAGGCCACTCACTTGACCGCCCCATCTACTTTCCGTACCCGCACTCAGGTACCGCTAACCTCATATGACGCTGGCAGCCCATACTACCTGTCACATGGCCTTGCCACTTGGCAGCTGATGATGATATGCAGCAAACATCCTCAACGGGCTTAATACCGGATCTCACGCCCAAGCTCTCAATCAGAAACAACACGATGCCACTGCATCCACACAGCCACAGCCTCGACGCCACGCGTCCACGAGCCACAGCTCAAGCAACACGGCCACAGCCTCAAGAAGTCAGTATAACAGCAACGGCACAATCCACGGTATCAACCCGATAACAACACGACACACATCCAAACTTATTCAATGGCATTCCACCACAACTCTTAATATGACAGCATACATCATAGCAACAACAATAATATCACCATAGTAGAAGTAACATCAATAACAACATATAAGCAGCTGGCAGCATATCACCTATACCAAGTAGCATATAGGCAGACAGATAGCAACAATAGCCAACAAAATACAGTCATACATCTGCAAACATGCTCGATTAACAGTTCTCTAACCTAAGGTTTCCAAACTTAACGACGATAGCCCAAAGTAAGCTAAACCTAGGGTCTAGATACTTTATCAGGGCTCAACCACTAGTAGGGTTAGGGCTTCCCTACGCATAGCAGAAATCACAACTACATTACTTTTGCCTTCTCGACGGCAGCAGTACTCTTTCTCCCCACCTGAATTGTCGGCACGCAAATCCGCACGATCACCGGCTCACTCCTCCTTCCTCAAGCTCGCAGCCCCCTTCAATGGCAGCTCCAAGAACAACCCCAATCCTCTTGGTAGCCGCGGCCTTAGTCCTCAATTTGCGGGAAATCACGAGCACTCACTTTGCCATAATAAATAGCACAACACATATACAACAGTGTTAGCCCTAGGGCAAGCCCAAAAGATCAAAGAAAAAGGTAAGGACTCGAAAAACGCCAAGAACACGAAGAATGCATGTTAGGGGTTCGAATTTACCCGGGACAAATTGAGAAACTAATCCGCTGGAGTTGTGTAAAACTTCATCGCGATTGCAACGGTGTAGTCGGAATCGCGTTCCGATGACTCGGTCACCTCTAACCTCAAGCTTTCTCCCTCAAGAACTCAGAACTTCTCTCTCTAACTCGCAGAAAAGCTCCAAGTTTCGTGCAAAATGAGAAGATGAAAATGGAAGCTCCACTTATGGTTTCTGTTGTCCACGCTTAAGCGTTCATCACTTTGCATGCTTGAGCGTTGCCACGCTCTAGCGTGGGATCTCTCCACGCTTGAGCGTGGGACCTCGTCCACTCCACCTGCTCCCTGGCCTGACATGTGTCTCACACGCGTCCAAACTCAGAGCAGCTGTTCAGCGCACTCAGCACGCTGAAACGTCCAACTCCTCCCACGCTTAAGCGTTGGAACGCTAGAGCGTGAAGTCCTACCTTGCTTGAGAGTCAAGTTCAGCGAGAGAAGAACTTCCAGTCTTCGGACTTCCTCAGTTACTCGTTTAACGCCTTAGGCACCTCCAACCTTGTTCAAACCTATTCCTAAGCTTCAAACTAGTCCTAAAACTAACACACAAAAATTCACACAATCATCCAAAGCCCCGATCGAGGTTAACCAGCTCGATCAGAGTAACAGCGAAACCAGGATGTTACATTAGCTTCCCTGGAATTAGAGAGCCTTCCTGATGTTGGATGTAACACTACCCTCGGGTGCTACGCCCACGAACTCAAAATGCGGAAAAACATCGATAAAATAAAACGCTGGTTGCTTTCAGAAAATACTTTAATTAAGTAGCTACGTTCGAAAACGCAGTTCTAAAAATTTTCTGCATGCATAGGTGATCCAATTCAAGACAAGGAAATAAACTTCTTAACACACATCATTATTCACTGTTCATAAAAACATAAATAATACCTAGGTTCAGGTCTAGTATATATATTACAGACTTAAGACACATTGTCAACATTCATGCAGCAAATAAATATAAGACCGCTCCAAAACTAAATGACTCCTATGTTGGTCGGGCTAAAAGTAGCCGTTGGGATACAAGCCCAAAGTCAGATCCTTCAAAAGGCTCCATCATCCGAGTCCTCACGTGTCCGCGGGGACCTATGATCAACATCTGTACATGTGTTACAAAAACACAACAGGGTGTCCAACACGTAGAGGCAAAGGTGAGACACTCATTTATAAGTTTATCACGATAGCCGCACAAGCGACAAACAACAGATACAATCACACACAAATACAGTTATAATAACAGTTATTCATATGAAACAATATCTCAAACACTATCATAAGTTATAATAATGCATGAGACTTCAATATCATCTTTCTAATTCATGTATTCCAGAGATTCCTAGTACCCTTCATTGAGCGATAGGCTGCAATTACACCCATAACACAATTGTTCTAATGAGTCGGCCTCTCAATTTAGGTCTGAACTCCAATTTTTCCAGGGAACCACGTCATAACCATATCCTGCATATTCCAGTCTCTGATTGAGTTCATTCGTGTTTGACAACTGATTTACCACGGCACAGGGTTGCAATGCCACCGGCCACTTGTGGAGTTTCAAACACAGAATGCCGCTATAGCCCAGTGGTCATAACTGGCTGAATTCTCAACTACGTAAGTTGTAGCTCATTTTCAAATAGCACGTCTACCGGTTCATGCATGTACATAGAAAGTTTTTTGTTTTCTTTTTCGCTCATTCTTTTATTTGTCGAGGCATATAGCCCACGACTCGTTTTAAAGGACATTAAGCCCGTCCAAATCAAAACACAAGATGCGAAGTCCGAGTGCTCAATCCACAATACACTAGTCTGACATCTCGGTCAGTAGGTTTGTGTTCATCTCAAAATATTCATCGTTTTTCCTTTTCGGTCATATTTTCTCAAACCAACTTTGGAAAACAAAACACTTTTATTGCTCTTGAACTAAAACATTTCTTTTTCAAAGCGAACATTTTCGGGGAAAAACACATTCTCGTAAACAAAAACCGTTTTCTAAGGTTCCACGTCTTTTTAAAACACTTTTCTGAAACAAAACCCGCTTTGCACAACTTTCCACAAAACCACTTTTTCATTTTCAAAAGAGCATAACTTTTCAAAAAGGAAGGGTTACTTTTCTTGAAAAGCAACACGTTTTCCCAAAAACACCTTTTTGATTCCAAAACTCGATTTTCAAAACTTTGATTTCGGTTTTCGAGCATTTCAATTATTTGTCGAGACATAGCCAGTCCTATGCTCTTTATCAGTCCAGGATATATATATATATATATATATATATATATATATATATATATATATATATATATATATATATATATCCAAAACAGTCCAATATCACAACAAAAGTGCATCCGAGGCATCCATGCCACAAATCATCAACAAGTATACAAGTATGTTTCATTAAGTACAACAACTTCATATCTCATTCAAACACATCTCCAAATCATCAATCAAAACCACCACATCACATATATCAATCAAGCACTATGAAGCTACCAAACTCAAATGAAATACCTCCCTTTACCTCTCTAAGTTGCTCAATCAAAACTCGAACGATTCTCGGCTCCGGCTCCTGTTTCGTCTGCGTCGCCTAAAACAGTCATAGACAATTCAATTCAAAAAACAATCAACACAATGTTACAACATCAAAACATAAATTTTATTCCCCAAAGAGGTCCAAGGTTTGGCGAAGAAAAGACAAAAAGGCTAGGGATCTCATTTGGTTCCAAACTTTTGGATGGTTGGTGCATAAACTTAGTTAACACTAAGACAAGTCTTAATACCCAAAAATATGAAACATGACTCATGGTTTTTCACATATGAAGGTCTCGGCCATGAAGGGAGAAAGGGGTTAGAAAATGATTTGGTTTTCCCCCACTTAGATTCAAAGACAATAGGAAAGGTAAGGATGGAAACAAGTGTTAGAAATCAGAAAATTTGAACAAAAACACTATTCATCAAGAACTCTAGGGTTCGGCCACTTTTGGAAGAATAGGCTACGATGAGAGTTTGATCATATGCTCTTGGGTTTAGGTAGAGGATGATGAAGTGAGCTCAAAGAAATTGGTTTCCCTTAAAAGGATTTTTCTACAATTTCCTATGAATTTTTGAAGTTTTGGATCATAAACTTGAAAACTATGAAATCAAGATTTCAAACTTCAAATAGGAAGATATTCATGGAGCTTAGAGATCATAGAAGTGATCTTACCTAATGAATGATGAAGATTGATCGAGGATTCAAGCTTTTCTTCATGGATTTCAAGCTTTTTCTCTAAGAAAATGGAGGCTTTGGTTCAAGGAGGAAGAAGACATGTTTTGGTGCTCTCAATTCTGGTTTGGGGGTGTGAAGATGGGGGCTGACCAGCCTTTTATACAACTCACTTAAGGGCAAAATGGTCATTTCCTTCAAGAGTAAAATGGCAAAAGTGAAAAAGGTTAGGGGTATTTTGGTCATTTCGCGTCCAGATATTTCCGAACGTCGTGATGACTCTGGCATGCTCTCCTAAGTGATTTGACATGATTTGGCATCAAGATTATCCGTCGTCGGGTTCCGGTAAGTCCATATGCGGCTCCGTTTGTCACTCGATTGCGGATTCCGGTAACCAAAACGTAGAGAATCGAATTCTAAGACTTATAGTCTTGTTCTCGGGTCGATCTGAGGTCTCTGGAGCAGAAAACCCTATTGACAGTGCAAAAACGCAGACCGGGCTCCATTTGAGTTTTTGGCTCAAAATTTAATCATCGCTTTGTACGATAACGTTGAGCATGAATATGGTCTCGGTTTATTTTATTTCATTTTCTCTGTCATTGAATAAAATATAAACTTAATTATTCTACTTGTTGATTTATAAAGACAGTGAAAATCGGGGTGTTACATTACTACCCTTCTAAAAAAAATTTTGTCCTCGAAATTACATACCTTGAAAAAGATAGGGATATTGTAATCTCATCTTGTCCTCGAGCTCCCACGTTGCGTCTCCAGTTGCTTTGTTCCAAACAATCTTGACCAAGGGAACTTGTTTTCCCCTGAGTTGCTTGATCCCCTTATCAACGATTCGCACAGGCGATGTCTCATAAGACAAGTTTTCTCGCAAATGTACTATATCAGGTTCGATTACATGGGACGAATCAGGAATATACTTTCTAAGTTGTGAGACATAGAAAACATTATGAATGTTATACAGAAAAGGTGGTAAGGCAATCTAGAATGTTACTAGACCAATACGTCGAAGAATTTGGTAGGGTCCAATGAATTTGGGAGTGAGTTTTCTGGACTTCATACCTCTACCTACCCGAGTCGTAGGTGTGACTCTTAGGAACACGTGTTCACCTTCTTGAAACTCGAGGGGTCGTCTTCGTGTATCTCAGTAGCTCTTTTGTCTGCTCTGTGTCGTCTTCATATTTTCACGGATTTGATTAATCTTTTCCGTTGTTTGTTGCACAATCTCGGGGCCTACAATCATATTCTCTCCATCCTGGTTCCAACATAACGGTGTCTGGAACTTTCGTCGATACAAGGCTTCATAGGGTGCCATCCCTATGCTAGAATGATAGTTGTTGTTGTAGGTGAATTTGATAAAAGGTAAAAGATCATCCCAACTTCCACCATGGTCTAGGACACATGCTCTCAGCAAATCTTCCAAAGATTGTATCATTCTCTCTGGCTGTCCATCAGTTTGAGGGTGATAGGCTGAACTCAGTCTCAGCCTTGTTCCTAAAGCTTGATGTAAACTTTGCCAAAAACGTAAAGTAAACTTTGGGTCTCTATCGGAGACTATGCTTGACGGCACTCCATGTAGTCTGATTACTTCTCTGATATACAACTCAGTTAACTTCTCTTCCGAGTAATTGATCTTAACAGGTAAGAAGTGTGCTGATTTCATTAACCTTTCAACGATAACCCATATTGAATCAAAACTCTTAGAGGTTCTTGGTAATCCTACCACGAAATCCATTGAGATGCTCTCCCATTTCCATTCGGGTACATCCAAGGATTGAAGCATTCCTCCAGGTCGTTGATGTTCTACCTTCGCTTTCTGACAGGTCAAACATGATGCTACATACTCAGCCACTTGCTTCTTCATTCCTGGCCATCAAAACTTCTTTTCAAATCTTGATACATTTTGGTTGATCCAGGGTGAATGCTCAGCTTGCTCTTATGTCCTTCTTCTAGAATCATTTTCCTCATTTCTGGGTTGCTTGGTACACAAACTCGTCCATTGCATCTTAAGATGCCATCAATTCCCAAGCTGAACTCTACAGCCTTTTCCTGTCCAAGTAACTCCTTCTCTTGAAGGTACTCATCAATTGCTTGTTGTTCACGGATCGTCTCCATCAGTCCACTAGATACCTTGATCATTCCCAAGCTAATCTTCTCATGGTTCACTTCCACAGCTAGATTGAGATCACGAAACTGTTCTATCAATTCTAGCTCTTTAACCATCATTGCAGAGATGTGTAGAGTCTTCCGACTTAGAGTGTTTGCAACGACATTTGCTTTCCCCAGGTGGTATAGCAAAGTGAAGTCGTAGTCCTTGAGAAATTCCATCCAACGTCTTTGCCTCATGTGAAGTTCCTTCTGTTCGAACAGGTACTTCAAACTTTTGGGGTCACTGAAGACATCGAACTTGGATCCATACAAGTAATGTCTCCAGATTTTCAGTTCAAAAACCACAGCAGCTAACTCAAGGTTGTGCGTCAGGTAATTTGTCTCATGAGTCTTCAACTAGCGCAAAGCATACACTACAACCTTCTGATGTTGCATAAGTACACATCCTAATCCCTGATGCGAGGCATCACAGTACACTTCATACGGTTTGTCCGGTTTAGGTAACACTAACATTGGTGAGGTTGTCAAACGTTCCTTCATTGGTTGGAAACATTCCTCACATTTCTCAGTCCACGTAAACAGATGGTCCTTCCTCGTAAGTTGAGTCAACGACGCAACAATCTTTGAAAATCCTTCGATGAATCTTCTTTAACATTCAGCCAGTCCAACGAAACTGCGGATTTCTGTCACGGTCTTGGGTCTTTCCTATAGAAGTACAGCCTCCACTTTTGTAGGGTCGACGGCAATCCCTTCCTTCGTAATCACGTGCCCTAAGAATTTGACTTCATCTAGCCAAAATTCACACTTAGGCAGCTTTGCATACAACTTCTCCTTGTTAAGGATCTGTAAAACTTGTCGTAGATGTTCCTCATGCTCCTCGGGACTCTTCGAGTAGATAAGTATATCATCTATGAACATGACAATGAACTTATCCAAAAATGGATGGAAAATCCGATTCATGTAGTCCATGAAGATAGCAGGCGTGTTCGTCACTCCAAAAGGCATCATGAGGTACTAATAGTGACCATAACGACTCCTGAATGCAGTCTTAGGTACGTCCTCGTTCCTTACCCTAATCTGGTGATAACCGGATCTCAGGTCAATCTTTGAAAAGACAGCGGCTCCTTGAAGTTGATCCATCAAGTCATTTATGCGGGGTACAGGATACTTGTTCTTGATCTTTATCTTGTTGGGTTGACGATAATCCACGCAGAGTCTGGAACTCACATCTTTCTTTTTCACCAATAACACTGGTGTTACCCACGAAGACACACTTGGCCTCACAAACCGCTTGGACATCAGATCCTCTAGTTGAGTCTTCAGCTCGGCTAACTCCGTAGGTGACATCCTATAAGGAGCTACAGAGATCGGACCGGATCCTGGAACTAAGTCGATCGCAAACTCGATTTGTCTCACAGGTGGCAAACCGGGAACGTCCTCGGGAAAAACTTCCGTAAAATCTTTCACAACCGGCACATCGCTCAAGACAACGTCCCTCTCGATTTCTAAACAGGATAGAAGCATATATCCTTAAGCTCCTTCTTTCAAAGAAGATCTTACTTGGTTGGCAGTTAAAAATCCAAAAATCTCAGGGTCAGGAAAAACTAAGGTTCTATGTGCACAGTCTAAAAGGATATGGTTGGAAGATAACCAATCCATGCCTAGGATCACATCCAATTGAGTCAAAGGCAAACATATTAAGTCAACAAGAAAGTTCCTATCATGAACAATAATAAGACAGTTCAATGATACTGTATTTATAGTAACATATTTAGCAGTTGGAGTAGTGACAATCAAGTCAAAAGACAGCGAAGAAACAGGCAAGTCTAATAGTCTCACACAATTCAAAGAGATAAACGAATGTGGCGCACCCGAACAAATAGTACAATTAGGAGATTGCCAGCTATGATGCAACTACCTTGTATGAGATCATCAGATTTGGAAGCATCAACGCCACTCATGGTATACACTCTTCCCCTCGCTGTTGGTCTAGCAGTCCGCACATTGTTGACAGTCGGTTCGGTTTTTGGTGTAGGGCATTCCTTCGTGAAATGTCCTATCTTCCCGCATTGGAAACATAGAACTCCTTTCAGCTAGTAGTTATCAGTTAGGTGTCCTTGTCTCCCACACTTGAAGCATCTCTGTACTTGGCCTTGTTTCCACTCCCTCCACCATAAGTAGAAGCGACAGGACGATAAGATTGCTGTTTCTGACCATTCCCTTAGGGTCGGGAAGACGACTTCTTCTAGGATTGCTTCCCTTTTTGGTTTTGGTATTGGTTCGAATTCCTGGACCTAGACGGTCCTCTTGCAGTACTTTTGTTCTCTCTTCCTCTTCTCATCTTTTCTACTTTTCTACACTTCTCCACCAGAGCTTGAAAGGTACGAATTTCTAGTGGTAACACTGACTCCTTGATCTCGAAGCGCAGATCTCCTTCAAATCTCTCGCGCTTCCATTCTTCACCAGGTTGGGCCTGGAAAAAGCGGAAATATTTGGTGAGCGATTCAAACTTTGCCGCATATTCCCCAACAGTTATATCCCCCTATTGCAGCCTCAGAAATTCCAGCTCTTTCTTGGTTCTGGCACTCTAGGGAAAATACTTGTCCAAGAACTTGGTGCGAAATACTTCTCAAGTGATCTCTTGGTTGTTGGCTTCCAGCAGTTGTCTGGTTCCTCCCGGCCAATACTCTGCATCACCCAGAAACAAGAACGTGGCATAATCCACCTTCACTCCCTCAGGGCAGTGTAAAATAGCAAAAATCTTCTCTATTTCTTGCAGCCACAAGTCAACCTTTTCTGGGTCACAGTCCCCAAGAAACTGCAGAGGATCATGACGCCGAAAGTCGACTAACCGTTTGGCATCAGCAGCAAGATCAGCTCTATGTTGATTCTGTTGGTTCTGTTGAGCCATCGTAGCCGTCTGTTGAGCAACAGCAGCCGCCATATCAGCCATGGCCTGGATAGCCCGATTAATGTTGTTGTCATCAGCATTGTTATTAGCAGTGCCGCGACCTCCACCACAACCACCTCTAAGATTCATGTTTCCCTGCAAGGCAAACCAATCATACCTTAATAAGGAAAAATAAACTCGTGTGTTAAGTACTAGTGGGAAAATGAAGAAAACAAGTGAAAAAGGCAAAACAGGGTACTCGCCAGGCAAACCTATGCTCGCCCCGCGAGCCAGAAGCTCCGCCTGAGCAGCAAAGTACAGCCTCTCGGCCTCGCGTCGTGAAACCCAATCTCACCTCGCGATCCAGAAGGCCAGTCTTAGAAGAATGAAGCAACATTCAATATAAATCATGTGCCCTACGAACAAAACAGTTATCACTCAACACAAACACAACAGACTTATTCCCCAAGGATTCCCGAAAGACTCAACTAGCTCTGATACCACTAATGTAACACCCCCCCTCGGGTGCTACGTACACGAACTCAAAATGCGGAAAAACATTGATAAAATAAAACGCTGGTGGCTTTCGGAAAATACTTTAATTAAGTAGTTACATTCGAAAACGCGGTTCTAAAAATTTTCTACATACATAGGTGATCCAATTCAAGACATGGAAATAAATTTCTTGACTAACATCAATATTCAGTGTTCATAAAAACATAAATAATACCTAGGGTCAGGTCTAGTATATATATTACAGACGTAAGACACATTGTCAACATTCATGCAGTAAATAAATATAAGACCGCTCCAAAAATAAAAGACTCCTATGCTGGTCGGGCTAAAAGTAGCCGTTGGGATACAACCCCAAAGTTAGCTCCTTCAAAAGGTTCCATCATCCGAGTCCTCACATGTCCGCGGGGACCTATGGTCAACACTGTACACGTGTTCCAAAAACACAACAGGGTGTCCAACATGTACAGGCAAAGGTGAGATACTCATTTATAAGTTTATCATGATTGCTGCACATGCGACAAACAATAGATACGATCACACAAATATAGTTATAATAACAGTTATTCATATGAAACAATATCTCAAACACTATCATAAGTTATAATAATGCATGAGATTTCAATATCATCTTTCTAATTCATGTACTCCGGAGATTCCTACTACCCTTCATCGAGCGATAGGCCACAATTACACCCATAACACAATTGTTCTCATGAGTCGATCTCTCAATTTAGGTCCGAATTCCAATTGTTCTAGGGAACCACATCATAACCATATCCTGAATAGTCCAGTCTCTGGTTGAGTTCATTCGTGTTTGGCAACTGATTTACCACGGTACAGGTATGCAATGCCACCGGCCACTTGTGGAGTTTCGAACACAGAATGCCCCTATAGACACAGTGGTCTTAACTGGCTGAATTCTCAACTACGTAAGTTGTAACTCGTTTTCAAATAGCACGTCTGCCGTTTCATGCATTTACACAGAAAGTATTCTGTTTTCTTTTTCGTTCATTCTTTCATTTGTCGAGATATATAGCGGATGACTCGTTTTAAAGGACATTAAGCCCGTTCAAATCAAAACATAGGATGCGAAGTCCGAGTGCTCAATCCACAATACACTATTCTGACATCTCGGTCAGTAGGTTTGTGTTCATCTCAAAAGATTCATCGTTTTCCTTTTCGGTCTTATTTTCTCAAAACAACTTTGGAAAACAAAACACTTTTATTATTCTTGAACTAAAACATTTCTTTTTCAAAGAAAACATTTTTCGAGAAAAACACTTTCTCATAAACAAAAACCGTTTTCTAAGGTTCCACGTCTTTTAATGTAAATGCTGTAATTGTATGAACAATTACTTTATGTGGTTTTGAGTAATGACAAATCAAAGAAACAAGTTTGCTAGAATATGGCATATATATATTTTATCATATAAATGTGTGAACATTGATAATTGTGTGCTTAAGTGTGCAGTACAAATATTTAAGCATACAAACTTTGGAAATGAAGAAAGCAAGAAGATTGAAAAGAAGCAAAGTGTCTACATTGATGAAGCGTCTTAAGACTGGTGAAATGTCTTAAGACTTATGAAGTGTCTTATCTCAAGCTTCTACTCATGTGTCTATCCTGAAGCAGCTTAAGACTACTCAAGCTTCTAATCAAAGAAGAATATTACTCGGAAGTAATATTTCTTGAAGCGTCTAATACAAACAAAGAAGTCAAGCGTCTCATACCGACAACCAAGCAGCTGAACGTCATATTTTTCTCGTTACTCACTCAAATGAAGTGATCTTGGTATATTTAGAAAGATAAGAGAATGATATACAACTTTCATGAAGAATTCAAGATCTGAAACGATCTCTATCTTGGTGAAATTCTTGAAGAAGTTTGGTGACGTGATGTTGTCCTTAAAAGTCATATATACACATGTCTGATGTAAATATCTTTCACGATAGATATCTAAACTGCATGAAACCAGTTCCATATGAAATCTAACGTTCATATATATAATGTTCATGAAGAAATCGAGACTTGAATCAGTCTCTATCTTGGAGATATTTCGTCGACAAGTTGGTAACGTAATATTGTTCTGACAGCCCAAACATACACACGTCTGATGGACATATCTGGAGCTATAGGTGTCCAAATTGAGTGAAACTGATGTCTGCTTAAAGCTAGCTTCCATATCTACATTTTTCATGAAGACATCGAAGACTAATTCTAAGGTTAAGAAGGTCAAAGAATCAAAATACGCTGATTTGGTAGATTCTACGAATTTGACAGCCTTGTGAATATGTCTACTGCAAAACAAAGCATCTGAGCTCATTTAAGAAGCGTCTAATGAAGTTAATCAAGTGTCTACTCAGAATATAGAACAATTTGATGGCTGGACAAATTATTTTGAATAAAGTATTAATGTATTCAAAATTCAAGCTTTATCAGAAAATGAGACACTATTTTCAACAAAGTTCTGAAGCATGAGTTACTGTAGCAGAAAAACTTCAGCAGCTTTATTAGAAAGAAGGAAAAGGAAGAAAGAGAAGAAAAGCCTGAGCAAAAGTGCAAAAGCTGCTGAAGCAAAAACACTTTATCTAAAGTGTACTCAGCATAAAGGATAAAGACTTCGTGCAATAGTCAAAAATCTCCAACTTCTATATTTCAATAGCTATATTTTTATATGTCTATATAAGGGAGATCTGAAGATGAAGATCAGTGAGAGTGAATGCTTATACAAGACAAGGTTGCAACTATTGTTGCTGCTACTGCAGTTGATAAAAATGAGAGCATCACTATTTACATCTCAACGGAATTTCTTCTCAACATAATTATTCTATACCCACTCAAGTGAGTGTTTTGAGAGATTTTCTTTAGTTCTTATGAACTTCATTATATATTCACTCTTGTGAGTGTAGGAAGAACAATTTTCTTTGTACTTCATTTTAAACACACTCTGTGAGTATTATGAGATTATTTCTATGTAACCTTCATCAAAATTCAGTGAGCCTGAAGAGGCTAGGCGAAAATAATACTGGCAACAG
Organism: Ammopiptanthus mongolicus; assembly: GCA_039655645.1. Taxonomy (NCBI): domain Eukaryota; kingdom Viridiplantae; phylum Streptophyta; class Magnoliopsida; order Fabales; family Fabaceae; genus Ammopiptanthus; species Ammopiptanthus mongolicus. Next base: position 49,979,794 of record CM077351.1, on the reverse strand, counting down.
TCTGGAGAGGCTGGTTAAGAAGAATACTCATTGAGCCTGAAAAGGCTAGGTGAATTGAATACTCAACGGCCTGGAGAGGTCGGTGAAAAACAATACTCAATGAGCCTGGAGAGGCTAGGTGAAAATAATACTCAACGGTCTGAAGCGGTCGGTTAAGAACAATACTTGCTGAGCCTGGAGAGGCTAGGTGTGCAAAGAATACTTGTTGTAATTATCTGGTATGATAACGAAAGAAAGCTCAGTTGACGCTAGGGACTGGACGTAGCTCATGGTTTTTATGAGTGAACCAGGATAAATCTTGTTGCATGTTTATCTCTACCCATATCTCTTTATTTATGTTGTTTTATGTATTCCAACAAGTTTCTAACTAAGGATAAGAACTATGTTCTAAAACTGTTTTCAAAAGTATTTATCCCCTCACAACAGATTGCGTCCAATCTGGTTAGAGTCCAGCGTCCAATCTGGTTGTACTCAACACAGTTTGCGTCCGATGTAATTGGACTCAACACAATTTGCATCCGATGGAAATGGACTCGGAGAAACTGACAAACGCTAAGTTATTTTGTATTACAAAATGTGTTAGTAAAACATCTCTGATTCATCTCATTGTTCCTTTAACATATTCAGAAAAGAGTTTTTGGTGCTAGTTATCTGTTTTGAAGAAAAGTTTTTAAAATTCCCACATCACCCAATTCACCCCCCTCTTGTGTGATGGTTGCTTGACCCAACATTTAAAACGCTTTTCTGAAACAAAACCCTCTTTGCACAACTTTCCACAAAACCATTTTTTCCTCAAAAGAGCATAACTTTTCAAAAAGGAACACGTTTTACCAAAAACACCTTTTTGATTCCAAAACTCGGTTTTCAAAACTTTGATTTCGGTTTTCGAGCATTTCAATTATTTGTCGAGACATAGCCAGTCCTTTGCACTTTATCAGTCCACTATATATATATATATATATATATATAGACATCCAAAACAGTCCAATATCACAACAAAAGTTCATCCAAGGCATCCATGTCACAAATCATCAACAAGTATACACGTATGTTTCATTAAGTAAAACAACTTCATATCTCATTCAAACACATCTCCAAATCATCAATCAAAACCACCACATCACATATATCAATCAATCATTGTGAAGCTACCAAACTCAAATGAAATACCTCCCTTTACCTCTCTAAGTTACTTAATCAAAAATCGAACGATTCTCGGCTTCAGCTCCAGTTTCGTCCTCGTTGCCTAAAACAATCAAACACAATTCAATTCAAACAACAATCAACACAAGTTTACAACATCAAAACATAAAATTTCTTCCGCAAAGAGGTCCAAGGTTCGGCCAAGAAAAGATAAAAAGGCTAGGGATCTCATTTGGTTCCAAACTTTTGGATGGTTGGTTCATAAACTTGGTTAACACTAAGACAAGTCTTAATACCCAAAAAATATGAAACATGACTCATGGTTTTTCACACATGAAGGTCTCGGCCATGAAGGGAGAAAGGGGCTAGAAAATGATTTGGTTTTCCATCACTTGGATTCAAAGACAATAGGAAAGGTAAGGATGGAAACAAGTGTTAGAAATCAAAAATTTGAACAAAAACACTATTCATCAAGAACTCTAGGGTTCGGCCACTTTTGGAAGAATAGGATAGGATGAGAGTTTGATCGTAGGCTCTTGGGTTTAGGCAGAGGATGATGAAGTGAGCTCAAAGAAATTGGTTTCCCCTTGAAAGGATTTTTCTACAATTTCCTATGAATTTTTGAAGTTTTGGATCATAAACTTGAAAACTATGTAATCAAGATTTCAAAATTGAAATAGGAAGAGATTCATGGAGCTTAGAGATCATAGAAGTGATCTTAGCTAAAGAATGATGAAGATTGATCAAGGATTCAAGCTTTTCTTCAAGGATTTCAAGCTTTTTCTCTAAGAAAATGGAGGTTTTGGTTCAAGGAGGAAGAAGAAGTGTTTTGGTGCTCTCAATTCTGGTTTGGGGGCGTGAAGATGGTGGCTGACCAGCCTTTTATACAACTCACTTAAGGGTAAAATGGTCATTTCCTTGAAGGGTAAAATGGTAAAAGTGAAAAAGGTTAGGGGTATTTTAGTCATTTCGCGTCCAGATTTCTGAAGATCGTGATGACTCTGGCATGCTCTCCCAAGTGATTTGACATGATGTGGCATCAAGATTATCCATTGTCGGGTCCCGATAAGTCCATATGCGGCTCCGTTCGTCACCCGATTGCGGATTTCGCTCGAAAAAAGGTTAGGAAGTGATTTTTTTGAAATTTAACCAAAACCTAGAGAATCGAATTCTAAGACTTACTGTCTCGTACTCGAGTCGATCTGAGGTCTCTGGAGCAGTAAAACCCTATTGACAGTGCCAAAACGCAGACCGGGCTCCGTTTGAGTTTTTGGCTCAAAATTTATTCGTAGCTTCGTACGATAACGTTGAGCATTAATATGGTCTCGGTTTATTTTATTTTATTTTCTATGTCCTTGAATGTAATATAAACTTAATTATTCTACTTGTTGATTTATAAAGACAGTGAAAATCGAGATGTTACATTGGAAGTGTGCCTGTCGTGCGGGATTTTCCTGAAGTGTTTCCGAGGGATGTTTACAACTTACCCCTAGAAAGAGATGTTGAGTTCTCCATAGATTTAGTGACTGGCAATAGGACAATCTCCATAGCCCCTTATAGAATGTCTCCTCTAGAGCTAGCCAAGTTGAAAGAACAAATAGACAACCTGATGAAGAAGCAGTTTATTAGACCTAGTGTGTCCCCTTGGGGAGCACCTATGTTGTTGGTGAAGAAGAAGGATGGCAGTATGAGGTTGTGTGTCGACTATCGACAACTCAACAAGGTGACCATGAAGAATCGGTATCCTCTCCCTAGGATTGATGATCTCATGGATAAGTTGATAGGCGCTTGCGACTTTTCTAAGATAGATTTGAGGTCAGAGTACCATCAGATTCGGGTTAAGTCTGAGGACATCCCGAAGACAGCGTTCAGGACGCGATATGGTCATTATGAGAATTTGGTTATGCCCTTTGGTGTGACCAATGCTCCTGCTGTGTTCATGGACTACATGAATAGGACCTTTCACCCTTACTTGGATAAGTTTGCGGTGGTGTTCATAGATGACATCTTAGTGTACTCCAAGACCAAGGAGGAACATAAGGAGCACTTCAGGGTTGTTTTACAGACCCTTAAGGAGGAGCAGTTGTATGCTAAGTTGTCTAAGTGTGAGTTCTGGTTAGAGGAAGTGAGCTTTTTAGGGCATGTCATCTCTAAGGGTGGCATAGCAGTTGACCCAGCTAAAGTTGAGGCGGTGCTCCAGTGGGAAGCGCCGAAGTCAGTGACTGAGATTAGGAGTTTCTTGGGGTTAGCCGAGTATTATAGACGGTTTACAGAAGGCTTCTCTAAGATAGCTTTACCCTTAACCCGTCTCACCAAGAAGGGATAGTTGTTTGTGTGGGACTCTAAGTGTGAAGAGAGTTTCCAAACCCTTAAGGATAGGTTGACATCAACACCAATGTTAGTTTTACCAGACCCTAGCGAACCTTTCGTAGTTTACTGCGATGCTTCCAAGCAAGGTTTAGGTGGTGTGTTGATGCAAGATGGTAAGGTAGTGGCCTATGCCTCTAGGCAGTTGAAGACTCATGAGAAGAACTACCCTACCCATGAGCTAGAGTTAAGAGCTGTGGTTTTTGCCTTAAAGATTTGGAGGCATTACCTTTATGGAGCGAGGTTTGAGGTCTTTAGTGATCATAAGAGTCTGAAATACCTTTTTGATCAGAAGGAGTTAAATATGAGGCAGCGTAGGTGGATGGAGTTCCTTAAGGATTATGATTTTGAGTTGACCTACCACCCAGGAAAAGCCAATGTAGTGGCAAATGCCCTAAGTAGGAAAATCTTGCGTGTCTCCGCTTTGATGGTTAGGGAGATGGATTTGATTGAGGAGTTTAGAGACCTTAGTTTAGTTTATGAAGTTACCCCTAAGAGCATTAGGCTTGGAACCTTGAAGGTTACCAACAGTTTGATGGATAGGATTAGAGAGGGTCAGATGTCAGATAAGTTTCTCTTAGACCAGCGGGAATTGCTTGCTCAGGGTAGAGACCTTAGCTTTAAGGATGGGAGCGATGGGATCTTGAGGTTTGAAGATAGAGTTTGTGTGCCGGATGTTCCTGAGCTTAGGAAGTTGATCCTTGAAGAAGGACATAGGAGTGGGTTGAGTGTACACCCAGGTGCCACCAAGATGTATCAGGATCTTAAGCGCATGTTTTGCTGGCCTAGGATGAAAAAGGATGTGGCTGAGTTTGTGTACGCGTGCTTAGTGTGTCATAAAGCCAAGATAGAACACCAAAAGCCTTCAGGTAAGTTGCACCCTTTGAGCATCCTAGAATGGAAGTGGGATAGCATCTCCATGGATTTTGTGTCTGGACTCCCTAGGACTCCAGCTGGTTTTGAGGCTATATGGGTTGTGGTGGATAGATTGACTAAGTCTGCCCATTTCATTCCGCTGAATATGGAGTATCCTTTAGATAAGTTGGCCAGGTTGTACATCAAAGAGATAGTTAGGCTTCATGGTGTACCCTCTAGCATAGTATTAGATAGAGACCTTAGGTTTACCTCTAGGTTCTGGGATAGTTAGCAGAATGCTTTAGGGACAAAGCTTAGGCTAAGTTCAGTGTACCACCCACAGACTGATGGGCAGTCTAAGAGGACCATCCAGTCCTTAAAGGACTTGTTGAGGGCTTGGGTGTTAGAACAGTCAGGCAGTTGGGACAAGTTTTTGCCCCTGATAGAGTTCACCTATTACAACAGTTTCCATTCCAGTATTGGGATGGCACCTTATGAGGCTCTGTATAGGAGGAGATGTAGGACACTTTTGTGTTGGAATGAACCTGGTGATAATGTGGTGCTAGGACCAAAAATAGTACAAGAAACAACATAGAAGACAAGGATGATTCAGGAAAAGATGAGAGTGGCACAAAGTAGGCAAAAGAGCTACCATGACAAAGGATGAAGGCGCTTGAATTCCAGGAAGGTGATCATGTATTCTTGAGAGTTACCCCGACAACTGGGGATGGTAGAGTGATGAAAGCAAGGAAACTTACTCCTAAATTCATTGGTCCTTACCAAATCTTAAAGAGAGTCGGCGAAGTCGCCTACCAGATAGCCTTACCACCGTTCTTGTCCAACCTTCACAGCGTTTTTCATGTGTCTCAACTCAGAAAGTATGTCCATGACCCTAGTCACGTGGTAGTACCCGACGCGATACAGTTGAAGGAGAACTTGACTTTTGAGGTATTACCCCTTCGAGTCGAGGATAGGAGGGTGAAGTAGCTAAGAGGCAAGGAGATTCCTTTGGTCAAAGTCGTTTGAAGCGGGGCTACTGAAGAAAGTGCTACGTGGGAGCTGGAGAGTAAGATGATGGAAGCATAGCCACACCTTTTTAATCAAGGTAAGTAGAAATTTCGAGGATGAAATTATTATAAAGGGGTGGAATCGTAACACCGCGCTTTCTGTTAAGTACTTTATATAAGCTTGTTTAGTTGTTTAAGTTTGTTTGGTTAAGTTATAATTGTTGGTTAAGGGCTAAGTGGGATTTTCGGCTTACAAATCCCTTTCTGGAACATAAGCACGGTCGTGCTTATGTCCAGCACGCTCGTGCTTGGCCGCGTGTGTTGTGACTAGTTGAGTCACAAGCACGGCCGTGCTGTTAGTGAGCACGGCCGTGCTCGAGTGTGGACCGTGTCTCGCTGACGCTAAGTTCAGCACAACCGTATCGAAAGAGTGCACGGTCGTGCCATGCGCGCAGCATATAGATGGGCATAAAAATCAAGGGTTGCGTTTTTAACCCTCATTTGGTGGCTACTACTACCCTAGTGCGGCCAGACCTGCCCCGTTCTCTATCTCCGTCAAGATCAGTGCATTTTTTGATTTTTGGAGACCTTTGGTAAGCTTTTGTTAAGCTGTGCCAGTTGTGTAGGTAATGTTTCTTCCCTTTCTTAGTTTCCTTTCCTATTATTTGATTGGAAACTGATTTGGTTAATGTTTTAGTTGACCAAGGCTTGGATTCAGACTGAGCCGCTTGGGAGGACGTGACCGATTTGTTGTCTGGGGCTATTGTTGTTGGAACCTTCGAACCACGTATGGGGAGAAGGATAGTGTAACCACTAGGCTGTAGGGGTAGTGTAAGATGAGGGGTTCCCATGACCCCGAGGTTATTTGTATGTTGTATGTTTAACATACCTGTTGCAATAAATGTTCGTTGCTATTATTGTTATTATTATTATTATTATTATTATTATTATTATTATTATTATTATGTTTTTGGTTAAATTCAATATGCCAATATTATATGCATTGCCTATTATGTTGGTACTTGATGGTAAGTTTATATCATAATTGTTGGTTGAGATGTTGTTATATGATGTTAATGGTTGAATGGTTGTTGCTGTGATAAATCTGCTAATACAACCCTAAATTGGTTAGATAATAAAGGGACTGTTGTTCCCCAAAAATATTCACAAGACATGAATTAGTAAAAGGTGAGGTTTTTATGCTAATGGTTTAGTGAAGAACCTTAGGAATGATTTTTGAGAGTGTTAGGGTCTAATTGATTAAATAATCAAATGTTAAACTCTGCCCAGAACAGCCCTGTCGCGCGATTAGTACGGCCGTGCTGAACAGGGAGCACGCCCGTGCTTCCAATTTGAATTCTGGAAATGACCGCGCTTTAACCACGGCCGTGCAGCAAAAGAGTACGCCCGTGGTGATGAGCACGCCCGTGCATGAAAGGAAGCGCCCCAGTGCTTCATTTAAATGACAGCACGCCCGTTTTGGGGTTATGCACGCCCGTGCCACCCCTCTGGACAAAATCTGAGGTTTAAAGTTTAATAGGGGTTTTTAACCCCAATGTTCCTAATAATGATAGAATAATACACCAAACAAATGATGAAGAAAATTGATGTTATTGATGTTAATTTATCTACTTCAGCATCTTGGGTATTTGATACTGGATGTGGTGCTCACATTTGTAATAATGTGCAGGGACTAAGAAGTAGGAGGAAATTGACTAAAGGTGAAGTGGACCTACGCGTCGGAAATGGAGCAAAAGTTGCTGCATTAGATGTAGGGACTTATGTTTTAACTTTACCTACTGGGCTTGTTTTGGAACTTGATAATTGTTATTATGTTCCCGTTATTAGCAAAAACATTATTTCTGTTTCTGGTTTGGACAAGAAGGGTTTTCATTTAATTGTTAAGGACAAATGTGTTGAGTCTCCAAATGTATGATGTGCATTTACCTTAGTTTTGATGAGATTAAAACAGTTATTCAATGATTTAATTGAACCCGTCTGTGGTATTTAACTCGTCTACTTAGTGTGCAGATTAAAACATTAAGCGTCTATATGAACTGTTCACTCGTCTGAACTTAGATAAGTTCATCCGTCTGAACTAACTTAAGTTCACTCGTTTGAACTGAGATAAGTTCACTCGTCTGAACTAGCTAAGGTTCACTCGTCTGAACTAAGAGAAGTTCACTTGTCTAATGAAGTCTACAACCGTCTGATTAAAGGAAGACTCACCCGTCTAAAAGACTTTGCAACTGACGTCATCTCTTTGTTAAAGAGTCAACCCGTCTAATGAAGCTACTCATCCGTCTAGTGACTAACGTTAAAGAATACATTGGATGAAAGCTGTCTCGACTCTGATAAGGAACTTCAACAAAGTGCTTTGCCTGAACACAACTGCATCTTACACCAAAAGGGAAAGTCTTCCCTCTACAAACAAAAAGCATGTATACAGACCTGCTGAGACCAAAGGTATATCAGAAGTCTGTATCACTCTGATGAAAGAGAACAAGCGAAGTTCCTTATGCTTTAATGGCTGATCAGAATGACTCTATTGCATTTATTGAAGATCTGCAAGAAGCCAAGCCTTCAGACTTTGTTTCTAACGACTTTAAAATCTTGAAGCCTATTTAATGAAGAAGGCTTCGAAGATTCAAGCAGACAAGAGAACGATCAAAGCAATCAAGAGCAATTACTCTGTGCATTTATATCTTCATTCTTTCATTATTTATTCTTCAATCATTTGAAGTTATTACGCAGTCTTTTAGAACTTCACATTTAATACACTCGTCTGAGTGCTCGTGAAAGACTTGCAAAGTGTAATCTTTTTACAACTTCTCTCAAACAAACCCGTCTGAGCCTGAAGAGGCTAAGTGTGCAAACAATACTTGTCTGGAGCCTGGAGAGGCTAGGTGTGAAAACAATACTTGTCTGTCCTGTAACCTAAATCAGTTATAGTGAGAAAACTTGGTGCTGCCAAGGATTGGACGTAGCCTCATTGTTAAGAGGTGAACCAGGATAAAACCTGTTGAGTGATCTCTCTTTCCCTTAACTCTTTAGTGTGATTATTTGTCTTAACTATCATCTAACTAAAGGGATTTATAATTGTGTTTATCAAACCTTTTTTTATCTTGCATGATTGTGTGTTTTCTGTGAAAACCTTAGACTAGTTATCAATCTGATTGACCTGTCTGTGTTTACTCGTCTATCATAACCTGTCTGTACTTGCGAAAAAGTTTCTAAATTTCGCTTAAATTTGTCAAACACCATTCAACCCCCTTCTAGTGTTTGCATCTGTCTATTTCAGTTGGTATCAAAGCTCAGACTCTGGGTTGAGCACCTAACAGTGTAGAGAATAGATCTTGAAGAATAGACAATGTATTCTGCAGCAAGCTCAAGTGGGAACCCCTAACCTGAAGGAGGCTCTATGACCAGACTTCCCTTTTTCAATGGTTCAAATTATAACTACTGGAAAGAAAGGTTTCACTGGTTCATATTGTCAACAAATTCTGATGTATGGGATGTCCTTACTGATGGTCCTTACACTCCTCAAAATAATGATGGCTCAGACAAGCCTAAGGCTCAGTGGACACCTGCAGAAAAGACAAGATGGGATCTAAACCATAAAGCCAGATATGCTATAATCTGTGCTCTCAGTCCAGAAGAGTTTGAAAAGGTATGTGCTTGTGATTCTGCTAAAGAAATGTGGGACTCCTTATCTGTCACACATGAAGGAACTGCAAAGTTAAAATAATCTAAAATTTCTATTCTTGTTAGAAAATATGAATTGTTCACCATGGATGAAGGTGAATCTGTTGCTCAAATGGTTGGTAGATTCCAAACTATTACTAATGGTTTAAAATCTCTTGGTAAAACATATACTAATGCTGAGAAAGTTGCTAAGATTCTCAGAAGTCTTCCAAGGCAGTGGAGACCTCTTGTCACTGCTATTTCTCAAGCTAAGGATCTCACCTCCTTTCTTATAGATGAACTTCTTGGTACACTCACTGTTCATGAGCAAGAGCTCAATGAAGATGTGTCAATCAAAAAGAGCAAAGCCATTGCTCTAAAAGTTGATCTAAAGGCAGCTAAAGCCTTAAAAGCTTCAAAGGCAGACGAGTCTGACTGTGACATAGACGAGTCTGATGATGAGGATTCTGATGATGATGAAGAGACTTCTCTTATGACCAGAAAGATGAAAAAGCTCTGGAGAAAGAAGAAGTTCAGAAAGGAGAAGCCTTTCAGAAAATCTCACAAAGAATCCATATCAACAGACAAGAGTCCAGTTGTCTGCTACGAGTGTAAGATGCCTGGTCACATCAAACCTGAATGCCCTCTTTTGAAGAAAGCATCCAAAAAGAATTTCTTCAGAAAGAAGAAGGAAGGAATGATGGCCACATGGGAAGATCTTGAATGCTCATCTTCTGAAGGAGAAGAGACAGAAGAGGAAGCCAATCTCTGTATGATGGCCAATATAGATTCAGAACCTGAAACTGAGGTACATTCTGAACTTGAGGAATTGCATGATGCTTATGATGAGCCGGTAGAGGAATCCAAAGGCTTATCTAAGGCCTTCAAATCCCTCAAGAGAGATTATGTTAAACTCCTCGGTGAGCATAAACAAAAATCTCAAGAGTGTGAGATGCTGGCCAAAGAGAATAGCTAGCTGAGGACTGAAAAGTCTGATGAAGCTTCGATCTCAAGTGAAACATCACACTCTGAAGAAGTGGTCACACTTCAACAGAAAGTGAAGGAGCTCACTTCTGATCTTGCTAGATTTGTTAATGGCAGAGATAATCTGACAAAACTGCTAGGATGTCAGAGACACTCTCTTAACAAAGAAGGCATTGGATATGATCATCAAGCTGATCATAAAGTATCAACAAAATCTTCAACTGTCTATGTTAAACCCACTCCAGTTAGAATTAGACCCGTCTGTAACTTCTATGGAAAAGCTGGACATGTTATGTCTAAGTGTTTTCACAAGAAGAAGAGGAAGTCTTCACAGACTCCTAGAACTAACAGAAAAGGACCCAAAAAAATATGGGTATCTAAAGATAAAATAATTTCTGTTGCAGACATCCTTAATAGGACAAAGCAGACGCCTCTGCTGGTACCTGGACAGTGGCTGCTTGCGACATATGACAGGAGAAAGGTCTATGTTCCAAGACCTCCAGTCTAAGAATGGTGGATCTGTTGCCTTCGGAGGCAATCAAAAAGGAAGAGTAATTGGTGTTGGTACAATTGGTGGTAAACCCCCTTCCCTCTATCTCAAATGTGCTTATGGTTGAAGGACTAAGACACAATTTACTTAGCATAAGTTAATTATGTGATAGTGAATTTGATGTCTCCTTCACTAAGAATGAATGCATAGTCAAAGACAAGAGTGGCAAGACCCTCTTTTCAGCTAATAGACAGCAAAATCTTTATAAGATTGAGCTAACTGAACTCTCAGATCAAAGTGTAACCTGTCTGATGTCTAAAGAGGATGAAAGATGGTTATGGCATAAGAAACTAGGACATGCTAGTATGAAACTTATTTTGAAATTGAAAAAGGATAACCTTGTGAGAGGATTGCCTGACATTAATTTTAACAAAGATGTTTTATGTGATGCATGTCAGAGAGGTAAACAAGTAAAATCAAGTTTCAAATCAAAAAACCTTGTATCAACCTCTAGACCTCTTCAACTGTTACACATGGATCTGTTTGGACCAGTTAGTGTTGCCAGTTTAGCTGGAAGGAAATATGGATTTGTCATTGTTGATGACTATTCTAGATTTACTTGGGTGCTTTTCTTAACCCATAAGGATAAGTCTTTTAAGGCCTTCTCTGTATTCCGTAAGAAAGTATAAAATGAGCAAGGTTTCTATATTTCTACCCTTAGAAGTGATCATGGGGGAGAATTTGAAAATGAGCAATTCAAATTGTTCTGTGAAGAGAATGAAATCTCTCACAACTTCTCTGCACCTAGAACTCCACAGCAAAATGGAGTGGTTGAGAGAAAGAACAGATCTCTACAAGAGATGGCTAGATCAATGCTCAATGAAAATAATCTCCCTAAGCACTTCTGGGCTGAAGCAATAAACACTGCATGTTATGTGCAAAATAGAATACTTATAAGGTCTATCCTAAAGAAGACTCCTTATGAATTGTGGAAAGGTAGAAAACCCAACATATCTTATTTCCATGCATTTGGATGTGAATGCTTCATCTTAAATACAAAGGATCAACTTGGAAAGTTTGATTCCAAGGTAGACAAAGGTATCTTCATTGGATATTTTGAAGTGTCTACGGCATATAGAGTTTTTAACTCTAGAACCTCTGTTGTTGAGGAATCCATTCATGAAAAATTCAATGATAATCTAAAGACTGATAGGGAACTATCAGATCTAGAAGATGATCTTGCAGGACTTTATCTTACCCAGCAGGCGAGTCAACAGCCAGACGTATCAAAAATTGAATCTGCTGAGGAATCTGTCAGACAAGTGGAGCAGACGAGTCATCAGTCAAATCAACATCAAAATGATGATCTCAGAAGAGACTGGAAGTTCAAAGCTCATCATCCTGAAGATCTTATCATTGGAAGTCCCTCTGAAGTTGTTAGAACCAGATCTGTCTTAAGAGAGTCAAGCAATATGGCTTTTCTATCTGAAATTGAACCAAAGCATATTGAGGAAGCTCTTGAAGATGAAAGCTGGATTCTTGCTATGCAAGAGGAACTTAATCAGTTCAAAAGGAATGATGTCTGGAAACTTGTCTCCAAACCAACAGACAAGTCTGTTATTGGAACAAGATGGGTTTTCAGAAACAAGCTAGATGAAGATGGCAAAGTCGTCAGAAACAAAGCAAGGTTAGTAGCTCAAGGCTACAACCAACAAGAAGGTATTGACTATACTGAGACTTTTGCACCTGTAGCTAGAATAGAAGCTATTCGCATACTCATGTCATATGTTGCACAACATCAAATTACTTTATTTCAAATGGATGTAAAAAGTGCTTTTTTAAATGGAATAATTGAAGAAGAAGTTTATGTTAAACAACCTCCTGGTTTTGAAGATAATGAAAAACTAGATTATGTTTTCAAACTTAAAAAAGCTTTATATGGGTTAAAACAAGCGCCTAGAGCATGGTATGATAGACTTAGTTCTTTTCTTATGAATAATGGTTTTATAAGAGGAAAACTTGATACAACTTTGTTTAAGAAATGCTTAAAAGATAACTTCATAGTAGTTCAAATATATGGTGATGATATTACTTTTGGAGCTACTAATGAAAAATTGTGCAAAGAATTCTCTAAGTTGATGCAACCAGAATTTGAAATGAGCATGATGGGAGAATTGAAGTTCTTCCTTGGACTGCAAATCAAGCAGACGTGTGATGGAATCTACATCTATCAACAAAAGTACATCAAGGAGATTCTAAAGAAGTACAAAATGGATAGCTCAAAGATCATGAAAACTCCAATGCAAACTAATGCTAATCTATGCAAAGATGATGAAGGTAAAAAGGTAGACCAAACTGTCTACAGAGGTATGATTGGATCTCTTCTTTACCTAACATCTAGCGGACCTGATATTCAATTTAGTGTTTGTATGTGTGCTAGATTCCAATCTGATCCCAAAGAATCTCATCTTAAGGCTGTTAAAAGAATCTTTAGATATTTGCTTGGAACCACTGATCTTGGATTAATGTATTTGAGAACACAAGATTACAGATTTGTTGGTTTTTGTGATGCTGACTTTGCTGGAGATAGAATTGAAAGGAAAAGCACCAGTGGAGGATGTCACTTAATTGGATCAAACTTACTCTCCTGGTCAAGCAAAAGACAGACGACTATCGCACTCTCAACTGCAGAAGCAGAATATGTCTCTGCTGCAAGTTGCTGCTCACAGCTATTATGGGTAAAACATCAACTAGAAGATTACTCTATATTTGAGCATAATATACCTGTCTAGTGTGATAATTATAGTGCTATTTGGTTAACCAAGAATCCCATACAACATTCTAAGGCTAAGCACATAGAAATCAAACATCACTTCATAAGAGATTATGTTCAAAAAGGTGTATTTGGTGTTAAGTTTGTTAAAACTGAAAATCAATGGGCTAAACCTTTAGCTGAGGATAGGTTTAATTTTATAAGAGACAACTTGAATATACATTGCTTTGCTGAATAACCTGTTTGATGAGTGTTTATGATACCCGTCTATGTTTAATCGTCTGACCTTATGAGTCATTCGCTCTTCTTTTAAAAATTCTTTTTAAATGGTTATTTATTTTTCTTTTAAGTATCGTTTCATTATCTGAGGCAAAATGTGTACGTGGTTTGTTTTTTTTTTTTTGTCTTATTTTAAATCTGAACCATTCTTTTTTCTTTTAAAATCTCCATCCGTACGTTTTTCAAAATCACTCTCTTTATTTCACTCTCGTTTCGTCTTCTTCCCTCTTCACTCACTCTCTGACTCCCAAACTTCTCTAACCCTGACTTCTCTGAAATGGCACCCCCAAAGCAACTCTCTGCTGATGTCATTGCTAAGCGTTACAACCTCGATGTTGAAGCTGTTCACAAAATCATCGCAGGGAAACTTATTGAATTCTCAGCTCTAAGTCGGTTGGGTTTAGATGTGCTTGAAGAGCTCAACTACTCCAACTGGACTTCTTTCTTCGACTTGAAGGAGCCTGTGCACCCCAAGTTGGTCACTGACTTCTGGACCAACGCCGTCGTTCTTCACTCTCCAAGTGGCTTTCCCACGGAGATTCAAGCTCGTATTTCCAACCAACGCTTCTCCTTCTCCCTCAACACTCTGGAACTGGTAACTGGATGCCCTAGACATGGTGCTGGTTATGCAGACAACTGGGTAGATTCAGTAAGCCAGAGCGACATCAACATCGCCCTTTTTGGTAACCCTAACCCTACAAATTTCAAATCGAGTAACCTCGTTCCCAAATGCCGCTTCTTGCTCAAGCTTTTGCAAGAATGTGTGCTACCTAGGAAGGGCTCAAGAGACTACATCTCTAAGATGGATTCGTTTGCCCTCTTTCATCTCATTCACAAAATCAAGGTAGACATCAATGACCTCATTTTCAAACATTTCGTGACATTGATTAAGAGACCTAGCTCTCCTACATATCCCTATGGCATGCTTCTGACCAAGTTCTTTAGAATCAAAATCTTTGTCCCTGAAGAAGTCACCTTTGTGGACAAGGCTAGACCTTTAGCCAAATAGACTATCTCTTTAATGAGGCTCTCAACCCCTGCTCCATCCTCTTCAAATCAAGCATCTGAGGATCAGGAGGGTAAAACTCCTGCTGAATCAACCGATGAGTCTGAGGCCTCTGCATATGAACATATTTGCAAACCCTCTGGAAAGATTGCAAGCCAAAGCCAGCCCCTTTCTTCAGAAGAAAGTGCTCCTATTCTCTCCTTAAAGAAGAGGAAGTTGACTCCCAAGAGGCAAGCTCTTGTTGTGGTGGATTCTGATTCTGCCCCTTCTCAAGTTATATTGAGTGAGACTGTCTCTAGTGAAGAGACTGCACCTGCTCAGGGGGAGCAACTGCCAAAGCCTTTAGGACAAACCTTGGACCACCCAGCTTTTTGTCTTGGCACTATTCCTAAAAGGAAGAGATCTGGCATACCTGTTGTAGCTGTTGCCATAGAAGCCCCTCATGTTAGCCAACCTGCTGTCTTTATGGCTCCTAAACGCATCAAGCTCAGAATATCAGAAAACTCTACTCTTGGCAAGTATTCACCCTCTTCCTCCTCATCTCATGATGAACCTCTGGCTTCACCCATTCAGGAAAACTCCTTTCTTTCCTCCTCTTTCATCATTGTGTCTGACTTGTGTCATGTTTCAAGGGATTCAACTCCTGACAAACCTGTTCGCAATTCTTCTTTTTTGTTCAAGTCTAATTTGCAACATTTAATGTCTACCAGTGTCTCTAACCTTACTGTTATACCTCCTCCTCCATCTTACTTTACCAATACCTGTACAGCTCTGTGTTTATTTGAACCTGTTGTTATCATGTTTCATCACCCTGATCCTTACATAACCCATCCTAACTCTGTAGTTATTCTTCCTAACTATTCAAAACCTTGTTTCATTCTGATTACTGGATCATATTCCTTCATGGAATATCTTGATCTATTAATCCCTAATTATCCCTCACTCTATGTTGAACCTTTACCCGCATCTTTTCATCCATCTCTTCTCTCCATTCTGTCCTCTATTTTTCCCTCACCTCTAGAAGATAACTCCTCTGATAATTCTTTCCATAAGATCACCTTTCTACCTTTTATCTTCTATCGCAATCTTCACTTACGCTTCTTTCACCGGATTTCGGAAGCCTTCTCTATCCCTTCTGCACCACTTGTCTATGCTCTTTCCTGGCATTCTGATGACTCTGCTGATCACATTTCTGTGCCCAGACGAGATCTTCAAGCTTTGTATTTTGAAGTAGCATCTCTCAGGAACTTGGTAGAAGCTGCTCACCAAGATCTTGCTGTAGAAAGAAGAGCTAGAACTGTTTTAGAAGCTAGAGTAGAAGCTCTTTTTGATCTTTTTAACACTTATTTGTAATTTTATTTTTAAATTACCTTGTACACAGTCAATGATGGTTAAATACAAATTACCTCCTCTGTTTCTCTTTTTTGATTATGACAAAAGGGGGAGAAAGTTAAATGAAAAATGTTTTAATGTTACAACTGTCTGATATGAACAAATGCTTATCTAAATATGATGTATCTTTTCTTTTCTCTCTGTCTATATTCTATTGCTTTTATAATGTCAAAAGGGGGAGAAAATACTAAGATAAGACTAAGATAAAAAGTTAAATGCTTATCTGTTTGAGTATGTTATAATTATGGAACAATATTTTTAATCTGTCTGATCATGTACATGACTGCTTTATGTGAATTTTCTTAATTTCATTAAATCATTTAACATGTTTTGTCATCATCAAAAAGGGGGAGATTGTTGAGTCTCCAAATGTATGATGTGCATTTACCTTAGTTTTGATGAGATTAAAACAGTTATTCAATGATTTAATTGAACCCGTCTGTGGTATTTAACTCATCTACTTAGTGTGCAGATTAAAACATTAAGCGTCTATATGAACTGTTCACTCGTCTGAACTTAGATAAGTTCACCCGTCTGAACTAACTTAAGTTCACACGTCTGAACTAACTAAAGTTCATTCCTCTGAACTAAGATAAGTTCACTCGTCTAAACTAGCCAAGGTTCACTCGTCTGAACTAAGAGAAGTTCACTCGTCTAATGAAGTCTTCAACCGTCTGATCAAAGGAAGACGCACCCGTCTAAAAGACTTTGCAACTGACGTCATCTCTTTGTTAAAGAGTCAACCCGTCTAATGAAGCTACTCATCCCTCTAGTGACTAACGTTAAAGAATACATTGGATGAAAGCTGTCTCGACTCTGATAAGAAACTTCCACAAAGTGCTTTGCCTGAACACAACTGCATCTTACACCAAAAGGGAAAGTCTTCCCTCTGCAAACAAAAAGCACGTATAAAGACCTGCTGAGACCAAAGGTATATCAGAAGTCTGTATCACTCTGATGAAAGAGAACAAGCGAAGTTCCTTATGCTTTAATGGCTGATCAGAACGACTCTATTGCATTTATTAAAGATCTGCAAGAAGCCAAGCCTTCAGACTTTGTGTCTAGCGACTTTAAAATCTTGAAGCCTATTTAATGAAGAAGACTTCGAAGATTCAAGCAGACAAGAGAACGATCATAGCAATCAAGAGCAATTACTCTGTGCATTTATATCTTCATTCTTTCATTATTTATTCTTCAATCATTTGAAGTTATTACACAGTCTTTTAGAACTTCACATTTAATACACTCGTCTGAGTGCTCGTGAAAGACTTGCAAAGTGTAATCTTTTTACAACTTCTCTCAAACAAACCCATCTGAGCCTGAAGAGGCTAAGTGTGCAAACAATACTTGTCTGGAGCCTGGAGAGGCTAGGTGTGAAAACAATACTCGTCTGGAGCCTGAAGAGGCTAGGTGTGAAAATAATACTTGTCTGTCCTGTAACCTAAATCAGTTATAGTGAGAAAACTTGGTCCTGCCAAGGACTGGACGTAGCCTCATTGTTAAGGGGTGAACCAGGATAAAACTTGCTGAGTGATCTCTCTTTCCCTTAACTCTTTAGTTTGATTATTTGTCTTAACTATCATCTAACTAAAGGGGTTTATAATTGTGTTTATCAAACCTTTTTTTATCTTGCATGATTGTGTGTTTTCTGTGAAAACCTTCAGACTAGTTATCAGTCTGATTGACCTGTCTATGTTTACTCGTCTATCATAACCTGTCTGTGCTTGCGAAAAAGTTTCTAAATTCCGCATAAATTTGTCAAACACCATTCAACTCCCCTTCTAGTGTTTGCATCTGTCTATTTCAAAATGTTGTTCTATTTATTTGGATAATGTTTTGTTTGGTAATGCACCATTGAGTAATGAACTTTATATTCTTCATCTCGATGTACCCATATATAACATAAATACGAAAAGGATCAAACCCAATGGTTTGAATCCTTCATACCTTTGGCATTGTCGTTTAGGCCATATTAATGAGAAACGCATCTCCAAACTCCATAATGATGGATTATTGGATTCTTTTGACTATGAATCATTTGATACGTGCAAATCTTGTTTATTGGGAAAGATGACTAAGGCCCCATTTACTGGTAATAGTGAAAGGGCCAGTGATTTTTTGGGCTTGATACATAGTGATGTATGTGGGCCACTGAACAAACCTGCTAGAGGTGGTTTTTCGTACTTTGTCACATTTACTGATGACTTCAGTATATATGGATATGTGTATCTAATGAAACACAAATATGAAACCTTTGAAAAGTTCAAAGAGTTCAAAAATGAAGTAGAAAACCAACTGGGCAAGAGTATAAAAGCCGTATGATCAGATCGTGGTGGTGAATAACTTAGCCAGGAATTTGATGATTATCTGAAAGAGTGTGGGATAGTATCCCAACTCACTCCTCTCGGAACCCCACAATGGAATGGCGTGTCCGAAAGGAGGAATCGCACCTTGTTGGACATGTTACGATCGATGATGAGTCACTCAGATCTTTCAAACTATTTTTGGGGTTACGCATTGCTTGCAGCAGGTTTCACAATTAACTGTGTTCCAACAAAGGCGGTAGAACAAACACCACATGAGATGTGGAAGGGGCGAAAGCCTAGTTTGTCTTTTATGAAGATTTGGGGATGTCATGTCTATCACAAAGGTTTAATCACAAATGAACTGGAACCCAAATCAGATAAATGTACTTTTGTGGGGTATCCCAAAGAAACGAAAGGATACTATTTCTATAACCACTCTGATGACAAAGTGTTTGTCACCAGGACTGGAGTGTTCCTTGAAAAGGAATACATCTCTAAAGTAGACAGTGGGAGGACAGTCGAACTTGGAGAAATCCAAGCACAACAGAGTACTGACTCGTCTGCAACGGAACAAGAACCGAATCCACAAGATGTTGTGGTTCAAGAATCGGTTCAAGTAACACAAGAACCATGTAGGTCAAACAGATCACGTACACAGCTTGAGAGATTTGGACTTCTCTTAACTCAAGAAGATGATGTACTGCTCATGGATCAAGATGAGCCTGTTACCTATCAGGAGGCCATAGCTGGCCCTGAATCTGAGAAGTGGCTAGAAGCCATGGGATCCGAAATGGAATCCATGTACACAAACCAAGTTTGGACCTTGGTGGAGCCACCGGAAGGGACAAAACCCATAGGGTGCAAGTGGGTCTTCAAAAAGAAGATTGACATGAATGGAAAGGTTAATACCTTCAAAGCGCAACTGGTTGCAGAAGGTTTCAAGCAAGGTCATGGTATAGACTATGATGAAACTTTCTCTCCAGTTGCAATAATCAAATCTGTTCGGATCCTACTTGCTATTGCTGCATACCATGATTATGAAATCTGGAAGATGAATGTCAAAACTGCATTCCTTAACTGGAATCTTCTCGAGGATGTGTATATGACACAACCTGAGGGTTTTGTCTATTCAAAGGATGCTAGAAAGGTGTGCAAATTGCAGAGGTCCATCTATGGACTCAAGCAAGCATCCAGAAGCTGGAATCTTCGTTTTGATGAAGCTGTAAGATAGTTTGGATTCATCAAGAATGAAGATGAACCTTGTGTGTACAAGAAGGTTAGTGGGAGCATGATTGTTTTTCTCGTGTTGTATGTGGATGACATACTACTCATCGGAAATGACATTCCTACACTACAAAATGTAAAGACATGGTTGTGGAATTGTTTCTCGATGAAGGACTTAGGCGAAGCTTCCTATATACTGGGAATCAGGATCTATAGGGATAGATCGCTGAAATTATTAGGCCTTAGTCAAGATACATATATTGACAAAGTGCTTAGGCGCTTCAATATGCATGATTCCAAGAAGGGTCTCTTGCCTTTGTCACATGGGATACACTTGTCCAAAGGACAGTGCCCTACTACATCTAATGAGAGGGAATGCACGAACAAGGTTCTATATGCTTCGGCAATTGGATCTATCATGTATGCTATGATATGTACTAGACCAGATGTCTCGTATGCCTTGAGCATGACGAGCAGGTACCAATCTGATCTCGATGAGAGTCACTGGAAAGCAGTCAAGAATATCCTCAAGTACTTGAGAAGAACTAAGGACACATTCTTGGTCTATGGAGGTGAGGAAAAGCTCATTATAAGAAATTACACTGATGCTAGCTTCCAAACTGATAAGGATGATTCCAGATCGCAGTCAGGATTCGTGTTTTGCCTTAATGGAGGCCCTGTGAGCTGGAAGAGCTCAAAGCAGGAAACAGTTGCCGATTCTACAACGGAGGCTGAGTATATTGCTGCATCCAATGCAGCAAAAGAGGCTGTTTGGATCAAGAAGTTCATCTCTGAACTTGGTATTGTTCCTAGCATTGTGGACCCGATTGACCTCTATTGCGAAAACAATAGAGCAATCAGGCAAGCCAAGGAACCCAGATCTCACCAGAGATCCAAACACACACTCAGGCGTTTCCATCTCATTCGAGAGATTATCGATAGAGGAGATGTGAAGATATGCAGAGTTGATACACTAGATAATGTTGCTGACCTGCTTACCAAGCCTTTTGCTCAGCAGAAGCATGACGCTCATACTAGGTCGAGGGGTATTAGATTTATGCCTAATTGGCACTAGTGCTAGTGGGAGATTGTTGGTGTAAGCTGTAACATCCCAATTTTCAGATCAGTAAAGTATACAAATCTTATCTGAGTCATAGTGGCAAAGTTGTAAATATCAAGATATTTTGGATAAGTAATCATGACTACTTTAGAAAAGTAATCATGACATGGATGACTCATGATGATGAGTCATGGTGGAGTAATCATGATGGTGATAAGTCATGGTAATGAACTCATCCATTGACTAATCACATTCAAGAACCACATCTCTCTCTGGTATTTGATTTTATCCCTACGTATCCATTTTTTGGATACCACACAGATATTGTTTTACTCTACATTACTAGTAGAGAATTATGGTTAAGGTTTGGGTTGAAGACTCTGACGAAACTCGGCTTGCGTATGAGATCACCGGAACCGGTAACGGATAAGCCTCACGTCGCTTTCACGTCACCTCACCTAGACACCTCACCACGTTATCCATATGTAATCATTACATGGTGACTCATCACCATAGTAATGATGACAAGGGATGAGTCACATAGGTGACTCACCATAGCCATGATGACTAAGTGTAAAATGACAATTTTGCCCCTAAAAGAAATGACATTTTTGCCCTTAAGTAAGTTTTATCACATCCTTACCTTTTCTATATATATAGCCACGCCATTCCCCTCATCCATTCCTCTTTCACTTCTCTTTCTTCTTCATGTTCAAAGTCTTCAAGGTTCCTACTTCAATTTCTCTCCATTCTTCAAGAACTTTGAGAAGTAAACTTGACAAGCTTGATCATCTTCATCATCTAGGAGGAAGTAATATAATGGAATGAGAGAGAGAAGGAAGCAATAAAATGGAATGAGCTTCCATATTTTCGCTAGCTAGAAGAAAGAGAAGGCAAGGTGGAAGCAAAAGGAAAACCATTGTTGGAAGCCTTGAAGCTTGGTTGAAGCAGTTTCAGTAAGATCGTTGGAATAAGTTCATCAACCGTTGGATCAAGCTCAAACTTGGTAAGGAGGTTCATAACATGTGGTTCTTCAGTTGGACAGTTCGGATTGTTGGTTCAAGTTCTAGAGTGGGAGATATGCAGCTTACATCATGGTCCTAGTGTGTGAGAAACTCATCCCGTATATCACCTACATGCGACAGTAAAACCCTCGGCGGAGATTCGTTAACCGTTGGATCGGGCTGAAATTTGGGAAGTAGGTTTAGGACACGTTGATATTCATCTTCCCCGTTCGGATTTTCAAGAATAAGTCTGTAGCTCGAGATATGGGGCTTGCACAGTACCCTATTTTGTGTTGAGGAGCTACGTGGTGAGCTCGTAGTGGTTGTGGTTGTGCTCGTCGCGTTCGTGAGATCGAGGGTCAAGGCTGTCCGTGGATACAAGAGTGCATGGGAACAGATTACTAGGTGAGGGGGAAGAACCTACATATATCTGGGAATCATAGGCGTAGTATATAACTGTTAACATGTGTAGGGCTCCTCAAACCCTACTAGTGGTGATATGTTTTTATTTGTGCTTACTTGTGGTAATTGATAACATGACTATTTGTGACGTTGGATAACATGATTAAATGATGTCATACATGATAATATGCTTGATGATGTGTTTGTTATGATAACATGTTTGTGATGATAACATGTTTGTTGTGATAACATGTTTATTTACTATCTTGACATGCTTATAATGATGATCTATGACTATACTATGACATGTGATATGTTGTGATTGACATGATCTTGAATGAATTTGGAGATGATTGGTATGTTGTTAGGGATTAGAGGATGATGATTGGTATTTTGATTGGATTATAGGATGATGATTGGTATGTTGATAAGGATTATAGGATAATGAGTATTGATGGAACTAAGAATGTGGATCTATGTTGTAAGTGGCTCTCATAGTTGGAGAGCGGCATCCTCGCAGTTGGAGGATGTGGGCTTGAGGCACTAGTAAGTTGTTGAAATGATGGATGCATAATCATAACATTTGCATTGTTGTGGTGGAAAGCCGCGGGATTTACTGCAACAGCTGTCTGAACAGTTATCACACGAGGTGGATTACTTGTGACAATTGCAACAGCAATTTGAGTGGCTGTCACAAGGGGGCTATATGACTAACTGCAATCATATATGCTGGTACACAACTGCAACAGCAGTTTGAGTGTTTGTGTATAGGGTTACCTGTGTGTACTTGCCACAGAAGCTTGCCAGCAGTGATCATGCGAGGTCGGGACTTGTGACAATTGCAACAGCAGTTTGAGTGGCTATCATATGAGCTGGTACCTGTATACAGCTGCAACAACAGTTTGAGTGGTTGTGTGTACAGGGAGTCGTGTGTACAGTTGCAACAGCAGTTTGAGTGACTGTCACACGAGGTCAAGGTGGACGTTCTGGGAGACGTCCTGGGAACGAGTAACCTGGACTACCGACTCTATGCCCTTATAGTTGGAGGGTGACTTCCTACCTTGGAAAATGACTGCTTCACAGTTGAGTTGAAGGACAGTATTTCCAAGGGTCAGGAACTTAGTTGTGCATATAGAATAGGCGATGATCCCTAGATGTGATACTTTTAGGTTGATTGTTGTAGAATTGATGGTGATCTCTAGTTGTGATATTTTGAGGTCGACTATTGTGATGTGTAGAATAGGCGATGATCCATAGCTGTGATACTTTGAGGTTGATTGTTGTGCTGAACTCGAGAGATGGATGTGTTTGCTGATTGTGTGCTATTGTACATGTTGATGTGGTATATGCTACGTGATTTCCCTTTTGTATGATAGTGTAGCATTTCTTACCTCCTATGCATATTTCTCCATGTTTACATATATGTGGTTGTCCGGATCGTGATCCGAAGATAGAAGTGTCGATTGGTCATCGAAAGTGCTACAGCAGGTGGAGCTGACCCAAGGTGTACTCTATCGTCAGTAACAAGTGTGGCATCAGCGCTTCTCAAATAGATAGAGATCTCAGCGGTATCTTTGAGTCTCTTGTGAGTTGTACCACGGCCAGTGGGGTGTTTATGTTTGTTGTTGTTATTTTTACGCCATGGCTTCCAGGCGAAACTTTGATGTGAAATTCTTGAGCTGTGATAAGTTCTTATTTGCTTAACTGTTGATGTGAAAATTTTTGGCTGTGTTTTAAGGTATCAAAGAGAGTGAGGTTATGTTTTGAAAGCGTCTAATGGGATTATCCTACGTAAGTGGGGTCGTCTCATAAGCCATAGTGGCCAATATATATTTATGATTTATACATATATTATCATGACTTTATTCTATATTTTATATATACGAGGCATTTATTTATTATGCTGTATTTGATGATTATATTTATAGCATAATAAAGTCCTTAGAATAGGTAGTTCATTTAACGGAATGTCAAGTATGACTTGACCGTGAGATGCCATTAAATTATAAAATACTATTCTTAAATATCCATAGTCAAGTATTATTATTAATAAGGACAATAATAATACATTGAGACTATTATGTGAGTGTACTGATGACCACATCTCACGGGTCATAGATATAAGATATCAAGTCTTCACATAGGTATAAATATTAGTAGAATATTTATACTGGAGTGACCCGCTATGAGAACGCTACATAATAGTTATGTAAGTGTCATAAGCGATTCTCATGGTGACCATAGTAAAGTAGTCCTTCGACTTGAAGTCACTACGATTCCTGACATGGCTTTAATACTATTAAACATTGTCTGTAACAAGACAACTATAAAGATAGTTAATGGGCCTGCAATGAAACATGTTGAGGAATGTGAGTGATGTAGATAGGATTCGTCCCTCCTACATAACAGAAGTAATGTCTATAGGCCTCTTGATGGTATGCGACGTAGAAATGCATGGCCATGCTAAGGTTGGACAATATGAGATATTAGGCCCACAAGATCGTACGTCAATTATTATATTAAGAAATAAATAATTGAACTTAATAAGGATGACACATTTATGCCTTGTGTTCAATTAAGACATTGTGACGAAAGGACATTGACTTCACATTATATATATGGTAACAATAAGGTTTTAATTGTATCACCAATATTCTAATTAATTGGGTAGCAATGATGTATTGCTAGATGCCGCTCATTGTTTATAATATTAATTAGTTATTAATATGATTAATAATAATTAATATTATTGTCAATTAATTGAGAACCTATAGGGTCACGCGCATAGAGTAAATGTTCAGAGAATTAAGTTAATTGATTAATTAAATATGATTTAATTAATAATTAAATGGGATTGATTTAATTGATTGATTAAATATTATTTGATTAATAATTAAATGGGATTGATTTAATTGATTGATTAAATATGATTTGATTGATAATTAATTAAATGAGGATAAGTTTAATTGATTAATTAATTACGATTTAATTAATAATTAAACATTGAGCCTGTAGCGTACAATGGCCCAAGTGGGATAAGTAAAGTGAGTGACAGCTATTAGTAAGCTGCGCACGTCACTTAAGCCAGACACAACACAGAGCACTCATAACGGCCATTGTACTCTATTGACAGCAGCGCCTCCTTTCTCTCTCTGTGTACCGCGCCTCCTCCAATCCTGATAGCTAGCACTACACTATCTCTGATGTTGGTTTGCTCGTGTGGACTGAGTAGTGGTATTGCTACTTTGCAATACTGGTGATAGAGAAGAACCTCTCCCTTTGTGGTGATAGCAGCAGTGTTCCTCAGATCTGCGGCTCTGTAGCTGTGTAGATCAAGTTGCCATTCACACCATAGCAGTGTCCGTGACTTACCAGTGCTGCTGATGCGCTCACAATGATCGTGGTAAAGCTACGCTTTAAGAGGTAAACATAGTATTCTTGTGATTCATGTGCAATACGTTATCCTTTAGTAAAGGGGTTTTTCCGCTCAAGAGGTTTTTATAAATTGTTTTTAAAAATTATCCCTCTTGAAAACCCAACAATCTCGGTGGCTTACTTTCATTGAGGAAGATGAAGTGGACGATGTACATGCCACTCGTGATGATCATCATGAAGGGATATGGGAGAACATTCCTACACGACCATATGTTATGTTTTTTTTTATCCATATTGTAGTTATGTTTTTTATTTATTTATGGGAGATCATGCTTACTTTCATATTTTAGTTATGTTTTTTTTATTTATCCATGTTTTACTAATGTATTATTTTTTGTCAAAACATGCACATGGATGATACATTGGGCATCCCTCCTTCGCATAGCAGGTCGGACACTCAGGCGCCGTCAAGAAAAAGGGGTAGAGGTGCCACAACACTTAAAAAGTTGACCCACGTGCGTACTGGTGATCAGAAGTTACATATAGACTTTGATGAGCTTGGACAGCTGATAGGTCCAGAAGCTTCATGGTTCAAGACTTTTGTGGCCGTCCAAGGTAAAAGTAGGGCTAGCATTCTTTATGAGGATTGGGAAAGTGTGCCGGAGAAGGTGAAGAACCAGATCTGGGAAAGTATCACGATATATCACTATTACTATCTATGTTTGTATTTATTGTGTTTAGTCATATTCTTATCACTAACTAATTTCTCTATTTTGCTGTGTAATGTAGCTCACCTACGATGTGTCGAATACTGAGCAAATGAAGAATAGACGGATTTCTTATGCGTGTGGGCGTTGGAGGCAGTTTAAGTCAAACCTCACTACCAGATTCATATATCAGCAGTCGGATAAAACTGCTTGTGAGATGTACCCGCTCCTTGATGAGGATACGTGGCAGAGGTTTGTTGAGATCTGAAGGACCCCTGCCTTTGAGGTTAGTTGCAGTTAATTATAGTTTTTTATTGTATCAGGCAAATTTATTTACTTTGTACTAACTTCAGTTGTTCATGTGTTATTTATAACAAGAGAAAAGGAAAAAGGCTCGGGCAATCCAAAAAAAGAATGTTCATCCTCACAGATTTCCTCGTGTGGGCTATAAAAAAATTAGGGATCAATTGATGGAAGAACAACGTCACAAGGAATTAGAAAGGCAATTAGATGATCCTCCGGTTGTTGTTGATCCTCCAGCTGCACCCCCACGCCATGTCACATGGATTAAAGCCCGATAAAAACCATCTGGGGAGTATACATCTGAGTCGACATGCATTGTTGCTGACAAGATTGTAAATGAATATTCAATTTTAATTGTAATTGTAACAAGCTTACACACCGTCTTACACATTTTGTGAATTATATGGTGTAGGAGTCTTTGGTTGAACAGAGTTCCCAAGGATCATTTGTTCCTAGTAGCTCGCGTCGATATATCTTGGCTATCGCCCGTGGGAAGGAAGACCACTCTGGTCGTGTCCTTGGTGTTGGAGGGTTTGTAGACGTGCGGACATACCACGGAGCACGATCACGTCATGACGACCGCAGTGCCATCCGAGAGGATGTCAGACGGGAGGTCCTTCCGCACATTATTGTGGATGTTAGAAGGGGAGGTTCTTCCGCAGATTATGGCGGACCTTAAACGAGAGGTTTATCCTGAGATGGTTGTGGAGTTTAGACAACATATGTCATCTATGGGTCTTTCCCAACAAACTCCGGGTGTCCAACCTTCTGCTAATGTGAGCACAAAGGGGAGCTGTGTGTTAGCTGTGGAGCATGAGCATGAGGATAATACAGATGGGGAGGACGAGGATCTTCGTCAGCTACATGAGGATGAGGATGATGCACATGCACCAAAGGTATTAATTCATAATGTTTTATGTCTTTCAATTCGAGTAACTTAATTAACTGGTGTTTACTAATGTTTTATTGTTGTGTAGGATGTTGAGAAAGCTAGTCCACCTGAAATTTCTCGGTTATTACAACTGGCTTGAGTGGCGATGAAATATATGATAGAAGATTTATTTCTGCCTGTGGAGCACGATAGCAGCGAGGGATTAAATGGGCTTTTTCTAATCTCTGGGAAAGACACGGTCGATTTATACATGGATAAATGGCTTTGCATTAACGTTCTACGATTATGATGCACGTAAGTACTTTTATTTGTAAATCAATTTTATAATTAATAAGTATCAATCTTTTATAATTAAGATTAATTTATTTCTTTATCTTATAGGGCTATACATCGCTTAAGCGTCTCAAATGACACCAGCCACTTGTATGGATACCTGGACCCTAGCAGAATTTTGGGTAAGGTTATGAATGCGGGACTGAGGACATACATCATGCAAACGATTCCTAACAGCCAAAAGGAGTGTTATCTATCCCCATTCCTCAACAAGGATCATTGGCAGTTAGCGATTCTTTGACCTCGTCGGAATGAAGTCGCCTTCTTGTGTTCATTGCACTATACCCCATCTATAGTTCTTAAGGATGTAGTTGATACGTAAGCAAGCTTCTTTCACTCTCAATTTGTAATATTACATTTGTTTATCTATATGTGTTAATATTTGATGTATCAATTTTTGTTTATCACAGAGCTATGCAGGCATGTAATAGCTTGGAAGGTAAAAGTAGGGTCAAGAGTAAAAAGCCTCAATGGATTTGCCCACGTGTAAGTAGTTAATCCGAGATTCAATTAGAGGTTATATATATAATAGTAGTTATATAACCTTATATTAATTTATTGTTTATCATTTGTATTCTCATTGACAATTCAATCCGAGATTCTCATTGACAAGCTTCTAATACAAATGATAAGGAAGCTTCTTTCATTCTCAAATGATTATTTTACGGCGGTTTATTTGAGGCGGTGTTTAAAAACCTCCTCAAACTATCGGTAAGTGAAGCGAATACAGTTGTTCCAACGAATCGCCCAAAATCATGTAATTAGTGGCGGTTTTGGGTTTCAATTTGCGGAGGTTTATAACCTCCTCAAATTAAAAAATTAAATAATGGTCTTATTTCCCTTCCCTCCTAATTTTTCCTTTTTCCCTCTTTTCTTCTCCAAAACCCGTGTACGAGTTCTTTCTGAGTTTTAGAAATAAAGAAAAAATCTCATTCTTCACGCCGCCACACTCCTCCGCCTCACTCCTTCATTCCTTTGTCATCCTTCCTGCTCATTCATGGTAAGTTAATTTTCATTCACTTTTTCGTTCCTCTGGTGCTACTAGGTATTGTAGGCAAGGGTTTGGGTATTTTTGTGGGTTTTTTTTTTTTTTCAAATTTGACATTTTCGTGTCTTCATTGTGAAATATTGGGGGGTTTTTCAATTCTCAAAGTCGTTTCCCCAATTCTGATGCAATTTCGTGTCTTCATTGTGAAATATTGGGGGGGTATCTTTCCTTCATTCTTTTTCTCTTTCTCTTTCTCTAACTCTACTGGGTTTGCTTCTAGGGTACCCGCAGGTTCTGGATTTTGCTCTAACTCCGCTAGACGCATATTTCATCTCCGCCAGAGTCACATTAAAGCAAGCTTCAAGGGTAAAGTAATTCTCTCTTTTACTCTTTCTTTCTTTTTTAACTTCTGCTTCAACTTAGCTGCAATTACTTTGCCTAAATAATTATTTGCTACTTTAGTTTCATGTTTAGTGCTCATTGGGAAAACACAAGCTTGAAAGGTTTACGTTCTTCTAAGGATGACATTGGGATGGGTTTGTGATTATGTTCTCAGCCTGTCATATATAATATAGAAATACTTCAGTTATGGCCTTTTTCAATTCCTTTGAGATGTTTTGTAATTTTACTTTTCTGCTGCAACTTTAATGTGACTTTTCCTTTTTTTTGTCCCTGTTTTAATCTACTTATTGAAAACAGTTTGCAAAAACAAAATGACTATTTGCTAATGCACTTCGTTACATAATTTGTTGAACATCTACAAAGATAGGAACTACTTTTTTGTATGCAAAATTGACTGTGCTGTTGTTATTGGAACATGATATCTCTCTGCATTTCCATCTGAGTTTTTATATTCAAAAGCAATTGATTATATCACCTTAATTGAAGTTCTTGGTCTCTAGCTTCTTGTTTCCTTGTTTAGTACAACAGCTTTTTGTAATTAATCAAACTGGTTTTATGTTTTCAAATTCAATCATTTTGTTTGGTTACTTTGTTTGAGGTTGAATTGGTGCTACTTGGTTTGTGCATATGCTAATTGGTTTATTTCTCTTGAATAATTAATTGGCAATAAATCTCATCTATTTTCTAATTTATATTCTGTTTTTTCTTTCATTTCAAGAACTGTTGACGAGTTATTTTCAACAAGGTAACTACAATACTCAAGGAGCAAACTACTTTGTCAGTAAGTTCTACTGTATTCTAACATATGCTTTAGTTGGACTAATTCTTTTTATTTTTATATAGTTAGCTTACAATGTTTATAGTGGGCTTGCTTTTCTTTACTTAGATTATTCTATTTGTTTAGGTATCTTTACTAATGGATAAATCTTGGATTGCTAAGCCACGAAATACAATTGAATATTCAATTGGTTTAAGTAAATTCTTAGATTTTGCTTTTGAGAATAGGGCTGCTGGAGATACGATAAGATGTCCATGTCCCAATTGTGGATTTATGAAATGGCAAACTAGAGACATAGTTCAAGATCACTTGCTTTGGAAACCATTTCCGATAAATTATGTCATATGGAATCTACATGAAGAAAAACAAGTACCAGAGTATTCTAGACACGAAGATCTTATGGAAGAGACATTTCATTCTGAAAATCCAATGGAAACAATGATCAATGATGCATTTGGGCACTATAGACAACAACCCACTAATTTAGACGAATCACAACCCGTAGGTGCAAAAGAAATATTAAACGAGGGGCCAAGGGAGGATCATAGTGATTTTTATGAGTTTCTCAATGACGGAAATCAGACATTGTATGAAGGGAGCAAGTACACAAAACTAGAATTTCTAATTAAATTATATCATATAAACACTACAAAAAAATGGCAAAATCGCAACCGTAGTATTCGGTCACTATATATCAAAATTCGGTCGCTACTTTTATTAGCGACCGAATTCGCGACTAAACAGTAGTCATGGCGAAAGGCATGGTCGCTAAAGCCTCCGCGACCAAATTTTAATTCGGTCGCTATTAGTGACCGAATTAACAGTCGCAAGTCTTAATATTTCAGTCGTTATGGTTTTGGTCGCATTATATCAGATAACCAAAATTAGCAACTTAATATTCGCTCGCTAATTCGGTCGCTAATCTGCAACTATTTATATTACCAGCGTCTGATATTCCGGTCACTAAATTAGGAGTGGATTTTTTTAAAAGGTGGCGACTGATTTATCGGTGGCTAATTCGATAGCTGGAATTTTCCTTTTTTTAACTATTTTTAAATTTTTTTTAATAAATTCTTTTTAATTCATTATTATGATAATACATAAGAATCAATTGGATTCTTTTCAAATTATTGTTATTGATTAGAATTAAAAAAACATTTAAAATATTAAATATATTAAGTAATGCTATAAGTGTATTAAACAAAACTTTAATATAGAGAAGGGGGCGAGAAGTCATCTTTAAAGTCAAACCTAATGTAAACAAAACTCGTCCATAATTTAAATAAAATAAAAATGTAGCAAACTAAAATGTATCAAAAATCAAAATGGAGGCGGAGGTGAAAAGTCGTCCTCGTCATCATCGGCGGCAGCGTCCATTGGAGAAGGAGAAGGCACAACTGGATGAGGGGGTGGCACAACAGGAGGCTGGATCCTCATATGCTCCATCACCATCCGTAGATGCTGACCCTGCTCCACTGTCGTCTGCGTCAGCTGAGCAATCTGCTCCGCCATCACTCCTGCCCTCTCAGTCTTCTCCCTGAGCTCGGTGTTAAGCTGTGTAATGGTGTCTTGCATCTGCTCGAACTGCTCTGAAGGGACGGTACCTGCGCAAGACGAAGTAGGCATGCCAGATGATGAGGCAATAAACTCGTCGACCAAGTGGCCGAGGCCATACACGTGCCCCTTCTTGTTCCTACCTCTGACGACCTCCAAATATATGGCATTGTCGTCGACGGAGATCAGAGATCGGGGGCCCTCACCAGATAAAACCTGATCCTGTGAGGCACGTGATATGACCTCATCCTGCCTATGATTATATGTGTCCTGCAAAGTATAGTAGAAGATCATTAGTTACAATTATAATATTAACAAGTAATAATAAATCACAAGTTTTAATTAAGTTTGTTTTTTACATACTGCATAGTTACGAGCCTTATCATTGACCCATTCCCCCAACTTTAACTTTTTGGTCTTTTCCACCAACTCCAGAGCAGTCGGGGGTCGCTGTAACTCCGCAGCCTGCATATATTTAGATATTTTTTAAATTCATAATATGTGCAATAAATAGACACTAAGTACTACCCTAAAATATCATTTAAACTTACCAACTCATCGAAGTGGGCGGCGGCCATTTTAGAGTTGCCGGTGTAGGCAGATGCCCCTCCATCAACAGCTCGATTACGTCGGGCGGTGGCGCTCTTCTCCTTGAACTTCAAAGTGGCCCAATGTTGTTCCAAGCCCTCCCTGATCACCGGATCCATCCAGTTACCCTTATCTTGACCGGTTCTGAGCTTATTCATTGTGTTTTTCATAGCTAAAGAACCTTTATGCTCAAAACCGGTCCTGATGGTGTTCTCAATATGTAGAGCCCACCTATACGATTTCTGCAAGAAACACTTATTAGTCAAGCTTAAGAATAAAGCATTAAACCTAAAGTAAATGTAATTAAATATTTTAGTAAATTATTACCTTAAACTCTCAAAAGAACATATCCCTAACGTCCTAAGGGATGGCCTTCCAATTAGGCCATGCAACATCAAATTTTTGTTTGAGGATCTCGGAAATGGTATCGGAAGGGCCCTTCGCAGGTATAAAGCTGCAAGAAAATTAATTAAACAATGTTTTAAATATGACCTTAAATTAAATTAATCACATTTATATATAATAAAATTAAATTAACTTACTCATTCTTGCCCCTAGGGACAAGAAGCATCCTCCGGTCAGTCGAATCCTGGCTCTCATGTGGCGCCACTGATGATGACGGTCCAATCGACATCTTGACATCCGAGGCTGGTGTAGCTGGTGCCGATCCATCACCCATGGGCCCAACTGCAGATGTACTGTCAGGAGTGACTCTGTCAGAAGCCGGCGGGTCGTTGGTGAGAGAATCTGTCCCAGAACGACCTCTGCCACGACCTCTGACAGGGACTCTGCCACCACGCTGGCCTCTGCCTCTGGACGAATCTGCCATCTGTTTGAAAAAAGGATATGTAACATCATAATACTAACTAATTGATTAACTATAACAAAAACAAATAAACATAACAAATGAATAATACATAAGTTACCTAAATTGTATTTGTATCACTGAAATCACTCTCACTCTCACTCTCACTGTGACTTGATTGAAATGTGTCTTCGCTAGATTCTTCCAAGTCAGACTGGTTCATTAACTCTCTATCAACTTCTTCCCCACCGCCAGCAACGTCCGCGAGAGAATTATCAATGATATCTGGCGTAATATCTAGTGATACGTGGGGCCCTACAAACTCATCATCTTGGTAAGGAGCATCTTTCTCCCGTTGATTGATTAGGTTATCAGTAATTGTACTGCGAGCCTTTATCTTGATGGCACCCAACCAACCTTGATGTCCCTCAGGATATGGCGTGTAATAAACCTGCTCTGCTTATTGTGCAAATATGAATGGGTCGTACGCTTTATTATATCTACGAGATTGCTTAACTTCAACAATGCCATATTTTTTATCTATTTTTGTCCCTACGTTAAGAGTACTATCAAACCAATCACACTTGAAGAGAACTAACTTCATCATGGGGAAACCGGTATACTCAATTTCAAAATGTCAGTTAGAATCCCATAAAAATCGTCCTCTAATTGACCATCAATGCCTCGTACACAAACACCATAATTACATGACTGCATTCCTTCACTCCATTGTTTTGTGTGAAATTTATATCCATTTACAATGTAACGATTCCATGGTGTAACCGATCTTTTAGGCCCCCATGCCAAATTGGTCAACAAGGGATTTTGAGCATTATTTATTGGATCTAGAACCTACAAATTTTAACAATTGAGTGTATAAGTCATACTAATAGAAGAAAAAGTTGTGTAATAACTCAAGACACTCGAACTTACATATTGTTTGAACCACACAGGAAAGTGAGAAATAATTTCCCAATCAATCTGAGCTTCCGGAATGTCATGTTGGATCTCCCTTAGAAAATTGACATACATACTACATATGGAAGTTCAAAACTAGGCGATTAATGAAACTAAATGACAAAATAATTAATAAAACACAATGTACACACTTACTCTAAATATGGCGACACCTCTTCACAATTTTGAAGAATGTACTAATGTCACGTTGGTCCAAGAAATATCCTTTGGATTTGCCACTAAATTTGCCTGGATAATTGAATATTTATATAGGAGGACTAGACGAATAACGTTCACCTGAATCAACATTACGTGGCATTCTAGTCCTTCTCGTGTCAATTTCATCCGGATAGTAATAAGAGGCAAAGGTAGATGTCTCCTCCACTAAGTAGGCTTCACAAATGGAACCTTCTACTCCGGCCTTGTTCTTGACTTTTTGTTTCAAGGAGTGCAAAAACCTAATTAAAAGGTATACATACAATTAAAACATATAAAAAGAGGACGACATGGACTTACAATTATAATAAAAATATTTGAGGTTGTATACCTCTCAAAGGGATACATCCAGCGATATTGGACAGGACCGCCAACTCTTGCTTCGTAAGGCAGGTGAATTGGAAGATGTTCCATTGAATCGAAGAAGCTTGGGGGAAATATTTGTTCCAACTTACATAACAATACAGGTATATTCTCTTCCATAACCCTTAATTGTTCCACATATAGTGTTGTCGAAGTCAGCTCCCTAAAAAAATGGCTAAGCTCAACAAGTGGGTTCCAAATTGGTTTCGGTAACGAGTCGAACGCAATGGGAAGCAACCGTTGCATTAATACATAACAATCATGGCTCTTCATTCCATGTAACTTTGCCTCCCTAATGTCGACACATCTACCCAAATTGGAAGCATACCCATTAGGCAACTTGAGTTCTTTAACCCACTTACAGATAGCTACTCTTTGGGGTTTGCTTAGTGTATAACTTGCCTTCGGTTTCATAAGTCTGCCACCACCACCACGGTCTTTCAACCCAAGCTCCTTCCGATTACATATTTCAGCTAAATCCAATCGAGCTTTATTTGTATCCTTTGTCCTCCCCTTGATGTCCATGACAGTGTTAAACACTTTCATAAACACATTCCTCTCAGTATGCATGACATCGATGTTGTGACGGAGAAGGTGCGTTCTCCAATATGGCAACCTCCAAAATATACTTTGTTTGGTCCAACTATGCTTAACACCATAATCGGGAATATGTTCTCCTTGCAATTCATGAATGAGAGATAAGGACTCTACTCTCTGCCATACATTGGGACCAGACAAACGCGGTGGAGGGGGTGTAGTCTCCGCGACACGTTTCTTGAATGCTTTTTTATTATTCCTATAAGGATGATCTAGTGGAAGGAATTGGCGGTGACAATCAAAATATGAGGTCTTTCGACTATTTTTAAGTGTGAATGCCTTCGATCGCTTTATATATATTGGGCAACCTAGCTTCCCCGCTGTATCCAACCCTACATCATCCCATAGGCTGGGAAGTCATTGATGGTCCACATCAAAGCTGCCTTCATCATGAAATTTTGCCTCAACGATACATCATAAGTTAACACGCCATCATTCCACAATGTTGTCAATTCATCTATGAGCGGCTGCAAGTACGCATCAATCTTCCCTTTTGGATTAGACGGGCCCGGTATTATGACTGTTAGGAACATAAACTCCCGCTTCATGCACATCCCAGGGGGAAGATTGTACGGAGTTAGGATAACCGGCCAACAAGAATAAGGTTTTCCAGATTGATCAAAAGGATTAAATCCATCCGTATATAACCCCAATTGGACGTTCCGAGGGTCCTTTGAAAACGTTAGATGCACCCTATCAAAATGCTTCCAAGCTTATCCATCCGATGGATGACCCAAGACATCTTGCTCCCTCTGATTCTCACTATGCCACCTCATGTGAGATGCAGTGGCCATTGAAGAGTACACTCATTTAAGTCTTGGGACGAGCGGAAAGTACCACATTTTTTTAACAGAAGTCTTCTTCTCAACGCCCCTTCTAGTGGTTGTCTTGTACCGATCCGCTCCACAAAAGTTGCATTGTGTTATGCTATCCGCCTAATTATCCTTGTATTACAACATACATCCATTCAAGCAACAATCAATTTTCAAACAACCAAGGCCCAAATTCTCCATAGACTTTTTAGCCTGATAAAAATTGATAGGAAAACAATTGTCCTCTGGCATCATCTCGCCCATAAGTTGGGCGATTCGATTAAAACAACCTTTTGGCATATTATAATCAGATTTGATGCTCAAAGCTGCCAAAGAAGCCGACAATTCTGAGTGCTTCCGACATCCTTCCCACAATGGAGCTTTTGCAGCACCCAGGATGTCAAAGAATCTCTGAGTTTTGACATTCGGATCCTCCTCTGTGTATTGGGAGCCCATTCCCTCATCTTGTTCTATTGCATGACCAACTGTGGGTCCAGCATGATCCATGATCATCTACTCGTAAGGATTCAATTCTTCCCTCTGCTCACCACTTCCATAGTATGAACCTTCGAAAATCGCAGGTGTAAAATCTGGCAAGGACTCACCATGGTTGCTCCACCAATAGTAATCAGCCATGAACCATTTCTCGTAAAGATCGACCACCACTTCATCCACGTATTTGAAAGCTTTACACTTGCATCTGGAGCAAGGACACCTCAACTTATCATCGTCGCGCCTTATAAATCTTTCCTGACTAATAACAAACTCTATAAACTCACCCGCTCCAACTCTGAACTCTTCCATAAGACGTTTATTACGATCCAACCTACGATACATCCACATCCGATTCTCCGGAATCTCCATTGCTGCCATATAGGTAGAGCAACCTACAACGGCATGTATTATGGGTTATTCCAAGATCTTCATCAATCTCCTTCCTTATGACAAGGTATGAACCTATCCCATTCGAGAAAAAACCTTTACCACACTCGGTTAATACTAGTTATTCCCTTATTCAAATGCCTTATACTTAATGAAATTTCGGTAGCATTTCCCTTCGGTCTCCATGTACACGACTTGAACGGGCTCAGATCTACCACGATCAAGTATGTACCGGGAGAAAAAAAAAAAAAGATGCATCAAACCAAAATTTCATCAAGTATATAAGGCATTTAAACGTGGAAATGACTATTATACAAGTGTGAAAAAGGTTTTACCCCAAACTGTCCCACTTGGACAATTCAAGATTCAATACAATGAGCATTCGTACCTTAAGAAGGTAAGCATACTCATTAATATTGGAACTCAAACGGAAAACTAAGGCTTTTGTAAAGAATTAACTTTAAGAAAGTAGAATCATTATCTTATATATTAGGGGTACTGTAGAAACTTGAATAAAATTTTCAAGCAAAAAATTTGAATCACACATCCTATTGAGCTCAGCTCTCCACTAACAAACAACACATAATTTGCACACACATGCTTAATTTCTAAATTATCAGCACACAACCAGCATCCTACCTTTCGGAAAGGATCACATCCTATTGTGCTCTGCTCTCTACTAACAAACAACACATAATTTGCACACACATGCATAATTTCTAAATTATTAGCACACAACTAGTATCCTGCCTTTCGGAAAGGATGACATCCTATTGAGCTCAGCTCTCCACTAACAAACAACACATAATTTACACAAACATGCATAATTTCTAAACTATCAGCACACAACCAGCATCTTGCCTTTCGGAAAGGATAAAATCCTATTGAGCTTAGCTCTCCACTAACAAACAACACATAAATGC
The DNA here is from genome assembly GCA_039655645.1 of Ammopiptanthus mongolicus. Classification (NCBI taxonomy): domain Eukaryota; kingdom Viridiplantae; phylum Streptophyta; class Magnoliopsida; order Fabales; family Fabaceae; genus Ammopiptanthus; species Ammopiptanthus mongolicus. The sequence continues at coordinate 49,942,343 of CM077351.1, read as the reverse complement.
CAATCACATGCATAATTTCTAAATTATTAGCACACAAACAGCATCCTGCCTTTCGGACACGATCACATCCTATTGAGCTCCGGTCTCCACTAACAAACAACACAAAACTTCACATAAAACATTACATATACCGCACAAATCAAGGCATAAAAAGAGAGAGTATCTAACTTACTTCAATTCCGAGCAAAGAATGATAAAGGGTGCAAAGCTCGAGGAGTGCTGGAAGAAAAGAGAAATATCACAGTCAAATTTCATTAAGTTCAATCATCCTCAAACTATAAGCATCAAACAATCAAGAGATTTTTCCATGTTGTAAATACTATTTGCTTCATGAAACAATTAATTTGCAGCCATAACAATTAGCAAAAAATAGCAATCGAATGCAATTTGTAACTATGAAAAGCTACAATAGAAGTTATCCACTGCTTGTTTCTTTTCTTCATTAGCACAATAGAAGTTATCCATCCAAAACAATAAAATGAAAGTTCAGCTCTATTCAGACCTATTCAATGAAAATGAGGAAGTGCCGATGGCATAAGGATGAAGTGCGGGGGACTAAACTAAATTCATGAACAAGAAAAAAAACAGCTATGGTATTTTGGTCATAATCTAATTAATTAACTATATGGTTTCTATTTATGAAGAAGGTACAAATAAAAATAAAAGAAAAAAACTAACAATACAATAGTTGGTGTCATTTTTACCTTATGTGGAACTAGGGGTAATAGAAACCGGTAACAAGTATTCAAAAGAAGTGATATTGTTAGATAAACCACCCACCCTCTACCCTTTTGAGACAGCTAAAACCTATGTGTTGGTAGCTACATCTAATCTACCTCACTCACTATTACTTATATTTTGGATTCTATTTATGCTTACTTTCCTTTCTTTAAATCACTAACTTGGATTCTTGACTGGTCTTGATTTTTTTGTGCCTTTCTGATCTGTAAGAAATATGATTGATGAAAATGAATCCATAAATTAATACACACCTCTTGGAAATTTCCCTAAGCCTTACTATACAGATTTTACTCTAGTTTGAGTCAGTTTGGTAGGGAGTAAAAAAGTTCAGCTCTTCATTACCTTTTCTCCAAAGCAATACCGTAACCCTATATATGAATCTCCACCCAATTCAGTCCTCAAAATAATTTTCAAAATAAAGTCATAACTTCTAAACTCTAGAAAGAAATTAAACATGAGGTCAGTGTTGTACCACAATTGTTGCTCGGAATCCACCTCAAACCTACAGTGCGTCGAGTCCCGTGAGCCTTTCTGCAACTGAGAAGAGAAGAGATGAGAAGGGAAGAAAGGAAGAGAAGAGAGGAAGAGGAGAGAAGGAAGATAAGAGAGGAAATTACCGGAGGAAGGGACGGTGGTCGTAGTGCGTTTCTGCAACTGAGAAGAGATGAGATGAGAAGAGAGGAAGAGAAACAGGAGAGAAGAGAAGGAAGAGAAGAGAGGAACTTACCAGAGGAAGCGAAGAGAAGGACGGTGGTCGGACGATGGTATGGTGGCAGAGAGGGACGGAGGAACGGAGGAGAGGAAGAGAGGGACGGAGGAGATGCAGAAATAAGGAAGGAAAAGGAATTTCACGCGATTTAGGGATTTAAATCTAGAGTTGGTCGCTAAACACCATCCACTAGAATTGTATTTAGCGCGTCTTAGCGACCAAAATAAATATTGGTCGCTAACATCTCCACTGATAATTTCTGGTCGCTATTCAGTCACAAATATGTCTCTTTTAGAAATTCATTTAGCACGTCTTAGCGACCGACTTTGAAATCGGTCGCTAATTAAGGTCAACAGTTTTGACTCTAAAAATATTTACTTTAGCGACCGAGTTGGCGACTGATTTACTTGCAACCATGTAGTTCGGTCACAAATTTGGCCACCAAATGTATACCTTATGTGAATCGTAAAAGTCATGTTACCGGTCGCGAAATTGGTCGAACTTGGCGACGGATATCTTCAGTCGCAAATTTTCGGTCGCTATTTGACCTTTTTTTTGTAGTGAAAGGTTTTGTGTGCATTAAGTGACAAAGCAATGACTATGATACTAGATTTATTGAGAGACGCATTTGAACAAGCTAAGTTACCTCCTTTTTATGAAGCCAAGAAAATCATCAACAAACTTGGTCTTAAATATACCATGATACATGCGTGTCCAAATGACTGTATGTTATATTTGGGAGATGATGAAAAAAACTCGCAAACATGCAGGCATTATGGAACATCCAGATGGAACCCCAAGAAGAAGAAAAAGCAAGCTGCAAAGGTGTTGTGTTACTTTTCATTGAAATGAAGATTGCAAAGATTGTTCATGTGTAGTACGACCGCGCAGCATATGAGATGGCATGCTTCAGAGAGTAATAAGGATGGGTTGATAAGGCATCCAAGGGATGGTGAGGCATGGAAGACATTTGATTTGATGCATCCAGAATTTGCTTCAGATCCTCGAAATGTTCGCTTAGGCCTTTCCAGTGATGGTTTAAACCCTTTTGGAACCATGAGTTTATCCTATAGCATTTGGCCAATGTTCTTGATTTCATATAATTTTCCTCCTTGGATATGTATGAAGCACACTTCTTTCATCCTATCGATGATCATTCCAGGCAAGCAGATGCCCGAAAATAATATAGATGTGTACTTACTTCCCCTTGTAAAGGAGTTAAATGAACTATGGAATGATGGTGTCGTCACCTTTGACGCATCAATGAATGAAACTTTTAGAATGCGGGCAGCTCTTATGTGGACAATTAGTGACTTTCCCGGACTAGGTATTCTATCTGGATGGAACACACATACAGGTTAGGCTTGCCCAACTTGTAACTTTGACGCTGAACCTTGTCGTCTTCCTCATAGTAAAAAGTGATGTTTTATTGGTCATCGCCGTTTTTTGAGCAGAAATCATAGATTTAGATTGAACCGTGTTCGCTTTGATGGAAGCACAGAGGAACGAAGTCCACCATTAAAATTATTAGCACTGACATTTTGAGGCAAGTGGAAAATCTTAATGTTACATTTGGGAGAGGATCAACAGTGGATGGAAGGGCAAAAAGATCTAGACAAGCAACTAAACAATGGAATAAAAAAAGCATATTCTTTGAACTTCCATATTGGGAGTCTAATTTGTTGCATCATAATCTGGATTTTATGCATATTGAAAAAAATGTACATGATAATATCATGTATACTTTGCTCCATCAGAAGCCTAAATCAAAAGACAATCTCAATGCTCGAAAAGATTTGAGAGAAATGGGCATAAGGCATGATCTTTGGCCCGATGATAAGGGGACATATCACCTTGCTTTGTTTTCACTAACACGTGATACCAAAAAGTTGTTTCTTAAAAGTTTGAAGAATGTTACAGTACCCGATGGTTACTCAAGTAACATTTCTAGATGTGTGGATAAGGTATAACAAAAGATATTTGGGTTGAAAAGTCATGATTGCTATATTATAATGGAACAATTGCTACACTAGCAATTCGCAATTTTTTGCCAAACAATGTTACTGCAGTCTTGGTGGAGTTTTGTTCATTTTTTAGAGTTCTTTGTGGTAAAAGCTTGAGTGTTTCAGACCTTCAAATGCTCCAAGATCGCATTGTCATTACACTTTGCCACTTAAAAATATTATTCCCTCCATCATTCTTCACAGTTATGGTTCATTTAACTGTCCATCTAATAGAGGAAGCAAAGCTTGGAGGTCCAGTGCATTACGTATATATGTATCCTGTGGAGAGGTAAAAGAACTATACTTTTAACTTATGGCATCTTGTTATATGTATCGAACTTGTTCACACTAGTTATCCATCACTTTAAATTTGTAGGGAATTGGGTCATTTGAAGTCCTTTGTACGTAACAAAGCACAACCAGAAGGTTCTATAGCTGAGGTTTACTTAGATGAAGAGTCTCTTACTTTTTGTTCTCGATATCTTGAAGATATAGAGACATAATTCAATAGACCCAGACGTGTTCGCGATGACCCAAATGAGAATGAGCTTTCTTATGCATCCTCTATCTTCCCTCAACTCGGTAAACCAGTAGGAGCTTCCTTAATCTTCACTTTAACTCAAATGCAAAAACTACAGGCTCATCGATATGTGCTTCTAAATTGCTCAATAGTCACACCATTTGTTGAGTGAGTAATTATTTTAAATATACTAGTCATTAGACTATTTTAAATATACTAGTCATGTGCATTGATTGCAATATAATAAATTCATGTAGTGAATTTAGACAATTCATAAAAAGAAGTTCAAGGTCAAGAAGACCTTCATCTACAGAGATAGAAAAGAGAGTAAATAGAGAGTTTGTCGATTGGTTTCAGAAGTGGGTAAGTGATCAAATAGTAGTTTCATTTATATTTGCCATGTTTACTTTCAATTTTGACTACCATAATTGCTTAATTTAGATTATGAATCCAGAAATTGTAAATACAATGTCCACTGATTTAAAGTTTTTAGCACGAGGTCCATTGGACAATGCAAGAAGATTTACTGCTTATAACATTAATGGGTTCAAATTCCGAACCTTAGCTCGAGAAGAGGGATTGAGAACGCAAAACAGTGGTCTTTTTTTGACATCCAACACATCTTGTGTTTCGAGTAGTGTTGATCGAAACTTAAGGCAAGAAGACTTACCTTATTATGGGAAGTTGGAAGATATTATAGAGATTAATTATTATGGTTGGTTCAAGGTTATTCTTTTCAAATGTAAATGGCAGATACTACACGAGATAGAGGGTATAAAAAGGATATTTGGAATTTTAGTTGGGTTAATTTTGATAGACTGAGTCATATTGGTGATCGTGAAGAGCATGATCCCTACATTGAGGCATCTCAAGCACAGATGGTGTATTATGTAGATGATTTGGTTAATAAAGGATGGAGTGTTGTTGTGCATTTAAAGGCAAGAGATTTGTATGAAATGGGAGAAGAAGTAGAAGAGGAAGTATATGAAAATGAGCCATACCAAGAGCAGCAACTTGAGCAATTTTATAGCATCGATGATGAGTATGTGCAATTGGCTACAAACCATTTAAATGATGATATAGTTTACTCAAATTTGGCTTTTAACTTAGCAACAACTACACACATGTCAGACTAGAAGATATTTAATATTATACTCTATCTAAAGGTAATAGTCTTTCATTTTTTGTTGTGATTGTCTGGTATATTTTGCAGTGCTATCTTGTAGTGTTGGATTTTTTCCCTTTGCCTTATTTACTGATATTGCCTAGTTTGAGATATTTTTTTGGATAAAAGACAAATGAAAGCTGTGGTAAGGATTAAAGTATTGGCCACTCAGTTGCATAGGCTCCAATTTCATATCAAATATAAACCATTCTAAAATCTAAAACAATTCTAAAACCACGTTCAAAGAGTATGGTAGTATGGTATAGTATGTGTGCTTACTTGCATGATACTTTGACAATGAATGTTGTATATGAGATCTAGGCTGAGCAATCTGGGCATGTATGTGAGTGAGAGATGGTTTGTGTCTCTTGTATATGAATGCAAATGGAAGCAAGTTATGCAGTCATGCCACACTTCTAGATAGTTATTATTTCATTATTCTCCAATTATTTAACCTGTTACCTTTTTCATTTTTTCGTGAATATGTAGTCATGCCAAAAGTTAAGCATTTCCAAAATCCACAAAAGTCAGCCCCTCAACAACAATAGGCAGCCTTTCCTCCAACATAAGCTCCAACTCATTCTTCACCAATGCCAAATCTTAGAAAGTCTTCACCATCACTTGAAGCCCCATCACATGTTGCATTGAACCATTCTCCACCAGTAGATTCCTCATCAGCTCTTGATATGCCACAAGAATCCCAAACAGCAGCCCCTGATATGCCACAAGAATCCCAAACATCTAGACAACGTGCTGGGTGTGAGTCTACACAATATTGGAGTGTTGAAGTAATAGGTATGTGTGTTATATTTACTTTTAATTAACATAATTTTTTTTAGATTTTTCTTTTGGTTAAGTAAGTTCTTTTATTGTTATAGACTTAGAGAAAGCTGTCAAGAAGATTAAGGTCAAGGTTAAGGAAGTCAATAACTTACCTAGTGGGGAACGCATAATTGTGCACTTTGATGAGCAAGGCACTGCATATGGAGAAGCACAAGGCTTACTTGCTGGATATTGTGGAACAATGGCAGTTGATTGCAAATTGTTTCCAATTAATTTTGAAAGATGGTCTGGGAAAACAAGCATGCCTAACACTTATTTTGAAGAATGCTTTGAAAGAATCCTAAAGGTATAAGCATTATGCATATATAACTTTTTATCTATATTACATATAAATGCCTAGAAACTAACTGAATATTATTTTTTTGGAAGCCTCGATTTTCTTTTAGGACTACTGGAGCCCTTGCACAACGATATTGCAAACTTAGTATTGGTAAGAAGTGGGCTGCAAGTAGGCAGAAAGTCTGGAATGAGGTCTATGATCGAGCCAAAACCAGCGACGAAATCATACGTAATGTGCCAATCGGTATAGAAAGAGATCAATAGGCTCAATTTGTTAATTATCGTCTAAAACCACAAACACTGGTATGATTTTGATTATTTTGGTCGTTTTATTGTTGGTGTAGCTAATTATTTTATTATTGTATGAACTTGTAATTGTTTGTTGATAGGAGCTTTGTAGCAGAAACAAAGAAATTCGAAAGAAGCAAGTGATTTCACATACTGGTGGTTCTAAACCTAACTCAAGAAGAAAGCTGGAGATGGTAGTGACATTTATTAAGTTCATAGTCTGTTTATCATGCTAAAATGATAGATTTTACTATTTAGCTAAGTTCATAGTCTGTGTTAATATTTTCTATTTTAGTTGTTGGAAACTGGGCAGCGACCTGGTCGTGGAAAAATCTATCTTCGAACTCATAAAAAAAGGATGGATCATATGTATATGATGCGGCAAGGGGTATAGGAGTAGGTTTGACTTGAATATATTGTTGTTCAACATTTCGGATTTTAACCATAAGAATTTTAAACTTTATAATGTTGTATCCTCATAGGAACAAATCGAAGTGGGTTTGACTCAAAGCATTATTGACGAATCCGAAGTTTCTCCTAATGATATTGTTGGTAAAGTGTTAGGGCCAGAACACTCTGGGAGATTGCGATGGATGGGTATGGCAGCAGTTCCTACTAATTCATTTAGGAATACTAGACTCCGACTTTCAGATTTGAGTCCTTCTTCATCTAATGTTGCTACATCATCCTCGTCTTCTAACCCATGGCAAAAGAGGTGTGTCCGTTTAGAATCCCAAGTACAGGGCACCTTGGGTGCACTTAAAGCCTACATGATAATGAAGGAAGGAAGGATCCACGAAGAATTAGCTGGCTTCTTTGGTCTACAACATGATGTAAGAGCTTTTACAACGCATATTCCAAAAGAATAAAGCCTACATCATGCTTGATATTTATATTATGATTACATGGTATGAAGTTGTTGGTTGGTTTTGGTCTTTCCTTATTTTTCTAGCTGCATCTGGTTCTCATTGTGGATGGTACAGTTCTTGTTGCTGCCCTTGGGTTTGTTTTGCTGCTGTTTGTGCTTAATGGAGTAGGGAAGATCCTATTTATTTTGCAAATGTTTATGTGAACATAGTTTTTTTTTCCACTGTTATTTTGCCTCTAACCTTGGATAACTTACCTTTTGATGTTTAGATTGGAAATTGTGCAAAAATCTGGTGTCAAAACACAAACAAGCATATGCCATTTTTATTGGAAACTCATGCATTTTATCAAGGAAACTAATAAGAAAAAATGGTTTCTGTGAACATAGATTTGTTTAGCTTGGGCAATTTCATCAGATTGTTGTGATATTGACTTTCCATGGCAACTTCTTACCTTGTTCTCCTTGAATAGTTTGGATGAGTCATGCCCTTACCATTCTGTAGTTTCCCTCCTCTCTGGAGCCCTTCTATATTATCTTGTTCTTCAATTTTGTTTCCTCTATCAAAGTACTACTTTCTAAGAACCTGACCATTTGAAGTGTAATTTATTTTTGTAATGATATATCAACTTTTATAGAAATATTTGTACATTTTGAATATTTTAACTAAATGTTTTTCTTTTATTATGTCAGCCAACTGATGCTTCAAGTGAGCCAAGTTCCCCTTTGGATGCAAGAGGATCATCTGGTGGTAGCAATGTTTGATGTTCTTTTTTAAGTTCATTTAGTACAAAACTACGTTTAGGCTTTTAAGTATTTAAGTTGTACTCTTTTTTGATCCAGATGAGTACTGTGTTTGATCCAGTTTTAAGTTGTACTCTATGAATAGCAATTGATACTTGAACAACAAATGCTTGATTCATACTTATGTCATTATGGTTATATTTTTAATGAAAATTGAGTATTTTGGTAAAATTTGTTAGACATTTTTCAATTGCTACAAATTAAGAAAATGCAAAGGGTTAACAAATAAATACTTTTCAAACAAAAATGGCCTCAAATGGCAAAATACAATTGCAGGTAGGCGGTGTCGAGAAAAAAAAATATTGCAACTTAAGCGAGGTTAAAAACCTCTTCAATTTACAAATGACAATAGAGGGGGTTTTCAACACCTACAATATAACTGCCGCAGATAAAGGAGGTTAAAAACCTCCACAAAATACTAGGCTAACAAGGGAGGTTACAAACCTCCATGAAACAACCGCCGCACGTAGTGGAGGTTATAAACCTCCATAAAATAATCGCCGCAAATTAAATACGATACCAGCGGTTGCTGAAAACCGCCTCTAATTGTTTGTGGCGATCGTAACTATGGCGGTTGACAAAAATGCCGCAAATTAATTTGCGGAGGTCAAAAACCGCCGCTATTTGAGTAAAAAATCACCGTAAATTGACCGTTTTTTTGTAGTGGGCGGCTGGGAGTGTGGATATTATGTCATGAGACATATGTTCACCATTGTCTCCGTGAGTATTACTTCTCAATGGGCGGAGGTAATTATTAATAGAATTTTTAAGTACAAGAGTTAGTTAAATTATTATGTTTGTTTTATTACTTGATGAACAAAATGTTTAATTTAATTTTCTTATGTAATGTGAACTTAGAGACTTTCAACAATCTGGCTCCGCTATCTAACGATGATATTCACGACATCAAGGAAAAATGAGCAAGCTTCCTTGTTAGCTATTGTAAAGATCATAATTTGGCTTAGATGTATTTTATTAGTTTGACATTCATATAGGTTTTGTAGGAATCCTATATATAGCTTAATTAGATGTATTTAGTTTTGCCACTTTGTTGTCATGTTTATATATATATATATATATATATATATATATATATATATATATATATATATATATATATATAATATGTTAACACTTGGTTTAGTATATCTGTTATTGTTGTTGGATTGGATCTGGATGGTTGTATCAAATTGAATGAAAAAATTAGGAAAGGAAAACAGAAGAGATTATTGAAAAAAAAAAAGCCACTTTCTACTACGGTTGCGACCATAACCGTCGTGTAACGCCCTGATTTTCAAGATTTTCTTAATTAAACAGTAATTGTGTGTTTGTATTTTATTGAAGGGTCTAGAGAGTGAAATAAATTATTCCGAGACCATAGTCACGCTCTACGCTATCGTAGGAAGCTATGGTTAAATTTTGGTCGAAAACTCAGGCAGAGCCCGGTCTGCATTTTACACTGACAGTATTATTTTACTGCTCAGATGACCTAATTTTGAGTCGTGAACGAAACAAATAGGTTTTAAATAAAATTGCGAACAATATCGGTGATTTTGAAAATTTTAAAAATGTAAAAGTTTTCACGACTTTCTTGGGCGATATATTAAATTGCGTAAGTAACGGAGCCATAAACCAATAAACCTGAAGTCACATCGCCTAGGAAGGCATGTCTATGACTCACTACTGTCATCATTTCTTTTCTGGAAAATATCTAGATATTTATGAAATTAGAAAATATCTAGACGCGAAAAGATCAAAATGCCCCTGGTCTTTTTCCTAAAGGACAATTTTGTCCCTAAAATATCTAAAACTTTACCCCTCGCTCACTTTTTCACTCGGCTGATCTCTTTCTTCTTTCCCCCTCCATCTTCTTCTTCCTTCCTTTTTCTTCTTCTTCCTCCATTTCTTCTTTTCTTCATTTCTTCACCTCCATTTTTCTCAAGCTTCCACAAGGTTTTTCAAGAAAGTTTGTGAAGCAAAGTTGATCCTCTCATCCTCCTCTATCATATAAGTGGTATAGATTTCACTCTTGAGCTCTCAATTTTCATTTTCCTCCATTGAAATCTATGGTTTCAAGTTTTAAGATCCAAACTTCAAAAATCTCTAGAAAATTGTGGAAAAATCCTTTTAATGCCAAACGAATTTCTATGCTCTAGTATCATCCCCTAATATCATAACCCAAGAGCTTGAAATCAAATAAGCCCTCTAGACTATTTATCTTTTAGGAGCCGCATGTATGTAGGAATTTGGGAGAAATTGGTTTTTCTTCAATTTGTGTGAAATGATTCTTGATTTCACCTATTTCATTCCTTAATCATGTAATCCAAGTGAATAGGAATCCAAATCAAACTCTCGCCTATTTTTCATGGTGATGGCCGAAACCCTAAGTTCTTGGTTTAAGGGGTTTTGGTTCAAATCTTTGATAATTGATTATGGATTATGTCTTAGATATGCTTAAGGATCATTGATCCAAGAGTTGATAGAATTTCAACATCCCCAGCCTATTTAACTAAATAGGGGCAACAGCCTAGTCCTAAGGTTAGGGGAGTTTTTGATTGAACTGTACTGATTTCTGTTTGTATTTTGTTGTATAGAATCGGACAGGACTCGCACGTTTGACCACGCGCCCGATTGACAGTTGCGGAGTCATAGCCGGAGCTGAACGTAAGAATCACTAAGGTGGGGAGAAAGAAATTTATCATCGGGAAGGCAAGCTTAGTATAGAATATATATATATATATATATATATATATATATATATATATATATATATATATATATGTGTGTGTGTGTGTGTGTGTGTGTGTGTGTGGGGGGGAAACCCTTAAACCCTACTAGAGGTTGAGCCCTAGATAAAGTGCCTGGACCCTAGGTGTAGGTACTTTTGGGCTATCACCACTAAGATGATAATATGGATGATGTGATTGATCGAGGTTAATGTTTTGATCTGTTTATTTGATTATCTGTTGATTTATTTTGTTGATGTTGCTTACTGATGATATCTGTATTGTGAAATTATTGTTGAAATATTCTGTTGTGATTTGACTGGCTGAGTGTCAATGAGAGTATTGTGAGTGATGAGGTTGTCAAGGTTGATACTGTTGTGATCCCGACCATATAGCTGTGGGTCGTAGACTCATGACGTCGTGATGCTGATGTTGATGTTGATGTTGATGTTAATAATGATGTTGATGTTGCTGTGGATGTGGATGCGATTTGTCGTGGTCGTGGTCGAGTGCATAGGCCTGAGGTACCGGTATCAACCTGCGATGGATGTTTGTTGCATAGCATATCATTTCATACCACAGCATTTTTGTCCCAAAGGGGGATGTCCAATTGGGGACATGTTACTTTAAATCCCGAGGCGGGATGTCCAATGGGGGACGTGATGTGATGTGCTGCGATGTAATCCATTCAAGGATGTCCAACTGGGGACATGGTGTATCGGCCGATATGCATATAGGGAAGTCAGCATATGCATAGGGACTAGTATCCCTCTTATAGGCTTATCCGAGAGAATAATGTTTGAGATGATTGTACTGTATAAGTTAAGAGATTGGTGATGTTGTGTTGTATAATTTACGTATATATATGCTATACTGATGCCCCTCTCCCATATTGATGATATGTGTTTCTTATCTCCCACATTATTTTTCTGTATGTGTTAATTTTATTCTGTGGGAAGATCCCAAGAAGGAACCAATTGCTAAGGAGCTAGACGGCATTCCTTACGAGCCAGATGCCAGAGGACGTGCCACGGACCCTAGCCTCGAGAGGTTGAGCAGTGATCGTGGTTAGCTGGAGAGTTGTCTCTCGGCCTATTTTCGTACTTTTATTTTGGTCTGTATTAATATACTTTGTATGCATTACGTTTATATTGTAGCTCCACTGATGGGACAATGATGTATGTACGTATTCCTTTATATTTTAAAGTTGTGTACTCCGAGGCGTTGCGTGCCGTAAATTATTTTGCTTCCGCTCTCAATTTTCTGCTTCGCTTCATATTAATAAGGCGCGCTAATGATTATAATATAATTATGGTTAGTTAATGTCTTAAGTTCTCCAATGGGATGGCGGGTCATCTCATTTATTGGTATCAGAGCAGTTCGATTCTAATATCGGATTGTGAGGTTTAGGAAGTGTACCGGCTTGATAAGTTGGATACACATTGGATACCAACTGTGTTAGAAAAAGGGTAGAGCGTCTGATGCGCAAGTTATCGAGTGTGATATGTTCATAAGGCATGCGATATATATATTGGTTGATGAATATTGTATGTACTTCTATCCGGCTTGCGAGGCGAGAGTCGGTTTCGCGTCGTGAGGCCGAAAGACTACACCTTACTGATCAGGCTAGCCTTCTGGCTCGCGTGGCGAGAATATGTTCTCGTCGCGAGGCCGAGAGTCTATTATTTACTGATCAGTCTGGCCTTCTGGCTCGCGTGGCCAGTAGATGTTCGCATCGCGAGGCCGAGGGGCTGTTCTTTACTGATCAGTCTGGCCTTCTAGCTCGCGAGGCAAGAATCGTTTTCGCGTCGCGAGGCAGAAGGGTTGTTCTTTACTAATCGGTTTGGCTTTCTGGCTCGAGCGGCGAGCATAGGGTCGCGCGGCGAGCTCCTTGTTTTTGACTTTTCCCTCGTTTTTTTCCCCTTGACTTTTCCCTCAGGCTTATCATATGTCTTATAACTCGAAACTAACGCTTCCTTTACTAGGAAAGAATGGCCAGAGGACATGGTAGAGGAAGGAGAGCACTCGTTGGGACCGGGAGCCCTGACAGTAGTGGGGATACCTCGGGGATTGGGGCTAGCGGAGATCAGAACTAAGCGATGAGGGCCATGAGGGATTTGGCCATTGCAATGCTGCAACAAATACAGCAGAATGCTCAGTTTATGCAGCGACAGGAAGAGAGGGATGCTAGATAACAACAGCAACCGGCAGGAGGAGGTGAAGTGGACTGAATGCTTTCATGAAGGGGAATCCTCCCCAATTCCATAGGGAGTACAATCCGGAAGCTTCTGAGCTATGGCTGCAAGAAATCGAGAAGGTCTTCGTTGCTATCCAATGCAGAGAAGATAGGAAAGTCACTTATGCTGCCTTCATGCTGGTCAGGGCAATTGAAGCATAGTGGAGGAACAAGCAGAGACTGCTAGAGACTGAAGGAAGATTGCTGACCTGGGAAGTGTTCCGTGAGAGCTTCTTGGAGTAATATTTCCCAGGAATATCCGTCAAGAGAAGGAGAAAGAGCTCCTGAACGTGAAGCAGGAACAGAAGTCGGTGGGAGAATATGCCATGAGGTTCAAGGCGTTGATGAAATTCTCCCAGTTTTACCAAGTGCACCCAGATGAAGACTTGGTGTACAGAAGGTTCAAAGACGGACTGAGGCCCGAATTGAAGAGGGCTATGCTGCCATTGAGCGTCCTATCATTCCCTGAGCTAGTGGAAAATGCACCGTATTGGAAGGACACGATCAAGAGAGAGTTACACAAACTCCAGCAACAAGCGGCAGACCTGCCAGGAGCTTTGGTTAGAAAGGCCGAAGAGGAAAGTTCCAACCGAGGGCGAAACCTTACAGTCTCCCGAATCAACAACCAGCAAGTTATGGAAAGGGGAATGCCAGTCAAGGACAACCAAGGGTTTTCAAGTGCTTTCGATGCGGTGGGCCGTATCAAGTGAAAGATTATGCTCAGGCACCGAACGTCACTTGTTTCCGATATGGCACGTGGGGCCACTGTGCCAACGAGTGTCGAACAGGGGATGTTGGTAGGGGTCAAGTTCAATAGCAAGTCGGAAGACACTGGGACTAGACAACAAGTGGTGGGCCAGCAGAACAGGCCACAGACGAGGGGAAGAGTATTCGCCATGGGAGGATCCGAAGCCTCTCAATGTCCCGATCTAATACAAGGTAAGTACTTAGTTACGAGGGGACTTTTATCTGTTTTGTTTGATTCGGGGGCTACACATTCCTTTATTTCTTTAGCGTGTGTGGATCATTTGAATTTGCCTATTTCATCCTTACCATATGATTTGACTGTTTCTACACCTACGGATGATTCCCTGACAACCCTATTTATCAGCTTAAAATGCCCGGTTGTTTTAGAGAACCGATCTTTCCTCGTTGACCTAATATATCTGCCTATGCAGCAGATTGATATTATCTTAGGCATGAACTGGCTTTCGGCCAACCATGTAGTACTAGACTGTTCAAATGAAACCCTCTGCTTTTCCAAGCAATCTGGATCATTGCCTACCAGTGATGGTATGTCGAGAGGTGTACAATCAGGAGAGTGCATGGTACTGTTTTCTTCGGGAACCGAGGAGACTTCGAGTCTTGATGCTTTGCCGGTAGTGCGTGAGTTTCCATATATTTTCCCGGACGATGTGCCAGGATTACCGCCCAAGAGGGAGGTAGAGTTCGCAATTGATCTTACACCCGAAGCCGGACCGATTTCGATAGCACCCTATCGAATGTCCCTAACAGAGTTAGCAGAGCTGAAGAAGCAACTGGACGACATGCTGCAGAAGCAGTTTATAAGACCGAGTGTTTCACCCTAGGGAGCACCTGTGCTATTCGTCAAGAAGAAGGACGGCAGTTCAAGGTTGTGTGTGGACTACAGACAGCTCAACAAGGTGATGATCAAGAATAAACACCCGTTGCCAAGGATTGACGATCTTATGGACCAATTGAGGGGAGCAACGGTATTCTCTATGATTGATCTAAGATCCGATTATCATCAGATAAGGGTGAAGGAAGATGATATACCGAAGACAGCTTTCAAGAGTCGGTACGGGCACTACGAGTATCTAGTTATGCCTTTTGGTGTGACTAATGCTTCTGCAGTGTTCATGGACTATATGAATAGGATCTTCAGACCGTATCTTGATAAGTTTGTCATTGTTTTTATCGATGACATCCTTATCTACTCCATAGACAAGGAAGAGCATCAAGAGCATTTGAGGGTTGTACTTCAAGTTCTTAAGGACAGACAACTTTATGCTAAGTTGTCTAAGTGCGAGTTCTGGCTGGAGGAGGTACAATTCCTTGGACATGTGATTGACAAGGATGGTATAGCAGTGGATCCTGCAAAAGTAAAAGTTGTGGTTAAGTAGGAAAGCCCTAAGACGGTAAGCGAGATCAGAAGCTATCTTGAGCTAACAGGATACTATAGGAGGTTTATCGAGGGATTCTTGAAGATTGCGTTACCTCTGACGCAATTAACGAGGAAAGGAAAAGCATATAGATGGACAGAAGAGTGTGAGGCTAGTTTCCAAGAGCTGAAAAGGAGGCTAACTACATCTCTGGTACTAGTCTTGCCAGATCCATCAACGTCGTTCAATGTGTACTGTGACGCATCGTATCAAGGTTTGGGTTGCGTGCTGATGTAAGAGAGGAAAGTTGTAGCCTATGCTTCCAGACAGTTAAAAGTGCACGAACAGAATTACCCAACCCATGACCTAGAGTTGGCTGCAATAGTGTTTTCATTGAAGATATGGAGACACTATCTCTATGGCGCTAAATTCAGCGTGTTTAGCGACCATAAAAGTTTAAAGTATTTGTTCGACCAAAAGGAGTTGAACATGAGGCAGAGGAGATGGATGGAATTCATAAAGCATTATGAATTTGATCTACAGTACCACCCAGGAAAGGCCAACGTGGTGACAGATGCATTGAGTCGAAAATCTTTGCATATGTCCGCTATGATGGTGAAAGAGCTGGAACTGCTGGAATAGTTTAGGAATCTGAATCTAGACGTTGAGCTATCCAGAGATAAGATAAGTTTAGGAATGGTCACTATCACTAGCGACTTTCTGAACTTGATCGGGAAGAAGCAAGGAGAAGATCAGTACCTACAAGAAAGGAACCAGTTGGTAGAAGAAGGAAAGACTTCAGAGTTCAAGAAAGGTACTGATGGAATCCTAAAGTATGGAGACAGGATATGCGTGCCTAAGGATAGCGAAGTTAGGAACATAATCTTGGAAGAGGCACACAAGAGCAAGTTAAGTTTTCATCCCGGATCTACAAAGATGTACCAGGACCTAAAGGGAATGTTTTGGTGGCCTAGGAGGAAGAAGGAAGTAGCAGAATATGTCCAATCCTATCTGGTGTGTCAAAAGGCAAAGATTGAACACCTAAAACCAACATGGTTATTGCAATCACTGGACGTCCCAAAATGGAAATGGGATAGCATTGCAATAGATTTTGTCTCCGGACTACCAAGGACGCAAAACAAGTGCGATGCAATTTGGGTAATCATTGACAGGCTTACGAAATGTGCTCATTTCTTGCCGATCAACTAGAGATATTCTTTGGAAAGATTAACCCAGATTTACGTCAAGGAGGTAGTAAGATTGCATGGAGTACCTTCGAGTATAATTTCGGACAGGGATCCGAGATTTACTTCTAGGTTTTGGCAGAGTTTAAACGGTGTTTTAGGAACTAAGCTCAGAATGAGTTCAGCTTATCATCCGCAGACGGATGGTCAGTCTGAAACGACTATTCAATCTTTGGAGGATCTTTTAAGAGCATGTGTTTTGGAAAACACAGGAAGTTGGGACGAATTCTTTCCACTGATTGAGTTCACGTGCAATAATAGTTTCCACTCAAGTATTGGCATGGCGCCATATGAGGCACTGTATGGACGAAAGTGCCGAACACCGCTCTGTTGGTATGAAACCGGGGAGAATCAGTTGATAGGCCCAGAGATGGTGCAGCGAACAACGGAACAAGTTAAGAAAATTCGAGAAAGGATGAAAGTCGCACGGGATCGGCAGAAGAGCTACAGTGACAAGAGGAGGAGACCTTTGGAGTTCCAAGAAGACAATCATGTCTTTATGAGAGTCACTCCAAGAACTGGAATCGGCAGGGCAATCAAATCCAGAAAGCTTACACCTAGATTCATTAGACCATTTCAAATTCTTCGCTGAATTGGTTCAGTTGCCTACCAAATTGCTTTACCTCCCAACCTATCCAATATTCATAATGTATTCCATGTATCCCAACTCATAAAATACCATCCTGACCCATCACACGTGATAGAGCCGAATCAATCCAGGTAAGGGAGAACTTAGAATACGAAGCGTTGCCTATACGGATTGATGACACGAGGGTGAAAGGACTCCGCGGGAAGCAGATTCCCTTAGTCAAAGTCATATGGGATGCTACAACAGGAGATGCAACCTGGAAACGCGAAGAGGATATGCAGCAGCGATATCCACATATATTCTAAGATACGTCGAATTTCAAGGACGAAATTCTTTTTAAGGGGGGTAGTAATGTAACGTCCCGATTTTCAAGATTTTCTTAATTAAACAGTAATTGTGTGTTTGTATTTTATTGAAAGGTCTAGAGAGTGAAATAAATTATTCCGAGACCATAGTCATGCTCTACGCTATCGTAGGAAGCTATGGCTAAATTTTGGTCTAAAACTCAGACGGAGCTCGGTCTTCGTTTTACACTAACAGTATTACTTTATTGCTCAGACAACCTAATTTTGAGTCGTGAAGGAAACAAATAGGTTTTAAATAAAATGGCGAACAATATCGGCAACTTTGAAAATTTTCAAAATATAAAAGTTTTCACAACTTTCTTGGGAGATATATTAAATCACGTACGTAATGGAGCCAAAAACGGACCTGAAGTCACATAGCCTAAGAAGGCATGTCTGTGACTCACTACTGTCATCATTTCTTTTTTGGAAAATATCTAGATATTTAGGAAATTAGAAAATATCTGGACGCGAAAAGACCAAAATGTCCCTGGTCTTTTTCCTAAAGGACAATTTTGTCCCTAAAATATCTAAAACTTTACCCCTCCCTCACTTTTTCACTCGGCTGATCTCTTTCTTCTCTCCCCTTCCATCTTCTTCTTCCTTCCTTCCTTTTTCTTCTTCTTCCTCCATTTCCTCCATTTCTTCTTTTCTTCATTTCTTCACCTCCATTTTTCTCAAGCTTCCACAAGGTTTTTCAAGAAAGTTTGTGAAGCAAAGTTAATCCTCTCATCCTCCTCTATCATCTAAGTGGTATAGATTTCACTCTTGAGCTCTCAATCTTCATTTTCCTCCATTGAAATCTATGGTTTCAAGTTTTAAGATCTAAACTTCAAAAATCTCTAGAAAATTGTAGAAAAATCCTTTTAATGCCAAACCAATTTCTATGCTCTAGTATCATCCCCTACTATCATAACCCAAGAGCTTGAAATCAAATAATCCCTCTAGCCTATTTATCTTTTAGGGGCCGAATGTATGTAGAAATTTGGGAGAAATGGGTTTTTCTTCAATTTGTGTGAAATGATTCTTGATTTCACCTATTTCATTCCTTAATCATGTAATCCAAGTGATTAGGAATCCAAATCAAACTCTTACCTATTTTTCATGGTGATGGCCGAAACCCTAAGTTCTTGGTTTAAGGGGTTTTGGTTCAAATCTTTGATAATTGATCATGGATTATGTCTTAGATATGCTTAAGGATCATTGATCCAAGAGTTGATAGAATTTCAACATCCCTAGCCTATTTAACTAAATAGCGGCAGCAGCCTAGTCCTAAGGTTAGGGGAGTTTTTGATTGAACTGTACTGATTTCTGATTGTATTTTGTTGTATAGAATCGGACAAGACTCGAACGTTCGACCGCGCGCCCGATTAACAGTTGCGGAGTCGTAGCTGCCGGAGCTGCACATAAGAATCATTGAGGTGGGGAGAAAGAACTTTATCGTCGGGAAGGCAAGCTTAGTATAGATATATATATATATATATATATATATATATATATATATATATATATCTCTGTGTGTGTGTGTGTGTAGGGGAACCCTTAAATCCTACTAGAGGTTGAGCCCTGGATAAAGTGCCTAGACCCTAGGTGTAGGTACTTTTGGGCTATCACCACTAAGATGATAATATGGATGATGTGATTGATTGAAGTTTATGTGTTGATCTATTTATTTGATTATTTGTTGATTTATTTTGTTGATGTGGCTTATTGATGATATCTGTATTGTGAAATTATTGTTGAAATATTTTGTTGTGATTTGACTGGTTGAGTGTTGATGAGAGTATTGTGAGTGATGAGGTTGTTCGGGTTGATACCGTTGTGGTCCCGACCATGGAGCTGTGGCTCGTAGACGCAAGGTGTCGTGATGCTGATGTTGATGTTAATGATGATGTTGATGCTGATGTTGATGTTAATGATGATGTTGATGTTGTTGATATGGATGTGGATGCGATGTGTCGTGGTCGTGGTCGTGGTCGAGCTCATAGGCATGAGGTACCGGTATCAACCTACGATAGATGTTTGTTGCATAACATATCATTTCATACCACAGCATTTTTGTCCCAAAGGAGAATGTCCAATTGGGGATGTGTTACTTTAAATCCTGAAGCGGGATGTCCAATGGGGGATGTGATGTGATGTGATGCGATGTAATCCCGACGGGGATGTCCAACTGGGGACGTGATGTATCGGCCGACATGCATATAGGGAAGTCAGCATATACATAGGGTCTAATATCCCTCTTATAGGCTTATCTGAGAGAATGATGTTTGAGATGATTGTACTGTATGACTTAAGAGATGGGTGATGTTGCGTTGTATAATTTAGATGTGATGTGTGATGCATGTATATATATGTTGTACTGATGCCCCTCTCCCATATTGATGATATGTGTTTCTTATCTCCCGCATTATTTTTCTGTATGTGTTTCCTTTATTTTGTGGGAAGACCCCGAGGAGGAACCAGTTACGAAGGAGCTGGACGACATTCCTTACGAGCCTGACGCCGGAGGACATGCCACGGACCCTAACTTCGAGAGGTTGGACAGTGATCGTGATTAGCCGGAGAGTTGTCTCTCGGCCTATTTTCGTACTTTTATTTTGGTCTGTATTAATATACTTTGTATGCATTACGTTAATACTGTAGCCCTACTGATGGGGCAATGATGTATGTACGTAGTCCTTTATATTTTAAAGCTGTGTATTCTGAGGCGTTGCGTGCCGTAAATTGCTTTGCTTCCGCGCTCAATTTTCCTCTTCACTTTGTATTAATAAGGCGTGCTAACGATTATAATACGATTAAGGTTAGTTAATATCTTAAGTTCTCCAATTGGACGGCCGATCGTCTCACGTCGTAGAAAATCACTTTCTATGACAGTTATGGTCACAACCGTAGCAGAAAGTTACTTTCTAGAAGTCTTTCTTTATCCAGAATGTGCCTTTCTACTACGGCTATGGGACACAACCATAGTAGAATGTGACATTTTACCTACGGTTGTGTCTTTCAACCGTAGTAGAAAGTCACATTCTGGATGACTTTCTTCGTCCAGAAAGTCACTTTATACTACGGTGGTGACCATAACCGTAGTAGAAATGTAACTTTCCACCCCGTTTCACCAACCGTAATGGAAAGTTCTCACTTTCTATACAATCCATCTTTCTACTACATTGGTTCAATCGTAGTAGAATGTCAAAACCAACCGCGGTGGAAAATGCGTTCTGCACTAGTGATAAAATTGTTAATTTTATATCATTGATTGGTAAAATATATACGAAAGCAAAAGTATATTTTTTTGTGTAGAGTAATAAATCGTATTCTCACACTTTATGACTATAGAGCAATCTTTTCTTAGTTATAAATATAGTTAAAACTATATTTTGCAACATGATGGAGGATGAATTTTTAATTTACTGTCTGATAGTATACATTAAAAATAAAATTGCTGAAAAGTTCAGTGTAGATTTGACTAAAAATGATTTTTATGACATGTAAGAGAGACATTTCATGTTTTGATAGATTACTAATGTATTAACATTTTGGAAGATATAATGATAAATATTTTGTATGAAATTATATATATATATATATATATATATATTTGTCGGACTAACTTTAATTTTTATAAAATGTTGTCCCAAAAAATGATGTCTCAATGTCCCCCACCAATTAATCAAATATTGGGAATGATAGCATAAATATTAATAAGTTGTGATTTTGTTTTCTTAAGTATCAAATTGTTATTGGTGGAGGACAGAGAAGGTGACAGAAAATTGGGACAAAAAATTTATATCTCTCAATCATTAGAGGCTGGGTCCATACCTGCACACACACTCTCCCCATCATTCTTCTTATTTGATGACAAGGCTAAAATAACCAAGTCGAGATCTCAATCATAGGCTGCGATTAGTTTCATAATGACAAATATCTAATGCAAGCACAATGATTTATAGACATCCATCCTTACGAGCTGATTTGGTGTATAAATAATCTTTGTACAAAATGACAATTACCATAGGTCGAACTTGTCTCATTTGGCCAGTGCTCTGTGGCCCCCTAATTAGTTTGCAACCATCAATAACCGGTTTTCCCTCCCATTGTTTTCTCCTAATATATATATATAGATAGATATCTCTCTTTCTCTCTCTCTCCAATCCCTCTATAGCTCCTTCTCTGAACCTCAAAACTCCAGCACCTGAAGATGTCAAAGGCGGTGGCTTATTTCCTAATAGCCACCGCCATATTGTTCTTCATAGTCCTATCTCCATTGAACCTTAAGGAAAATAAAGGTCGCGTTAATCGCAGGTTTGGGTACAAACTACTTGAGCGAGCGCCAATTTTTGACCCTCTTGTGACAAAGATTGAGAGAGAGGCTGTAAAGAAAACGCAACCTGAGCCTGCTCC
Organism: Ammopiptanthus mongolicus; assembly: GCA_039655645.1. NCBI lineage: Eukaryota > Viridiplantae > Streptophyta > Magnoliopsida > Fabales > Fabaceae > Ammopiptanthus > Ammopiptanthus mongolicus. The sequence goes on along the minus strand of CM077351.1, from coordinate 49,920,463 downwards.
CCGTGGTTTGAGCAGCGCCTCATCCGTCAGCGAGGTTGCGGAGACATACCAATATCTTACCTCCGGTGGCAGATTGAACACGACTTTGAGGTTGATCATTTTGTTCCCTTTATTAGATAGAGAACCAAAAGATGGTGTGGTTAGTTTCAATGAGTTAGAGGCTTGGATTACTCAACGAGCAGTGGAGAGGTTGGATTATGTTACGCAGGCTGAGTTGGAGTCGAAGGACGAGAATGGAGATCTGGCCATCTCATTTAGGGAGTATCTACCTCAGTTTTCTGACAAGGATATAGGTAATTTTTGTTGGAAAATGGAAAAATAATTAAAATTGATTCATTTCACATAATTTATCACATGCTTCTCATGTTCATGAATCTTTAGGTTTAAAGCATTTTTCTAAGCATGTATCCACATTCAAGAATTTATAATTTCTAAGAGTTGTAGTTTCTAAAGAGATTAATTGTCTCCCTATGTTGAATGAAGTAATAGTCAATCACAATATGTTTAATTAGTCTACTTATTAAAAACATGATTAACTACGATGTGAAGTGTTGTTTGATTGTCACCGAACAAAGGCACCCAAGAGTCATAAAGTACCTATAATTAATTATTGTAGGGAGCGAAACAACCAAATGATTTCACAAGTAATGGTGGTACGTAATTGCTCATTACTCTGCTTCTGCTGAGGATCGTGACACGACTGTTGGCTTCTTAATTAGATCTCCATGAAGTAGGAGATAATCTAAGAAAGATTATGTAACCCATAGTGGACTTGTGAGTGTTAGGACAACCTATCCAATCCGCACCATAGTATGCTCGTAGACTAAGTGGACCGGTGAACCTTTGACATGGGGTTACCACTCTAAGTGTTGCCATGGATCATGCATAAACGGACTTAAAACACAAATAATCTACCTAATATTAGGTCAAGTAACAGTGAGGTACAATATATGACCAACCAGACATGATAGATATCGGGATCAGCATCGACTGATCCAAATTCATATGACAATTTATGTTATTAATTGTTTCATTGGTGTAGCAATAGGCTTGTAACCCAAGAGTCCACATTCTTCCAATATATCCGAGGTGTATTGTGTTGGCTAAGTGCTAAGCTTTTTGGTGATCGGGCTACCTCTATTCTAAGAAAATACTTTCGCTTAAGTGAGTTGCATGGAAAATGTAGTACTTAACATCTCAGCTCCATATTTATGGATAAAGATTTCCTTCACATTTTGATGCATCAAATCATTTTTCAACTAATAATATTTTGTCATATAAGTTACAATTTTATTTAATATTGAACAAGTAGAATATATAATAAGATATTATTGGTTGGAACTTGATGTGATACACCCAAATGGGATAGGAGATCCTCATCCCATATTTATCATGCATGGGAAATTAAAATTGCTTCCTATGGTAATTTTTTAAAGTTCTTTTCTTCCTTTCTCCTTTTATGTTTTTGGGTGGGTTTATATTGTTGTTGACAGCCAGCGCAAGATAAACCCAACAATCAAGCCATTATTGATTTGTCAATATATATTGGCAATGAGTTTGACTATATATGAAAGTGTTTGCTGAAACAGAGAAAAAAGAGAAAGGGCATGGCGAAGCAGGATGGTGGATGGAGAGGTTTGATATTGCAGATATTGATCATAATGGGCTTCTTAACTTCACCGAGCTTAGAGAGTAATAAATAATTCATTGGTTTTTTTTTTTTCTCCTATCTTTTCTTGTTGTTTTCAATATCTTTTTTGCGTTATATGTTGCTGTAACTGTTTTTTATTTTATGCACCGGAATTGAACACAAGAGGCCTGACTCTTCTTGCAGTTTTTTGCACCCGGAAGACAGCAAAAATCAAGAAATGGTGAAATGGATGTTGAGAGATAGACTTAAGTAAGCCTCTCATAAAACCAAATAGGAAGCACTTGCTTCTGCATATACTTCTTATCGTTTGCTTGTAATTATTTTAGATTACGGGAAATACTTAGGTGGTTCAGCCCTAAGTAACTAACTTATAGGTCTTCATTAACTTCAATTGTCATGCATGAGAGGAACGGGTTTTATGGCAATGTCGAGAATGCAATTTCCGTTGTTAAAATATCTTATTGTTTTTTTTTTTAAACAAAAACAGTATACAAAAACATCACTATAGGAACTTAAAAATATCATATTGTCGTTTAGTATGACTTGAATATTTTATAAAAAAGCTAGGATTTATTTCTCATTTGTAGTTCCTTATTTATTTTTATTTATTTAATTAGGATTAGGATTTTAATATTAGTATAAATTGAAGAACTCTTGAGTTTATCTTTAATATTATCACATCGCCTCACCAATATTATAAATAATATTCTTAGTTTATAGTCTTATCCTCTTTTTCTCATTCTCTAACCTTAGATTTAATTTCAACAACGTGATATTAGAGTCATAGTATCTAACTGGAGAAGATCAGTTTCATCTTTTAGTTGTGTAGAGTTCATGGACCTTGTTAAATCGTTGCCCACTAGTTTTGTTGTTTTTCTCGTATGTGACTTCTCTCAACCTCTCCATTTTTATTATTGATATGTTATCTTTTAGTTTCTGCTCATTTCTGTCTCTTATATGCATTTCCGGTTCTTCGGATAGTTCTATCATATACATGCATCTATAATCAGTTTCGCCTCCCATATGCATATTCATTCAGTTTTACTCCGATATGTATCTTTGTTCAATTTCGTCTCAAATATTCACCTCCAATCATTTACCTAATCACTTTGTGTCTCCAATTAGTTCTACCTGATCGTCCCATGGCTGCAATCAGTTCTACCCGATCTAGCTTCAAAGATTGGCGTCGTTTCCAACCTTGAAGATTTACTCTGTTTTTTTTTTTTTTTACCTAGATGCATTATGGCCATTTCATTTTGAATGGTTTAACTTTTTTTTCTATTTCATTGTGTTCCTTCAAGATCTCGAAGTTGATTTTCCTTTTAAGGCTATTTTTTAGTTTATTTCTATTTTTGATCCACTTAATTGTAACAATCTAGTGCATGTTTGGTTTACCCTTGAAAAATTGCAAACATACGTTTGGGGTAAAGTATCTATAGAGTTCATTTGAAGCAAACATACGTTTATACCTAAAAGTATGTCTGTAAACCAAACATAGTCCTAAAGTTTGAAACTTTAACTCGAGGGAGAATATGGTTAGAATATCTGAAAAAATATCTTATTATATGTGTATTATATCCTATGATATTTTAGAGCATCTTATAATATTTCAGAGGATTAATTTATTATTTAATTAATTAGAACTAAGATTCTATGATTAATATAAATATAACTATCGGTTTGTTTTTGAGTTTAATTGTTATGCACTGTCAATGTAAAGTTTTTTACACTGATAACCAATTAGAAATTACGGTGTGTGTGACTTTTAAGACAATTAGAATAAGAGTCAAACACTTTATCTTATGTGACAATTTTTGATTGATTGTCGGGGTGAAAAATCTTTACACTCAAAAGTCTATACTAATTAAATCGTTTGTTTTTTGTATTGTCACATCACCCCATATCAATAATACCAATATTTTTTTATGTTTATAATTTTATCTCTCTTCTTTTTTTTTCCTGTTCCCTAATTCTAAAACTAATTTATTCAACATCTTATATAGATTAATTTTCTAATTTCCTGTGGACCAACAGACATGTGCAAATTGGCTTAACATATTTATTGCTTTGTTGGTGATACAGGCGTATGGACGATGAAAATGATGGGAAACTAAATCTTACAGAATTTGAAGACCATGTATATAATACGTATGAAAGTTATATGGACTTCGAAACTAAAGGAGGGGATGTACCTATTCCAAAGGATAAATTTTCTGAGCTTGATGTTAACAAAGACCAGTAAGTTTTTCTGCTTGGCCTCGGAAATATTTATTTCCATATAGTCCACATTTATAAATTGTATTTTTATTCGTTGATATATGCTATTTGACAGATTCTTGTCACCGGAAGAATTGATACCGATACTTCCGTACCTGCATCCTGGAGAGCTAGCTTATGCTAAATATTTCACGTGCTACTTAATGAACGAGGTTAGTTAATTATTACTTCTGGATTTATATATAAGTAAAAAAATTAAGTTCATATGTATTAAAAAAGTGAATTATATTAGTTTAATTGTCTTGATTTGTTTAAAAAGTAAATTATAGTTACTAAACTATCATTTCTTGAGAGTGTATAATACTCTTGGAAATTGTGTTTTGGGGGTAATACTCTTGAAAAAATAAAAAAATAATTAATCAAAGGATATTTTTGAAACACTAATATTAAATAGAGTTGATTTGGTTGACTTTGACTTATATTTGAATTCAAAAAAATTTAAATACTGTTTTTTGTTTATATATATATATATATATATATATATGGATGGATGGAGTACTTTTCTATGAATTGTAAGGGTGTGTGGTGGGTGGAGCGTGGTTGGAAAACAAATATAAGGAATGAAGTGAAAGTCGTGAACAATTAAGGTGCCCCAAAGCACAACGTATTTAAATATTGTTAATTGTTAATTCACTCTCCGATTCCACTCTCCATTAATGCCTTAAGATGCCCACGAACCACACAAATATATAGTAGTTTTTTTTTTTTTTTTTTTTTGAAGTGTACTTTAGAATATGAGATTATTGCTTCTGTTTTATGCAGGCTGATGATAATGGAGATAGAAAATTGTCACTCCAGGAGATGCTCAATCATGAGTTTATTTTCTACAACACAGTTCATGCTGATGGCCATCAGGAAAGCGATGATGATCATGATGAGCTCTGATGTACGAACCCAGCTGTGTGTGGCAAAAGAGGATATAAATGAAGTAGTGAATAGTTCTTCATGATTTTGTTTTTGTAAAATATAGAACTCAAATAACCCAAAATGAAATAATTTTGACCCTTCTTCTCAATTGGATGCATAATTACTATCTGCAGGCATTTGCATTCATCGATAGTCTATCCTTGATGATTTGAGCTGCAGAAGACAAATGTTTTATGTTAGAATATGTAGAGAATATTTCATAATATTTTTCTTTATTTTAGAATATTTTAAAAAATCTTTGACGATTTTTTAGGAATTATTTCTTATTTATGATTTCTTGATTTATTTTCCTATTTAATTAGGATTAGGATTTTCTATTAGTATAAATAGGACTTTTGAATTTATTTTTTATATTACATTACTACCATATCAATATCACATATATTATCATCACATTGCAGTCTTAACTTTTTTTCTTATCCTTTAACCCTAAACCAAGTATCTTCAACATGGTATAAGAGACATGGAGTTTCATCTTTTCGGTGTGTAGAGTTCATGTACTTGTCAAAATCGTTACTCATTTTCATAAACTGAAGTCTTGTTTTATTGTTTTCCTTATACTTATTCTGAAGAAGACATGGGGAATGGAAGTTGGTTGTGTAATTTCATGAATGCCACTAGAAATTTGTTTGAATGCCCAAACAATGTGAGAGGTAGTATAACAAAAAAGGCCTTTATTTGTGTTTCCGTGTGGTCTTTAACAACGCTTAAAACTGCTATCTTTTCTCCTGTTATTAAAAGTGGTAAGTAAAGACAACGCTTTTCAAAGCACTATCTTAAGTCACATAAGCGCTTACCCAGCAATCAGCAAAAAATCAGTACAATCAAAATGTATATGCTTGAAACCTAATCTTATAAACCAAATATAATATAGAGTACAAACTCGTATACAAAGAATGAAAATTATCAAAGGAAGGTAAAGTGTAACTCTATACCATATATTGTCCCTCTAACAAGCCTAAAAAACCACCCCCTGCATTTCTTGTGGTCTTCCTATTTTTTTCTCCTCTGGTCTACATTTTAGGTGCCATGTATACCTGAAAATCGGAAAATTCTATCCGCACCCAATTAACATCACATAAAGCATGCAACAGACTGTTGCATTGTGAACACACTTAAGGGCAAGTGCACCCTGTTGCAGAAATAATATAGGACGAAAGTGTAGATATTGTACCCAAAGGATTAATGAGTAATACTAACGTGAGTACCGGAATAGAGAAATCTTTATGTTACTTGGACTAATCGAAAGATTAAGAAAAGTATGGTATAAGCAATAGTAAAAGATAAACCCAATGGTTGTCAGGCAAAGAGTTTATTCAGTTTTGCAGTTGCTTTCTGAATATCAATCCCTCTACTAGAACTATTAATTATTTATCAGGCAATCAATATTCTTTTCCCCAGATGAACCCAATGGTTGTCAGGCAAAGAGTTTAAACATCAATTCTTTAATTGATTGTTCATCAAGCAGCCTTTAAACATCAATTCTGTAAAAACTTGGGAAAAAGGGTGAAATACAATAATAATAATCATCAAATGCATTGAAATACAACCCAATTACCCCCCATCAAATGCATAGAACTAACGTTTATCAAACTTCCCACACTTGAGTATTACTTGCCCTCAAGCAATTGTTTGGCTCAAAAGAGTTTTCAAAATATTTTTCAGATTAAATCATGAGGACCAAAACAATCAGAGTTGCAAAGATAGTCAAACAAGTATAATTTTCAAAAGAAGTCAAGAGATTACCAATTAGAAACTCAAATTCTTTGAAATCAAACTTCCAAAAGACCATGGGTCACTCTACTCACAATCTCTTAGTGTATTGGGCAAAGATATCAAGCATTCAAGATTCTCAAAGTAAATACATTACCATAAGCTTGTCCATTGACCAAATCTCCACAATATGATTCACATGCATGCAGAAGAAGGAAGGGGTCTTTCATGGGTTGAAATAGGGCCAAGGTATTGATGTCAGGTGTGATAGACAAAGAAAAGGGATAAACAAAGAGCTAAACAAACAAAAATACAGTAATAACCTCTTAAAGCATAAAAGAGCATAAAGTGCAACTAGCACTTCTTCACAAATTTTCCAAGAACCTACTACTTTTCTTCAACCTTTCCTTTCTTTCCCTTCCATTACTATAGGCTTTGTTTTTCTTTTCTTTTTCTTTTCTTGCTTCTTCTCTAACTTTATTTTCACCATTTTTTTTCTTTTTGAATGTAGAGAGAGAGAAGCTCTTTTTTACTTGAAAGCCTATTTTTAACACTTTTATTTCCGAAAAGGGATTCACATTAACACGTTCCTACTATTGCTCCAATATACTTCTAAGAGGTCACCAAACACAATTTTCAATTTTTAAATAGGGACCAAAGAAAATAATTTTCATAAAGGCTCAAATTAGGCAATTAGTTGGAAGTATTTATCAAAATAATGTGTGCCAGAAAAATATCTAAGGGTGCCCCAACCAGATTTCCACATGCACACAAATCAAATTCGCCTCAAAATGGTCTCAAGACAAGTTCTAGAATATATCCACTTGAGAAATCACACTCATCAAAGAAAAAGGGTTAATATCAAATAAATTGAGCATTATAGCCTAACCCCTATAAAAGCTCAAGTCTCACATTTAGATGCTAAGTCTAATGGAAAATTATCAAACAAAGAATTTTTTTTGTTGCTAATTTTCAGTTTTCAAAAGACCAACTTTTTTCAAATTCACTTATGAGACTATCAAAGCAATTCATCTAAAAAAAAATTTCTTGTAAGAGGTTCCGTAATTTTTATCATAAAAAGAAATGAGCCAGTTAATTACATGCAGCAAAAGCCCAAAAATCATAGATTTTTTCTTCCCACACCTAACATTTGTAATGTCCTCAATGCAACAAAAATAAGATGAAGTACAAGTATAGAGAAGGAGAAGAGAAAAGTACAAAATGACCAACTTGATACAATAGCGTAAACGCTTAAGTAACAAGATGGTGTGATCACTGTGGAGCAAAAGGATGGTCAAAATGTCGCCGCAGCGTCAATGTCATCTGCTGGTCCTGGGTGTCGAACCTCTGCAAGACATCTGCCGAGAACTGCTAGAAGCTTTGCTCCTGGGAATCCAAGCAAGCATATACTCTCAGCTCTTACTGATCAAGGCAAGCAGTGAGTCTCTGATAGTCCTCCACATGGGCTGGCGAAGCAGGCGAGCCATCCATAGGTGCATCTGCATGTGGGGCCTGCTCCCGATCTTAATGCTCCTCCTCCTACTCATGCTCCTCATCTGAGTCCCGAGCGGCATGTGCTCCAGCAAGTCTGAGCTCCCCACGCGGTCATGTGTCAATACGTTCATAGAAAGCAACATCCTCTCATCGATGCTAGACTTCGAGCTAAATTGATGGGCCCGTGGGTGCAGCTACTCCATGTTGCGAGTCAGCTGAGACAGGAATGATCCGACCAGAATAAAACCCCTCTGCCCTGGCCTCTGTCTGTGACCGAAGTGCAGACATGTCTGCAACAGAATATGGCCGACATTCAGCGGGTGGGCCTGGATCATGCACCATAGACTAAACAAATCTGTCCGCGAGACCTCGCCGGCTATAAAATAGTGAGTGGCCGGTAATAAAAAGAGCCAACTAGTGATGATTCACGCGCAGAGGTATATTCGTATATGCCTTATTGTAGGATTTTCTCAACAAAGCATCACCCGAAGATGTATCCAACATTAGTCTTGAGGATGGCAGCAGCCCGCTATAGAAGGTCTCCATTTGAATGCAGATTGGTATCCCATGATGTGGGCATTTCCTCAACAATTCCTTGAATCTTTCCCAAGCCTGTAACAAGGGTTCATCATCAAGTTGCCCAAAAGAAATGATGTCATTCCTCATTCTAGCATTCTTGATAGGTGGGAGGTATTTTCTCAAGAACTTTTCAGCCATTCCATTCCAAGAATCCACATAATTGGGCTCCAAGGCATTGCACCATTTTTTGGCCTTACCACTCAAGGAAAATGGGAAGAGCCTTAGCCTGAAAGCATCATCAGTGACGCCTGGGTTCTTGAAGTTGTTTACCATATTCAAAAATTGCTTAATTTCATATGCAAGTGGGGATCCTCTATTGCAGCACCACTAAACTAACCTATTGCTTGCAGCATTTGAAACATAACAGGTTTAAACTCAAAGTGCCCAGTAGTTATTTCAGGTGCCACTATGCCTATGCTCATTATCTCAAGATCGAACAGAGCATATGAGACAACTCCTTCCTAGGAGGTCCCATTGGTGACCCCACTTATATTTATTAGAGTTATAGCGTAGCGTAGTAGTATCAAATTTACGGAAATATTAAAATATACAATACATACAGATACCATAATAAACCATAATAAAAGTATATATACATAATCATACTGGCTCCATCAGTAGAACCTACAACACTAATACCAAATATAAAATACTTCAGAGTACGAAGTAAATAAAAACTAAAAACATAGCAGCAGAATAAAATGCAATCAGACTTCCTCTATTGGCGCTCAAGGTCCCCCAGCATTGGGATCCGAGGCTCGCCCGCTGGCATCAGGCTCAACAGGTATTCCGTCAATCTCCTCTGGAAACTCCTCATCAAGGTATTCTAATACGGTCAAGAACAAAGAAATACAACATAGAAAAGTATAGGGGATAAGAAACAGTAATATGCCATACATGGGAAAAATAGCGATATAAATAATGTATATAGATAGTAATACACCAAATCACAACAGTGGCAACCAAACAACTTGCGGATAATTTTTCCCTTAACTACTATCTCTCACACTCATGCAACTAACGGCTATATGGACGCAATCACGACGCAACATCCCCAACGGATCAAGGTGTCCCAATCATCACTATGCCACCCCCATGAAGGTAGGGTTCGGTCTAAAGCCCGCAGGCCCAAATTGTCTCATGGATACGACATATTCCCCCGCCCGCAGGCTAGGTCGGAATATTCGCCCGTCAACAACGCAACTTACAATAACGACATGTTCCCCCGCCCGCAGTCTAGGTCGGAGCATTCGCCCGTTCGTTAACAACTCAACTTTCGGTAACGACATATCCCCCCGCCCGCAGGCTAGGTCGAGATATGAGCCCGTCCGTCTACAATTCAACTAACGGGTACAACCACCTCCCTGCAGGTAAGATCGAAATCGCCCCTATGCCAAACTAATCGGTACGACCATCTCCCCGCAGGTAAGATCGAAATCGCCCGTATGCCAACACAGTGATGAATAATAACTATGCAACATCAATCTCACTGACTCATCTCAGGATCAACACTTAGTGCCTCAACCACGACTTATATGCAACCACGACCAACTTTCATCCGGCTTAACCGGATATCAACTCACATCACAACAGCAACAGATCAACTATATCACTCGGTTGAGCACTACGACATATATATATAACCTCAACTTTCTCACCACACATTCATCACCCGATTCCTTATAAATCACTGCCTAGTTCTACTCAAACATCAACAGTCACAACAGCATATACACAACATTAAGATCAATTTACAGATAAATCATGTTTAATCAATCAAGAGCATATAGTAAGCATAACATATATCACATATATCACATTGACTACCAATCACAGAGCATGCATCCTCAATATTCAGCAAAATCAACCTAACAGTCAAACGACCTCTAGTAGGGTTTGGGTCGCCCTACGCATATAAATATATATTATTTAAAGCTTGCCTCCCTGACGATATTGCGGTTCTTTCCCCCACCTTTGTTATTTTTCCGAGAGATTCCGAATGCGGCTCCGCAGCAGTCAATCGAGTGCGCGATCGAGCGTTCGAGTCCTATCAGATTCTATACAGTAAAACACAACCAGAAATTAAAATAATGAAACCATAATCTACCTAATCTCTAGGATTAGATATTTCCCTTAATTAATTAAATAGGCTAGGGATATTGAAATTCTACCAACTCTTGGATCAATGATCCTTAAGCATACCTAATGCATAATCAATGATCAATTATCAAAGATTTGAACCGAAACCCCTTAAACTCACAAGGTAGGGTTTCGGCCATCACCATGAAAAATAGGTGACAGTTTCATTTGGCCTCCTACTCACTTGGATTACATGATTAAGGGATGCAACATGTGGAATCAAGAACAAAGAACAAAAACCCATTTCCCCCCAAAATCCCATACATTCGGCCCTTAAAAGATAAATAGGATAGAGATTTTATTTCATCACAAGCTCTTGGATTATGATAGTAGGGGATTATACTAGCTCATAGGAATTAGTTTGGTCTCAAAATGATTTTTCTACAATTTTCTAGAGATTTTTGAAGTTTATATCTTGAAAGTGAAATTCATGAAAATAAAGATTGAGAGCTCAAGGATGAAATCTATACCTTCTAGGTGATAGAGGAGGATGAGAGGAGCAACTTTGCTTCACAAACCTTCATGAAAAAGCTTGAGGAAGCTTGAGAAAAATGGAGATGAAGAAAAATGGAAGAAAATGGAGGAGGAAGAAGAAAGGAAGGAAGAAGAAGAAGTTGGAGAGGATGAGAGAGAGAGGGCTGCACGAAATTATGGAGAGAGAGTGAGGTGAGTCATGAAAATTTAGATATTTTCATTTGAGGTAACTTAAGAGTTAAGAAAAGGGTAAAAAGGTAATTTAGTAAAAAGACCAAGGGCAATTTGATCATTTCACGTCCCGATATTTTGAAAACCCTCACGACACTACTAGGAGTCCCCAAATAATTTATCATAGCCCTGATATGAAAATTATTGACTCAAGGTTCGTGAAAAACCCTAAGACAACTCGAATCGTCTCCCGATCGATTTTCTGCCCGAATATGAAATATTATTTTCATTTTTCGAACGTCAGGACAAACTTTTTCGAAAATATAGGAAACGTGATTCTAAGACTAATTGTCTCGTTCACGGGTCCAAATTAGGTCTCGATAGTAGTAAAGCACTACTGTCAAGGAAAAATGCAGACCAGGCTCCGTCTGAGTTTTCGACCCAAAATTTAACCATAGCTTCCTACGATAGCGTAGAGCGTGACTATGGCCTCGAAATAATTTATTCAATTTTTTAGACCCTCAAATAAAATACAGTTACTTAAATACTAGTTAAATAAAAAGATTAAGAAAAATCGGGGTGTTACAGCATAGCTTCTGATGGCACTATCCCTGCCATTGGCCAATGCCATGCTATTCATAATAAGTACCTGTTGCTAGAGCAAAACACTTCAAAGATTAGTTATCCCCTTTAATAGAACTACTAATTTGAAACTTGGAAATGAAATACCATACTAATCCTGGCAACGGCACGAAAAACTTGTTAGTTGAAAACGTGATGTCAAAATGTGCAAATGTACACAATCATAACAAGTAATAAAGTGTAAGTAGAGATCGTTCCCACGAGGATTAGAATGGTGTATTAGCTCAAAGTTCAAATCAATGGTTCTATTAAGATAAGATAAAAAAAGTAACCAAAAATAAATGGGTGTGTGTTCAATTTCAGTATTAAAATGTTGTAGCACAGACAGTAATAAAACAGAGAAATAAAGGTTGGTTAACAGATATGGCAGAATAACTACGGGTAAGTATCCCTTGTAATTTCAGATTAGTGTCAGTTATGCTCTGAGAATGCTGCAGCATATGGCTCTAGGAAATTAAAGTTGGGTTTTCCAACAATTAAAAGCTAGGTTTCATTAAACGCATCCTATTCCCCGGTTTATATTAATTATCTTTGAGACAGCCCCTCCTCGGAGGTCCCATTTAGTAACCCGAACTCATATTCTTAACGTTGCAGCGTAGCGTGATTAAATAAAAATGAGAAAATATTAAAACAACCAACACTGATAACACGACTATATATAACATACATATAAAAGTATTGGCTCCATCAGTAGAGCCTACAACAACTGATACCAACTACAAACCCTCAGAGTACGTAACACATATAAACTGAAAGCATGGCAACAAAAATACATATGACTTTCTCTCCTGACCCCAAAAATACATTTCGCTCAAACTCATGTACTGGCCATAACAAACTAAGACTGTCTACCCAAGCATGACTCTAACGAAGATAACAAGAGCTCCTAACCGAAGCTCTAACGTATACGGTAATCGGGCCCGTATACACTACTCTTCGCTGAGAGCAGTCAATCTCCCAAAGACAATCATCCTCTGAATAGAGCAGTTTAAAGTCTCCCAACGCCGGGATCCGGGGCTCTCCCGCCAGCATCAGGTTCAACAGGTATGCAATCAATCTTCTCTGACAACTCCTCAACAGGATCTTCACGTGCGATCGAGAATAAATAAAATACGGCATAGAGAAATACGGGGATAAGGAACAACAATACATCATAAATAGAGAAACAACTATAAAATAAGCTATATAGATAGCAACATACAACAGCACAACAGTGTCAAGCAATCATCTCCTAAGTCCTGCTCTCTTAGCTACTGTCCCTCACACTCATCCAACTGACGACTATATGGACGCGGTCACGATCCGACATCCCCAACAGATCAAGATGCCCCGTTCATCTCTGTGCCACCCTTAGTAATGCAGGGTTCTATTAGCTCAAAGTTCAGGGTTCTATTGTGCAACTAACGACTATATGGACGCGGTCATGACGCGACATCCCTAACAGATCAAGATGCCTCGTTCATCTCTGTGCCACCCTCAGTAATGCAGGGTTCGGTTAACAGCCCGCAGGCTCAACTCATCTCATGGGTAGGACATATTCCCCTGCCCGCAGGCCAGGTCGGAATATTTTCCTGTCAACAACGTAACTTACGGCAACGACACATCCCCCCGCCCGCAGACGAGGTCGGGACATTCATCCATTCACAACTAATGGGTACAATCATCTCCCCGCAGGCAAGATCGATCGCCCGTACGCCAACACAGTGATGAACAACAACGATGCAACATGAGCCTCACCGACCCATCTCGGGATCAACAACTTAGTGTCTCAAGCACAACTTGTGCACAACTACGACCAACTTTCTCCGGCTTAACCGGGTATCAACTTTATGTCTCGACATAATTATATCAACAAAATCTCTAGGTTGAGCACCACAACATATATATCCTCAAATTCCTCACCACATGTTCATCTCCCAACTTATCAGAAATTACTGCCTATCTGTACTCATACAACAGTAATCACAACATCATATCATAAGCAACCATAATCATGTTCAATAATCATGTTCATCATACTAAATACTCATGTAAGCATATCAACTCATCAACTCATAGGTAAATATTCAAGTAACCCTAATCATGTTACTAGGCGCAGCATACATATTGCTTATATCATATTAAGAATACAACCTCGATATATCATAAAAATCAACCTTTCGGTCACTCGGCCACTAGTAGGGTTTAGGTCGCCCTACGCATATCAATATAAATTATTTTATTCTTGCCTCCCCGACGATATTGTGGTTCTTTCCCCCACCTGAACAGTTTTCCCGCGTGCTTCCCCGTGCAACTCCGACTGCGGCTTCGCAACTGGCAATCGTACACGCTTTTGAATAATCAAACACCGTCTGATCCTTCACAACAAATCACAACCAGAAATTAATAAAATCCAACCAAACTCATCTAATTCCTATGAACTATGGTTCGTCCTTCATTAACCAATTAGGCTAAGGATGTTGAAATCCCACTAACTCTTGGATTAATGATCCTTAAGCATGATTAATACATAATCCTTAATCACTTACCAAAGATTTGAACCAAAACCCATTCAACCCACAAGGTTAGGGTTCGGCCCTCTTGAGGAAAATAGGCTAGAGATGTCTAAAAATTTCTAACTCTTGGATGAATGATCCTCAAGTATACACAACAATAAATCAAGTCTCATTACACAAACTTTGAAGCAAAACTCATTATTTCTCAAGGTATAGGGTTTGGCCACTGTTAGAACCAAAACAATAATGACTAATGACCCCTAAAAGTTTTAATGATTAACAAAGTTATTTTATGTTTATTGAAAATACTCGAAGTCAAGTTTATGCTAATCCATAAGGTCAAAAGACCTTTGTATGTTTCCGACTTCAGATAGTTCTCCAAAAACCAAAGTTTCACCAAGCTCTTAAAGGACAACTCACTGCAATATCTTCGTCCAAAGAATCTAAGTGGTAAAGGTTTACATCCAAATGTTTACACTGCTTTATGGTCCAATTGTTTATAATTATTGTGCGTCCAATTGTCTTCAATGCGTATGCGTCCAATTGTCTTCAATGCTTATGCGTCCAATTGTCTTCAAATGCGTATATATCCAATTGTCTACAACACTTGTGTGTCCAATTATATATTTGCCTGTGTGTCCACTAACTTCTTTTGGTAGATGACGTGACACGCTCTTATTCAAAAGCCTTAAATGGTTTTAAGGAAATATCTTTTTCACATAAAGACAAAAGAAGGTACGAACGTCGTACAAAGCAAATCACGTAGAGCAAAGAATCACGTAGAGCAAAACGCTTGTCGGCCATCAAAGCAAAATCAGTCTGCTACCATTCAAGCTGCTACTACGTCTTCATTCTGAAAGGACAATTACACAACGGAAAACAACTGGCAAATGATCTGTGCCTAACGGATATTTGATTGAGTCTAAACGGAAAAGATTCTCCCTATATTTTGAAATTAGAAGGTCAAGACAAGCTATAAGAAGACCCTCCTCTAAAGAAGCAAAAAAGAGAATACACGAGCAAGAAAATATTCAAGAGATTTCATTGTGCAAAAAACCAAAAAGCTTTCACTCTCAGTTTTTGATCTGTAAACCTTCTCATTCTTTCATTGTAAAGTTGTAAACAGATTGTCAAGAGCTATATCGTGTAATACTCTCACTGTTGTGAGTTTGTAAAAAGCTCAGGAAAAACCCTCTCAAGTCTTAGGATTTGTTGAGCCTGAAGACGCTTGTCTGTAAAAAAATACTTATTGCCTGGAGAGGTGCAGAATACTTGGAGTTGTAGTCTTGGAGAGACTTGGAAACAGCTTGTATTAAGTGCTAAGAGTTTTAGTGGAAAAACCTTCTGGAAGAAGGGACTGGACGTAGCTCTTTGTTTTGAAAGAGTGAACCAGGATATATCTTTGCGTGAATCTCTCTTTCTCTATCCCGTTAAGTTTTTTTTATCACTAACTTGGGGATTGAAAACAAAGTATCTTAATCACCTATAATCGTTTTAGTGTGTTCTTTCATCTTCCTGCTTTAAACGTTTGTTTTAAAAAGAAAGGGTTTTTGAAAATCGGTTAAGAAACACAATTCAAACCCCCTTCTTGTGTTTCCGTATTTCACTTTTAGCCACTTCATGGAAAAATAGGCTGGGCATCTTATTTGATTACATGCTCTTGGATAGTGATAGAGGATGATGATACTAGACCATAGAAATTGATTTCACATTAAAAGGATTTTTTGATGATTTTCTAGAGATTTTTGAAGATGGAAGTTAGAAGTTGAAACTTATGTGATCGTGTCTTTAAAACAAGAAATAAGTGAAGAACAAGAAACTCATGGATCAAGGGTAGTAATCTTACCTCCTTGAGTGATGAAAATGAGCAAAGATCAAGTGGTTTCTTCACAAATTTGGCTTAAGGCTTTCTTAAGAAAATGGGAGAAAATGAGAGAGAAGTTCAAAGAAAAGTGATGGATGGCTTCATGAAGGTGGTCTTGGTGTGGAGAAGGGAAGGGACCAAAGTGTCCAAAAATTGTTTACTTAAGGGGTGAAATAACCTAGGGACAAAAATGGAATTAGAATAAAATGTTAAAGGCAAAATGGTCTTTTCACTTCTAATTTCATAAATATCTAGATATTTTCTAGAGGTAATGATGAGGTTGAGGGAAGGATGGGTTTTCATAATTCCTAGGGCAAAACGATCTTTTTCTTCAGGGACAAAAATGTCATTTAGGAGAAAGATCAAGGGTATTTTGGTCTTTTCGCAGTGTGAACACGTTCAAATATTTTAGAACGTCATCATCACAGTGGCACGCCTTGCCATGTGATTTGACTTGATGTAACTTCAAGTTTATCCGTTAGCGGGTCTCGATAAATCCGTATTCAGCTCCGTTCTTTACGGGATTTAAGGTTTCGCCCGCATAATGTATATTGATTCACTTTTTAGTGCGACAAACCGATTTTACCAAAGTTGTTGAAAATTCGATTCTAAGCGTAACTATTTCATTCATGAGTCAAAATTAGGTCTTCTTATCAGTAAAATCTTACTGTCAGTGAAAATACAGACCGAGCTCTGTCTGAATTTTTAACCCAAAATTTAATCGTAGCTCTCTACGATGACATAGAGTATGAATGTGGTCTTAGTTTATTTAAATTCACTCTCTAAACCTCAGATAAAAATATAAACTCAATTATATAATTTACCGAATTAAAAGCAATGAAAATCGGGGTGTTACACTCTTCTAAATAACCATGTTCCAGCTAGCCTAAGGATTTGAATGATTATTCCTAATACATTCAACTTCTACTAATTTTCCAATTAGAGAATTAACCTTATCTCTTAAGCAAATCCACTTACTTAACCTTTCCAAGCTATAGCAAGCTTGAAGTTCTACTTAAGGTGAGCAAGCTTAAATAAACGCAATTATAGAACAGCTCAAGAGAAAATGCTTAGCAATCATCACATATCATTAACTAGCAATCCATTACAAGTTTAACATACCCATAGCTACAGCAATTTTAGCTCATGACGACCTTACAAATAACAAAAGAGAAAATAACAACCAAGGTTGAATCCATTAGAGAACTGAAATGTGAGTTAACAATGGAGAAGTAAATATAAACTAAGGGAGAGAGGTAGCCAACAGCTTTTCCAAGAGGATGGCTCCTTTTCTTCCAAGCAATTCCTTGCTGCAGCTTCCGAAATCAGCATCTTCTCCAAATGTTTCTGCATAATCAGCTCCAAAATAGCTCAACAATGATGATAGGTATGGAAGGAAAATGGAGGAAGAAGATGAAAAATGGAAGTGGTGGCTGTGTATGGAGGGAGATGGTGAGGTTAAGAGTAAGTGGGAATATTCCTTTAGGGTTGAAAGTTATACATTCTCTTCCCTCCTTTTGGGCTCAACTTTATCCATTCCAATTAAAGCAACTAGGGGCCATCTCATAAAGTAACCATCTCAAAAAGTATCTAGCATTATGTGGCACATGAGTATGTGTCCTTGCACCTGGGACCACATTAGGAGAGAGAAAATAAGTCAAACTATCATTCTTCTGCAATAGGACATGCTTCAGTCGCTGCAACATCCCAATTGCTGCAGCTTTTCCTCCAGTAAGTCTTCATTTTAACCAATACTTTAGAACACCTCATCAAGAGAGAGATTATTGTGAGTTCTGGTCCTTTATTTAGCAAGCTTCAACTACAAATGCTACAACACTTCCAGAGCATTACTTCCTATTTCTCTTCCATTCAACCAAAACCTAAGAAAAATAAGAAAACACATTAATTACACACTTAAACGCTCTTAAAATAACAAATTCATAGAAACTCACACGAAAATATAAAATGCTCTAAACTAAGCTAAAACACCCAAAACATACACGCAAAACACTCAAAGATTACTAAAACTCAAGCTAAGAAAGAGTAGATAACTCTCATTTCTAAGAGTTATCACCTGCACAGCAAATTCCAGGCATCTAGATTTTGCGAGACCTATAACACCCCTCCTTCGGGTGTCATTGTCGTAACCCCAAACAACATAAAGTATAAAAAAAAAAATTGCTGGTTTACTTTTGGAAAACAAACTTTGTTTACTTAACTCTTATTTACTCTGAAAAGCGTGATAAAATTTTTTCTTCATACCATAATGAAGAACATATACTCCAGATAATTATTAACACTACTCATATGCACATATATGTATCACCAACATACATAGGAGACCTTGGACATCACGTCCGTCTCTAAAAGATAAACTAATAGAAATAAACACTGCAAGCCTACAAACTAGGTAGCAATAGTCTAGAAACTATATCTCCAAAACCCTGGCCATCAGTAGCCACTAATAGACTACCCAAAAGCCACTACCTCAAAAAGAAACCATAAGCTGGTCCGACAAAACTAGTACCTAACATATATCGTACCAATGAGACTGGGTCTCATCTTCAACCGCTCATACCTATTCGTCATCAACATCGAGCAGCTCAAGCTACCGGGTCCCTAAGCGACCTAGATGACTGTTGACAAACATCTGTACATATATCCAAAAACAAAACAGAGTGTCCAACATATACAGGCAAGGGTGAGCAACCGATATATGAATTAAAAGCACAACAACTACATGCTTAAAACGCAACCAATAGATTCATACATTAAACACAGTTATTGAGCATGATAAACATATAACACCCCGATTTTATTAATCTTTTTATTTAACTAGTATTTAAATAATTGTATTTTATTGGAGGGTCTAAAAAATTAAATAAATTATTCTGAGGCCATAGTCACGTTCTACGCTATCGTAGGAAGCTGTGGTTAGGGTTTGGGTCGAAAACTCAGACGGAGCCCGGTCTGCGTTTTTCCTTGACCGTAGTGTTTTACTACTATCGAGACCTAACTTGGACCCGTGAACGAGACAATTAGTCTTAGAATCACGTTTCCTATATTTTCGAAAAATTTCATCCCGACGTTCGAAAATGAAAATAATATATTATATTCAATCCGATAATCGTTCTAGGAGACGATTCGAGTTGTCTTAAGATTTTTCGAGAACCTTGAACCAATGATTTTCATACCAGGGTTATGTTAAATCATTTGGGGACTCCTACAAATGTCGTGAGGATTTTCAAATTATCGGGACGTGAATTGACCAAATTACCCGTGGTTAGTTTTTACTAATTACTTACTATTATTTTTACCTTTCTTAAACCTTAAGTCACCTATTTAATACCCTATTTTCACCTTTTCTCCCCTCATTTCTCGTTGGCTGCTGCTGCTTCTTTTCTTCTTTCTTCTTTCTTCTTCCTTCTTCCTCCTCCATTTTCAACCTCATTTTTCTCAAGCTTCCTCAAGCTTTTTCAAGAAGCTTTGTGAAGCAAAGTTGCTCCTCTCATCCTCCTCTATGACCTAGAAGGTATAGATTTCATCCTTGAGCTCTCAATCTTTATTTTCTCCATTTATTTTCATGAGTTTCAATTTCTAGATCTAAACTTCAAAAATCTCTAGAAAATTGAAAAAAATCATTTTGAGACCAAACCAATTCCTATGAGCTAGTATCATCCCCTACTATCATAATCCAAGAGCTTGTAATGAAATAAAATCTCTAGCCTATTTATCAAAAAGGGGCCGACTAGTGCTTAAGGGGGATTTAAGGGGTTTTGGTTCAAATCTTTGATAATTGATCATCGATTATGCATTAGGTGTGCTTAAGGGTCATTGATCCAAGAGTTGGTAGAATTTCAATATCCCTAGCCTATTTAATTAATTAAGGGCAGTAGATAATCCTAGAGATTATGTAGTTTATGATTTCATTATTTTAATTTATGGTTATGTTTTACTGTATAGAATCTGACAGGACTCGAATGCTCAATCGCGCACTTGATTGACTGCTATGGAGCCGCATTCGGAATCTCTCGGGAAAATCACAAAGGTGGGGGAAAGAACCACAATATCGTCAGGGAGGCAAGCTTTAAATAATATATATTGATATGCGTAGGGCGACCCAAACCCTACTGGAGATCGTTTGACCGTTAGGTTGATTTTACTGCATATTGAGGTTATCTGTGCTGTGATTGGATATTTGATATATTATATGTGTTATGCCTGCTATATGATTATGATTGATTAAATGTTATTTATTTGTAAGTTGATTTTACTGTTGAATATATATTCTGGTTGTTGTTGATGTCTGAGTAGAACTAGGCAGTGATTTCTGATAAATCGGGTGATGAATGTGTGGTGAGAAAGTCGAGGTTATGTATATATGTCGTAGTGCTCAACCTAATGATATAGTTGATCTGTTGCTGTTGTGATGTGAGTTGATACCCGGTTAATCCGGATGAAAGTTGGTCGTGGTCGTATATAAGTCGTGGTTGAGGCACTAAGTGTTGATCCTGAGATGAGTCAGTGAGATTCATGTTGCATAGTTGTTATTCATCACTGTGTTGGCATATGGGCGATTTCGATCTTACCTGCGGGGAGATGGTCGTACCAATTAGTTTGACGTAGGGGCGATTTCAATCTTACCTGCGGGGAGGTGGTTGTACCCGTTAGTCGAATTGTAGACGAACAGGCGAATATCTTGACCTAGCCTGCGGGGGGTGGATATGTCGGTACCGAAAGTTGAGTTGTTAACTGACGGGCGAATGTTTCGACCTAGCCTGCGGGCGGGGGAACATGTCGTTACCGTAAGTTACGTTGTTGACGAGCGAATATTCCGACCTGGCCTGCGGGCGGGGGAATATGTCGTATCCATGAGACGATTTGGGCCTGCGGGCTTTAGACCGAACCCTACTTTATGGGGGTGGCATAGTGATGACTGAGACACCTTGATCCGTTGGGGATGTCGCGTCGTGATCGCGTCCATATAGTCATTAGTTGTATGAGTGTGAGAGACAGTAGTTAAGGGAAAAATTATCCGGTTGTTTGGTTGTCAGTTGTGATTTGGTGTGTTGCTATCTATATACATTATTTATATCGCTGTTTTTCCCATGTATGGCATATTACTGTTTCTTACCCTGTACTTTTCTATGTTGTATTTCTTTGTTCTCGACTGTACGAGAAGACCCTGATGAGGAGTTTCCAGAGGAGATTGACGGTATACCCGTTAAGCCTGATGCCGGCGGGAGAGCCTCGGATCCCAATGCTGGGGGACCTTGAGCGCTAAGAGAGGATCTTTGACGTGCCTTTAGTTACGTTTGTAATTTTATCTACTGTATACTCTGAAGTTTTTTATATTTGGCATCAATGTTGTAGGCTCTACTGATGGAGCCAGTACTATTATGTATGCATACTTTATTATGGTATCAGTATGTATTGTATGTTCTAATATTTCCGCAAATTTTATACTACTACGCTACGCTATAACGCTAATAATTATAAGTGGGGTCACCAATGGGACCTCCGAGGAAGGGGTTGTCTCAAAACACATCACAAAAATATCATGATAAAAGATAGAACACAAGGGTCTCGTACCCAACAATCATCGTTGATTTCAAAGCGTATGTATGGCACTTCCACATATATCATCTAACACTTAGTTCTTTAATTTCCGGAAATCCCATCACCTTTCAAAGAGCTGATCAGGCTCGCAATTCATTGGCCCTTAGGCAACAATGACTAGCACCAACTTGCTAAACAAGTACATGAATCCCATGACACTACGCAGTTCTCACATGGGGGCGCAATCAGAGGTACTTAACAAATGTAATAAAATAATACTATATTGTCAAACTAAAGGCACAATACGTTCTCAGAACATGTATGACACCATTGTCCATCAAGGCACAACATTACACAATGACATAAGTCATCCTCAGGTTTTCTTACCATCAAAGTCCCCTCATTTCAACAGCACATCTGCCAAAAATATATGCATGAGAAAACCTTTGTTTTCTTCAGTTTATCTTTGTCGTATCATTATTTCCTTGTTGAAGCATCAACGCTATCAACCACCACAAAATTTTAGACTCTTTTAGGTCTTTACCACATTTTCTCAAAAATAGGACACACAGTCCAAAACAGCTCGAACCCAAAAATCCTTAACCGATGCACCAGTCTTGGATTTTGGATTCTAAAGCATACAAAACGTCCACAAGCTTATAGGACCAACTCACTAACACGGATCCTTGATCCACGTGTTCCGCAGAACCCTAGAACCCCAACGTCTCGGTTTCTAGGTTCACATCAAAAGCAACCATTTCTCGTTGAAAAACCAAAAACCAAAACCCGTATCTCCGAAGCTTACACACAGCCTTTGGGATCGGTTTTCCATAAAAACAACTCTTAGTCAAAAACTATGTTTTCTTTTGAAGTACTTCGGTAAACCACAACACTTTGAAATACGGTTCGTGAAAACCCTTTTTCTTGGATAAAACAATTTATTTCAAAACTAGATTTCTTGAAATACTTTTATTTGAAATAATTCGCTCTATTCCTTTAAAAACGGTCGATGTCTCCAAAACGTACTTTTTACTTTAAACCTTACTTTTCTTGAACTAAATATATTTTTCTCCTTTTTTCCTTTATGTTAACTCATTTCTCAATAAAGATATTCATTTCATTTTGTTTTCAAAATCCTTTGAAACCTTAGCCTTTTATTTTCTTATTTTATATCCCAAACTTTTGAAGCTTTTAACTTTACTCGATTTTGAATCATAACCAATGTTAGGTCCCTTAGCACAATATTATTCATGGCAAGCATAAATAGCATCATTCACCATAATTAAGTGCAACCAAGCAAAATCATGCATAATCAGGCATAATCAAATATGAGCAAGCATAAATAAATCACTCCACATCAACATAACACATCAAAAATATTACAAGACATATACACAAACACAACACATAGCTGTTGGAAATTGAATTCCTCAGGTTTATCTCCTTACCTTTTGAAGTTTTCCACTACGTGAAAAGTCGCCCGATCAAACCGAAAGTCGTCCGATTTCTCGTCCGATTACCCAACGATAACTACACACATACAATCAATCAAGATATCAACCTTAAATCAACACAAAAACTCCTATTTTCCTCCAGCTAGGTTTGGCCAAAGGCTAGAAAAATTAGCTAGGGATACCCAAAAATTCCTATCTCTTGGATTCAATGCTTACTAAGTCTTATAGGATGAAATCAATGCTTATTACACCAAAATTTTTAAACAAAACCCTACTCACCCAAAAAGGTGTCATTTGGCCATCCATAACCATATGATCTAGAGAGATCTTTTGGTTACAAGCTCTTGGATTATGAAAGAGGGTAATGAAACTAGCTCATAGAAATTGGTTTGACATTAAAAGGATTTTTCTACAATTTTTCATGAATTTTTGAAACTTAAGCTTCAACTTGATTAAAGCTTGAAACTCATGATTTAAATGGAGGAAAGATGAAGATTGAGAGATCAAGAGTGAAGTCCATACCTCTTAGATGATGAAGATGGATGAAGTGATCAACTTTACTTCTTAAAAGTTCTTGAAATCTCTTAAGAAAATGAAGAGAAAATGGAGGAATAAATGAAATGAAGACGAAAGAAAAGTGAGAGGTGAGAAAGGATGAAGGGGGCGTGGGGGAGAGAAGAGAAGGGATAAGAAGTCTCACATTTTTCACTTAAGGGTAATAAGCTCTTTTCACACAAGGACCAAAGGGTAATTTCCATGAAAGTCAGGAGTATTTTGGTCATTTTGGGTTCAGATATTTTCTGAAAATCATAATGACATTGGCACGCATTCCTAGGTGACTTGACCTGACGTGACTTCAAGATTATCCGTTAACGGGTCCCGGTAAATCCGTATCCAGCTCCGTTCGTCACCTGATTTGAGAATTCTCCTGAATAGTTTATTATTATTCCGATTTTTAATGCGCGAAACCAATTAGCAAAATTGTAGAGAATTCGATTCTAAGACTAACTGTTTCGTTCATAAGTCCAAATTAGGTCTTCTGAGTAGTAAAACACTATTGTTAGTTAAAAACGCTGACCCGCGACCTCCGTCTGAGTTTTCGACCCCAAATTTAATCGTAACACTTTACGATAGCGTAGAGCGTGACTATGGTCTCAATTTATTTTAATTCACTCTCTAGACTCTCCAAAAAAACACAAACGTATATATACAGTTTATTGACTTTGGAAAGTTTGAAAAATCGGGGTGTTACAAGACCGATTGGCCAATCACTTTAAACTTACCTAAAAGAGTTGCCCCACTCGTGAAGAAGAAAAGAAAGATATGGCTATTACACCTTACTCCTTTGCAGTCAGGTGTCTGATGTATGCCATGGTCTGTACTCGACTGGATATAGCTTATGCGGTTGGTGTTGTTAGTAGGTTTCTTTCAAATCCTGGTATAGATCATTGGGAAGCAGTGAAGTGGATCTTAAGATATTTGAAAGGTACCTCTACCTCAGATTTTTGTTCACTTTTGTAGGGCGAGTTGTGTCATGGCAATCTTAATTGAAGAAATGTGTTGCCTTATCTACTATTGAACCAGAATACGTTGCTATGACCGAAGCAGGTAAAGAAATGCTTTGGCTGAAGTGATTTCTTGAACAATTGGGAATGAAGGAGGAAAGGTTCGTTATCTAACAGTCGCAAAGTTCTTTGGATTTAGGCAAGAATGCAATGTACCATTCACATACTAAGCACATTGATGTTAGATACCAATGGCTACGTCAAACAGTAGAAGAACAATAGTTCAAGCTAGAAAAGATTTGCACAGATAAAAATCTTGTTGACATGTTGACCGAAGTTGTAACGCATGAAAAACTTCAACTCTGTGTCGAGTTGATCAACATGGATAGATGAATGTTCCAATATTACTTTTCCACAATGGTTGGAGAGGGTAAATTATGGGGTCCAACCATTTGAAAGAAAAATGGCATTAAAAGCAAATTTGTACCAACAGATTTGCATGAAGAAAAAACACAGCCTTGAATGCAAATCTTAATAAAACATACTTGTTGTGAAGAAAAACACAAAGGCCGATGTAAGAAAATTTATGATGGTTGAAAGTTTGCAGAGGTTTCACATTGCAAACAACCTCTATAAATAGAGGCAATGTTATGCATTCAGAGCAGAGCAAGAAGCAGAGGGAAATAAGACTTCTGATAGTGAGAGAGAGAAATAGAGAGTGTGAGTAAATCCTAAGGTGTGTAGTGTGTGGGAAAAAATACACCGGGAAAATTTTGGGTATCATCTCTATTACTTTTTGGTACTGCAATTAGAAAGTAGGATTTGAATAGGAATGAGTCTCATTAATAATACTAATAATTCTTGTCACAACGCAATATTATTTGATTTACACTGTGAATCAATCATATAGCCCAACACAACCTTCATGGCTTGTGCCCATGTGCGGAATTCATTCCATCTCATGGAGGGTAAATGAAGACCAAAGGATTTTCATTTCAATGGAGGAAATATGGATTGGCAAGAAGGAAATGTAGTAGTTAGCTCTAGTTCAACATTGAAGAAAGATAAGACAGAGAAAATGCATGAAAATTAATAACTGGTAATCTGCAAATATATTTAACATGAAGAACCTATAGGATCATGCCATGTGGCATTCTAGTAAGTAAACTAACAGTTGTTGCATCTTCAACTAGAATAAAAATTTGTTGTCCCATTTTTTTGTCTCATTATCATGTCTCGCTCCACTCATATTTTGACACTTCAATTAAATATGAGTGAGATATGTGATTTTAATTAATTTGTCAAAATATGGGTGATGGAGACAGAAAACGAGACATGAAATATGACAACGGATTTCCATTCCTTCAACTAACTAATCAGTATCTGTCTCATAATTGATAAACTAACCAAGTAATCAACCAACATAAACTGCATTATCTAATCATATATCGTAATAGTGGGACAAGAACCATTTTTATCATATGGTTGTGGGGATCAGGTAAGTAACTTGCTAGGCCCCCCACTGGATCCCCATGAGAAATATGGTGACTCAGGTGTCACATTTGTCATATGCTAATTGTATACTATGTATGCCTCTCTAGCATCAAACCTCAGCGACTGAACTTCGATTAGATATCTGTATATTGGTTGGTTGTGCGACTTGTGCCTGATCTTGTTTGAACCTTGTAAGAAGAGTACTTAATTTGAAGCATAATGGACAAAGGAACATTAAAATAAAAAACTTGATGCACATGTCAATATTAGTATTGTCTCCTAAAATAAAATCATTTATGCAGTTGTACAGAATTCGTAATGCAACATTATATATATATTTTTTGAGGACAACATTAACAATGAAATCAAAGGTGCCACAAGCTAGTAGTTGTTAGAATTACAATGTCTATCTGGAAGCAATGCTTGTCTTTGTGACATTAGAAATAGCGAAAACAAAACATTTTTTCAAGCTGTTACACTCCATCGTTACTTGTTTTCAACCACACCCACCTTTTTGTACACAAAACGCTTGGCGATCCACAGATAAACACACAAGTTCAGAGCACTTAACCCAGCCAATACCTAGTAAAAGTAATCAAGTTGTGCCCTATTTAGATTGTTTCCCAACCATTCCCCACCAGCTCATGAGGAGATTTTAACCACAATAGTTATAATAACATTGGTAACAAAACTTCCAAGTCCTACTATGCTTATATATGCTGCAGCTCCTAAGCTTCTCATTGCCTCTGGCATTTGATCATAGAACAGTTCTTGGAGTCCAACAATTGTGAATGCATCAGCAATGCCAAGAATAGCATACTGAGGTAGCAACCACCAAATACTCATTGGTAAAACTGCTTCGGGATGGTCTATGAGATTATGATCTCTAGCAACACCAACCCTTTTGGCCTCCACAAGAGCTGAGACAACCATGTTGAGTATGGACAAAACTAGACCAATTCCAATTCTCTGCAACACCGTTATACCAGAAGGATGCCCTGTGAATTTTCTAGCAAGTTGCACAAAAAACAAGTCATAGATTGGAACAGCACCAATGATAAAGATTCCAACAGTGCCTTGTAGTGATGCTGGAGGGATT
Source organism: Ammopiptanthus mongolicus (assembly GCA_039655645.1). NCBI lineage: Eukaryota > Viridiplantae > Streptophyta > Magnoliopsida > Fabales > Fabaceae > Ammopiptanthus > Ammopiptanthus mongolicus. Next base: position 49,892,926 of record CM077351.1, on the reverse strand, counting down.
TGGAAGTGTGGTCCTATTGAGCGGACCAATGTGTTGCCTTGCTTGGTGAAATATGTGCTCAGTTGACTTTGTACAACAGTGAACATCAAGCAGCTTAGCCATACAGGGATGAGGCGAAGAACAAGCTTCACTTCTTCAACTTGAGTAACTGAGCATAGCCTCCATGGATCTCTAGTTTTGCTTGAAGTATCAAGTTCATCAATGATCATTGCCTTGTGCAAAAATCTATGTTAATTTCCAATTTTTTGGTCAGAAGAAATAATCTCTTATTAGTAATGCAATAATAGAGTGTGTAATGTCAAGCAGCAAAATGCACAGAAAAAAGTTGAAGTGCACAATCAATTTTAGCACCAACTCCAACTCCAACTCCAAACCATAGACCAAAGTCCCAGCCTAGCCCACATGGTACACCTTGAGCCAATGCCCCATGTGTTTTCAACTTGAGTAATACTAGCAATATATTTACTCTTTCCAACACTCTTTTCAATACACTATTTTCTATTGGATGGAATCTATATAGGATCCAACAAATAGGGGATGAACTTATGTGACATGATTTAATATGTTTCACATGAATTCCACTCAATAATACCAAATATGTTTGAAAAGAATGTATTTCTAGTATTTTTATTCAATGTTTAAGGGGCAAATTATATATTATCCCTATGTTTAAGAGTTTACTTTTATATTGTGGACCTAGAAAATGTCCGACATATCCAAATTTGTATTTAAATTGTTTCACTTTATTTTTGTGACATTCAAATAAAGTGTGGGTAGTGAATAATTCCATACTTCTATCATGAAGTTTCTTTTGACATTTTTTTTAATAAACCAATGTTTCGCAGAACCAAGTTAATCCTTGAAAAAAAATTAATTATTCTCATAATCCTCTAGTGTTTTAAAGTTCATAAATGTCATTGTTCAGTCATGAAAAGAATATTTGAGGACTACATAACATGTTAAATTATTTTTCAGATCACGAGGTATTCTCACAGATTTGACTCATTGAGTTATGTATGTGATAAATCTTTTGTTCAACGGTAGAAACATGTTAATTTATTTTTCAATAGCAATAGTAATAACAATTATTATTCATAAAAAAATAATAACAATTATTATTATTATTTTAGAATAAAAAGATTAAATTGAAAAATATAGAGTATTTAATATTTTTATATTTTTTAATTAAAAATAATAGTATTTTGAAAAAAAAAACAAAATGAGAGACAAAAAAAAAATTTCTTTTAATATGTAATTCTAGGTTCGATCCCAAAATTCATGACTATGAAAAAAGTACCGTTAAAGAGGGGTCTCTGTTTAAATATTTGACTATATCATAAGAAATTAGTCTTTTACTTATTGGGTGAAAAAATATTCTGGGATACCAATAAACTATATAAACATAGATAAACACAAATATTACAAATATCATGTTAAAGTTTATATTTTTTTTATATTTTCTATTTTCATAATTAAATTATAGGGATGACAATTGACAAAGTCATAAATTGTCTAATATTTATCTATTATTAGTCATATGCTTGGTGGACCACAAACATTTATTATAAGAAATAAAAAATTTAAACCAATAAATATTTGAGAACTAATAATAAAATGGTTTAATTGCACTTTTTGTCTCTCAAATATCACGATTGTACAATTTTGATCTCTGAAGTTCTACTTGCGCCAATTGGATTCCTAAAGTATCCCTCTATTACAATCAGGTCCTTTTGTCATTGTGTCGTCCAATTTTTAACGTCAGCAAGCTACGTAAGACTGATTTGACACTTAGTGATGCCAACTTTAAAGCTTATGTGACATTGTTGTGTGGCATCATTGACACCTCAACGCTTTAATGGTCACGTGTACATCATAGGAATTCCACATAGGAATGCAATGTAAGCTGTCAAGCTGACCTTATTAAGTAACAAATCAATCTCACGTCTGTCATGTAGGATATCGACGTTAAAAATTGTACAATCGGGGTATCCAAGGAACCAAATTGAACAATCGTGATACATAAAGATCCAATTGGCGTTATTGGAACCTGATGGACTAAAACTGCACAATGATAATACCTAAAGGACTCAATTGGCACAATTTGTGCCAGGGGACCAAAATTACATAATGTGATACCTTGGGGACCAAAAATTCAATCAAACCTAATAAAATCAATATTATTCGGTAAAAAAAGATATGAAATATAGTGACATGTACTACTGATTTAGAATGAAAAAGGGACCTGTATTGATCAGTATTGGCTAATGTACGAAAATTGGGTTGAACTTGTTGGGGATGGACGGAACCACCATGGTTATCGCCATACCAATAATTCACATCGCCAGGCGTGTCTTTCACTCGCCACTTGCGAGAAGCAGCAACAAAAACTTGGGCAACACTGGTGAATGGGCTTCCTTTTGGGCTTTCCTTCCTGTACCATTTGATTCCAACCAAGAACATTGATAGTGCAATGGCCAACACCCCTGCCAGTACTCCCAGCCCCACAGCCCACCCAACATTGTCCTGTATTTTATTGGCATTACATATCAATTTTCAATTATCAATTCAGATTCTCTTTTTCTGCCAATTTCTGCAAATTGAAGACTTTGGTATGCTATGAGGTCATGATAATGTTGTTCCATCTTAGTGAAACATGTTTACAGAAAAGAAATGTATGATCCACTTTAATAAGAAACAAAAATGTTCTGTCGTGCTAGTGGATTCAGTGATTGATGATCGAAGGTGGTAGATCTATGGTGATGAGTGTGATTCGACTACAAAGAATAACAGTAATGGTTATAATGGTGGCCGAAGTTCTAAAATATTGTTTAAATCATGGGACTGAAAAAGAAATACAACAATTGTTTTTTGAAAACTATTTATTTACTTTTTACTTTTTTTTAGACAAAATAGGTTACACTTTACAATATGAGAATGAATAATAATTATTCAAAAAAGTATTTTTCCTAACATGAGATTAACATGGAGGTATATACTAAATGCTTTTACTTTTATTAAAAAGAAAGGCAAAGTTTTTAGCACTTCAAAATATTTATTTACACTTTTCACCTACTACTATTGATTGTAATCCTTTACTCGTTATTGAAAATCTATAACCGTCTTTATTTAATGAAATAAGTATGGGGGTTATTGTCAAAAAAAAAAAAAGTATGGGGGATGTTGTTGTTGTTCTCAATTAGATGTGAATAAGGAAATAAATCATAATTAATTAAAAGTGAATTTGAATATAAAATTATTTAATTTATTATTTAAAATATAATAAATTAATTAATAATGAATGTGGATAAAAAAAGTGGTATCAATAGTATTGTCTTAAAAAGTATAATAATAAAATAATAAAAGAAAGTATAAAGTGTTGATTTGATCGGGAGAGAGATAAAAAAAAGACTATTAATTGAGAAACTTTACAGTTTTTTTAATTGAAAACTTGACATCTAAAATAAAAAAAGTATAAAATATGACAATTATACTGATGGATAAAGAACTTATTAGAGTTATTAAATTAATTAAATTAACATTATTCGAGTTTAAGTTGAGTAAAAGAAATTTGATTATTTCTTCTAAAAATATTTGGTGAATATAAAATGTAACTTTCAGATTATTTGTATTTAATAGAGTTTAATTATTATGCACTGTTAGTGTAAAGTTTTATATATTATCAACCAATCACAATCATGATATGAGTGATTTTTAAAGTAGTTAAGATAAGAATCAAATATTTTTAATGATGTGATAATTTTTGATTGGTTGATAGTGTAAAAAAAATTTATACTATACTAATTAAATCTTATTTAATATTAATTAAATCATATCTAATTAGTATAAAAATTAATTTAAAATATTGTTAACATAAATATTAAAATAAAGTAAAGAATAGGTAAAGAGTTTAAAAAGTAATTAATTGCCTGCAGATATACGACAACAAACACAGCAGCAGTTGAGCCAAGTACAGTGGCCAAGTACCACCAGTTGAAGAATGACCTCTTGGCATCCCTCTCCTCCGCTGTGTCCTCGTCAAACTGATCGGCGGCGAATGTTTGGACGCACGGCTTGTGCGCGCCGTCACCGATGGATAGCACGTAAAGTGCTATGAAGAATAGCTTCTTCTGTTTCATCACTGAGACTGATAGTGTCAAGAAAGTCATGCCCTGCATATGGTATATATTAATGTAACATTATGAAAGAAGACGTTATTTAGCTTTAACGTTTGAAGTTTGAAACTGCAGGTCAGACCATTCTGTCCTGTGACTTAACCTCTCCATCAAATTCAAAAAAAAAAAAAAAAAAAAAAAGGAAGGATTTTGCTAATAAGTATTCTAAAAACATTACTTAAGGAATCAAGAAAAGAATCTCTTTAATATATTTTTTTTGCTTAAAAGAAAATAAAACGAAACTTTATATTGAAAAGATAAGTATCAATTTTTTTAATATATTAAATACATCATTTTTTCATATAAATTTTTTTTTATTTCTTAATTAATATTTTTACGATATTCATTATCATTCTCCAAAAAGTAATATGAGGACAACCTTTTCATTGTTGTCAAATATTGTACAAATAACATCATTAATTAAAAAACATTGAGATGATAAGATTTAAATTTGTCATATTTATAAATATTTTTTTTTAAAAGAATTCGTTAGCAAGGAAAATGGAACTTAAACTTTTTTTGATGATCAACGAAGTATTTGATTCATTACCTATTCAGCCAATCTCACTGGGCTAGCAGCTAGGTGACATTAGATTCTTTTCCATCACAAACAGTAAAATATATGTTAATTCAATTATTTGCTAAGCATGCACGGCCGTCCACAATATGAACAAATCACCAGAAAGGCACCATTCAAATGTTACATGGAATATTGCAAGGATCATATTTTCTTTAAAATATTAATATCTTATTGCTCAACTTGCAAGCACAGGAAATAAATGCTTTGAATGTTTCATAGTTAATAAAATCTATATATTCATTCTTCTTTACCATTGAGAAATATATGCTTTAGACGCTTCTTTTCATTATATCTTTATTACTTTTTCATTAAAATATCATTTTTTAAACATCTTTCAATTCATACTAAATTATTTTAGGATTTAATTGGTATACACTGTCAGTGTAAATATATTTTACACAGACAATCAATCAGAAATTGTCATATAAGCTAAAATGTTTGACTCTTATCCTAACTACCTCAAAAGTCACACACACCATGATTTCTGATTGGTTGTCTGTGTAAAAATTTTACACTGACAGTGTATAACAATTAAACTCATTATTTTAATGCTGGTAAAGTTTCAGCTTCTTTGCTCATTCATTAAGGGTGTAATTTTGTCATCACTTATCTTAGATTCATTGTAAATTAGAAAAAATTATCCACTTACTCTAAATTTAAATAAAAATGTAAATTAATTTTTTAAAAAAAATTTAAAAATTTTACTTTGTCTAGTCAGATATTTTTTTTTATATATATATGAAGTTATTTTTAATGTATATTAAATGAATAAATGGGGGAAAACTCCTATGATATTTATCCTGGTTCTTACTTATGGGGTCCCATTATGTATGAAACTAATTAAACTTCAAATTAATATCAAACTTGTTGCATCACAGAGCTCAATGAAATCCGGCATCAATCAAGGATGAGAATGAAAAATATACGTTACAAAAAATTTACTCTTAAAAAATAATTAAAGAATGAGGATGAGATTTATTATTTACCAATAGATAAAGGAGGGAGGACAAGATGATGGTCTTGAATCGACCAAGATATGAATCAGAGATGATGGCACCCATGAAAAGGAAGAGGGAGGAAACACCAACCCAAGTGTTGACGTTCTTGGCAGCTTCAGTGATGGGCTCGTGAAGCACATCTGTGAGATATGTGATCAGATTCCCAGCCAAGCCTATATATGCAAATCGCTCTGCAAATTCCATAGCTGCAAAGAAAAAATATATACTATTGCATGAGAGCAATATATATATAAGAACCTCAAACGGAGCATAAACCAAGGAGAAAACTGTGAAACAACAAATGGTTATAATAGAGGGTTGTGAACAAACAGATGATGAACATGGCGGCATGCCAGCCACCCTTGGTAGTTTTGGTGGCGCGGTTACTCTTGTTGCTGCTATCTTCCATAACTAGCTATATGCAGGGTTGAGTTAAATGTCAGTTAACAAAGCTTGGCGAATCATAGTCGAAACGGCTGCTCTCGGGCATTTGGTGCTTACACGTATATGCACAAATCTGAGAGAAAGTTTGTGGCAGGTTCATTTATTTTGCAAGCGATTACAATTTATAAGTATGGAAGACCATCCCAACACCTATATATTGAATTTTAAATCAAATTCTGAAGTGAGACCTTTTTAAAATTGATAATAATATTTTATTAAAATTGTTATATTATACTACCTTTAAAGCTAATAATAGTAATAATAACTATTTTTTTGACCTAAAGCCCAAGCTTTGATATCTTGAGTCTTGGGTAAACCCTGTAACTATGCAATAATGTTTTCTTTGGAACATGAGGAGTTGGTAGTACCGTGACATGCACCGGTAAACAATTATAATTTTTTACCATTATTTTATCAATCAAAGGAGTAAGGATAAAAAAATAACACATTACTCAAGTAACAAAATATAACATACTACTATTCTGATTCATAATTGACATAATAATAATAATAATAATAATAATAATAATAATAATAATAATAATAATAATAATAATAATAGTTTTTGGTGATTAAAAATTCTACTGTAAAGCATCATATTACTTGCAATATCACATCTAAAAAGATATATTTTCTCCGATTTAACTTTTGGATCAATCTTAGTGACTCCGACCTCATAAACAACACTTCTGTACAATTTGACATATGATTTACGCAATCAACAAATAAAAATTAATTGGTATAAGAGATATTAATTTAATTTACATAAAAGTCATTTGCATTTGGATATTGGATATGGACTAAACCCTCGTCTATGTTCAGAATTTTTATTGAATATTTTATTTCAAAATAATTTGTTTTGAAAATTTGAATTTGAAAATATTTAAAGCTTCCTTTTATTATAATTTATCTCTCCATCTTTTCATTTATTCATTGTATTATTGCATTATTACAATTAATTTTGTTTCCATCTTTTCTATTACTATTTTAAATTCCTTTTTTCATCACTCTTTATTGCTTTTGATTAACTTGCCTAATGAGCTTCAGTTTTTTAACATATTAAGTTAAGACTACAATGGTAAAGGCAGACCTTGTGAAAAACAAAAGGATGTGTTGCACTTAAATAGGCAATTGCGCATAAGTGATTTTGGGAACTATTTGATTGAAAAGATGATATGCTATTTTTTATTCTGGGATCTATTTGATTGAAAAGATGATATGTTATTTTTCGAACTTGAATAGCCTGGCTAGACTATTGTGTAACACTCCGAAAACCTGTTTATGTTGTTTAGCTGTTTTTGTGAATAAATTGTTTTGAAAATACAAATTGGCTTATTATAAGTAATGTTAATTAATTACTTCTAGATAAGAATTCTTTTGAATTCAAGTAAAGAACTCATAATTCTAAAAATAGTTTCTTGAGCCCGTTTGCTGTATAGCATAGTCGGTAAAAATATTATTATTTTAATCGAGACCGTTATACCTTGGGATGCGTGTCAGGACCGAGAAAGTAATCTGGTCCGAGGTTGGGAGGTTGTTCTGGTCCAGAGCTGGGAGTAATTCATAACTGTTTTTCACCCTTGCCTAGACCTTGTCACCTTTTGTCAAGATCATGTCATCCTTACCTTAAATGGAAAAACAACTATAACTATTTATGGTTATTCTTAGCTACTATTAATGTGTGATCAACAAGTATCCTCTCTTTAATTCTAAGCCCTTGGATTTCTTACTCCAAATTCATTTAAATTTGATTGATTTCGTAACCTATTACTACATGACAATTTCAGCCTTAAGTGTGCAATAAACACTTAAACACACTTCATCATTTCTCATTTACAAGATCATAGCATCCTTTCTCATGAACAAAAATATTCTCTCTTTTCTCACCTCTTCCTACCTTACAGTTTTGGCTTTGATTGACCCACCAAAATTTGTTCTTCTATTTCTAACTCCATAACCTTGTTTGCCTTCATCATCCAAACACTTTCTCTCACTAATAAAAATGCACCGGATAGGGACTGAAAAATCGGTTGCTATATGACCAAAATCGGTCCCTAAAATGACTAGGGACCGAAAATGGGCCCGATGTGTGGTCGTGATTAAAACTGTGGTAACAAATGAAGGTACCACAAATAAACACTAAGAAGGGGGTTTGAATTGTGTTTATTTAAACTCAAGTGAAAATCATAAGATAATGAGGTTTTGAATTTTAAGAAATAACTTAAAAGATTTCAACACTTAAAACACAATCAGCTAAAATAAGCCGTCTAATTTTACCCAAGGCAGGGAAAACTGTTTGATTGAAAACTTCTTCTTAGAAGATAATATTTAGATATGCACACTTTTTAAACCCCACTGTTAGTTAAAGAAATATAAACAGGAAATTATATTGTGGATAAATATAATTATAACTAACAGAGAGTGTGAGAGATAAAGAGAGGCGAGATTTATCCTGTTTCACCCTAAACTTGGGTTACATCCAATCCTTGACTTAACCAAGATTTTCACTATAACTGATCAGATTACAGACGAGTATTCTTTGCATACCTAGCCTCTCCAGGATCAAGTATTGTTTGAACACCTAGCCTCTTCAAGCTTGATCAACGAGTATTGTTTGCACACCTAACCTCTCCAGGCTCACCAAGTATTTTTCAGCTAGCCTCTCCAGGCCTTTCTTAGATTATAGATTCGATTTGAAGTTGTAGCTTCAGATTATAAATTGCTAGTCAACCGAATAACACTCAAGGAGTGAATATGATATTTGTTTGTAGGTATGACAACACTAAAAAAAACTTCTTCTAAGAATATTACAAAAAGTGTAGAAGAAAAGAGATTTGTAGCTGGCAGCTTTTGAATTCGATCTCTTTGTATTTTTCTTGCTTGTTTTTCTCTCAGATTGAGATGAGCCTTTTTGCTTTTTATATTTCTTTTGATTGTATGTCTCTCTTTTTCTTATTCTTCAGCAGAGTTTCCTTTATATAGGCTTTTCACAATAAAAGATTCATTGAGAGAAAAGACTGGAATCTTGTCTTCAATTTCTTGAACATGGAAAAGGTCCGTTGTGAGATGAGTCTTCTCCTGAGCCTTTAGTTGAAGATGTCACTGTATTCAATGGTAAGTACTAATCGTTCTGATGAAGATATTGGATCGTTGAAGACAAGCTAAGTGTAATCGTACACTTCTATTCAGAGCAGCAAAAATATTCAGAGCAACTTCAGATTTTGTAGCACGACTTTCTTCTTTCTTGCAACAAGTCAGAACAGCAATTCTTTTTAGACTGTTATTGCGTGCAATAGGTAGCACTATCCATTCAAATAGTATTATTAAATATGCAGAGAACATATTTAATATTTCTTTTGATCATCTTAGTTTCTTGTCAAGACGCTTCTTTGTGATTCCTTCGTGAAAGGGTGTGAGACGCTCGAGCTTTTTGCTCGATTCTTCTGAAGATCTGTAACTGATGTCTTTTGTAGACTACTTTGCTTTAGCGGAGATATCAGATGCTTCATAGACATTTGCTTTTATAGAAATATTCTTTCGTGTTTCTTCAGACGCTTCTATGCTCTTTAATGTACAAATTGTATCCTTTGATATGACCAACATTCAGACGCTTCAAAGCAGTGTTTGCTTTAGTTCTTGCTTTAAGTCTTTATCTTCGTCATATAGACGCTTGAGCTTGTATATCTAATACTTTTATCATATGGCTAGATAGTTTCTTGAGATTGATTAGATAAGTTGCTTATAATTTGCACACTCAAGTAAATCATCAGCAATACTGTCATGGTTCATTAAAATCATTTAGTCGAAATGTTTGGATACATCAAAACATAGGGATCAGACGCTTGTGCGCATAGTCATTAAAGACGTTTGGAGACTTAACATTCTCCCCCTTTTTGATGATGTCAAAACATTTTTTTTATATGATTTTAAATGAACATTATGGAATACATAAGTTCATAAATCATGTATTCAACTAAGTCTACCATATAAAACATGAAATAAAACTTAGTCAAATTGATTTTATTTCCATAAAGTTTCTTTCTTGTTTTATTTCATTACCACATTTTCTCCCCCTTTTTTATATCAGCAAAAAAGGAGTGGTTATGTTCTTATACGTTTTCACGGGTATCACTTGTTATCATTCTCACCTTGATTATATTTAGGATGCTCCTCCTGTTTGATGTAACAAAACAACGTTCTTTGAGTAAAAAGCAGAGCAAAGAATAATATCAGAGATAGAGGAGTAAATACATAATAAAAGATTTTGCATTAAAGAAATGTATGTGTTTTTACAAGAGACACAACCATAAGAAGACTGTTGTTTAGAGTGTTTCTCAATAAAGTCTAAAAAATTTTTTAAGTGTGCTTAATCTTGATCCAAAATCTTTAGAAGCTGAGCAACCATAACCGAATCAGAGGTGTAGACTTTACGTACTTGAACCGAGCTTGGACAAGGGTCAGAGCGAGGTGCAGATGAGGTTTGTTCAAGGGAAGATGATGTAGAGGGTCGTGCAGAAAGAATAGGAGAAGTACGAAGGGGTAAAGATGAAGAGGAATGACTTTTAAGGATTGAAGGAGGAATACATATAATATCTCTTTCAAGAGGTAAAGAGGGACATACGCAGGATGGAGTATAGGGTGGACAAACACAATCAACATTTGTATAAGGATCAGATTCTAAAAAGATTAACGAATCTATATCCAAATTGAAGAAATTGTGCATAAAGATATAATATCTGAAGGATGTGAAAAGAGAAAGACACCAACTTTTGTAAGAATAGGTTGGTGGAGATGGTTTAGACAAACAGATATTTTGACCATGATAAAGTGGAGAGAGTGTTTTAATAGAATAATGCAGGCTAGAAATAGGACAGGGTTTGGGAGAAAAAAACTCATATTTAAGAAATATGAAAACAAACTTTAACAGAGATATAGGACCAGTAATGAAAGTTGTGAAAGGTGTATCGAATCTTGATACAAACTTCCTTTTTTCCGAGAAGGTGGAAATATCGTTTGAAAACAAACAACGACAAAGGTACACTGGGTCCTTCTGTGTGCTTCTACTTCATCTCAGGTTCTTGAATCCGGATAGGAGATGTAGACTTCTCTTTGTTTTCAGAGTCTTCAAAACTCTTTCTTTTCATTGAGAAGGTCGATCTTTTCTTCTTAGCATGACAGTGTAGGAATTCATTCATTCCTTAGACGATAGATGCAACCAGCTTAGATAAAGTTTCAGAGGCTTGTTTTTCTTATTCTATACTTAGCTTTCTTTCCACATTTGACCGACTCTTCTCAGTTCTTTTGCATACTTTTCTTCTTTTATAGACCAAGGACGTATGTCTCTTCTCATAGTCTTCAGATGTTATCTTTGTTTGATCAGATAAAGTTTCTTGTTGACTCGATGTTGCTTCAGACATAGATGCTCCATCCATAGAGATTCCTTCATTTTGTCTTGCCTTCTTAAGCGAAGGTTCTTCTTTCATCTTTCTCTCAGGCCTTTTTCTTTTGAAGAGGAGAGGCATGTTGTCACTGTCGGATTCAATCACTTCCTCTGCTGATCCTTTCATCCAGACTTGGTTATGTGCAATGAATCTTTCTTAATGTCAGCAATCTAGTGAAAACCATTCCATAAGGATAGGATGTTTTGATTTTCTAGATTGGCAATTTTCACCATATGCTTGAAAATAAGATCATTTATATCAAATTTGATATGATGGAGAAGATGATATACAATGAACTTATCTAAGCTTGTGACAGTATTCTTTCCTGACCTTCTGGGAGTGATGCTACTGGTGAGAATCAGATGTAGCAATCTTCCATTAGGAACTAGGTTTTCAGCCGAAGTTCCATCTGGCTTACATGTTCCAAAAAGAGTAAAGTATAATGCACTTACATCGATGCTTTCTTCCCATTCTTCATAGAATCCTGCTCCTTCTCTTTTACAGCTAGTGAGGGTTTCCATATCCGTAGGGTCGAGTTCGATTTTGGTGAAATCGACAAGACCAACAATCTTAGTAACCATTTTCCCTACAGCAGCAAATCTGTTAAATGACAGGGATAAATGTTTTCCTTTGATGATAAGAACTTAGACCAACTGGCAGCTTCGAGTTCTTCGGTGATGTTGAGTCTGGCATTCTTGATGCTTTCTAATTCTCCAAAATGTTCCAGAGCAAGTATTTTTGCTTCAGAAGCATCCATGTCTTCAAAAGATATGACCTTGCCTGTTGTTTTCTTTGGTGCCATTGTTGACAGAGAGCGAGGATTAAAGGGTTAGGGATGACACGATTTCAGAAAGGAAGATTTTTGAAACGCTTTGTGTGGGAACGATGAAAAGAGAATGTGTTGAGTTCTCTTAAAGAAGATGAAAAGATACAGATGCCACACGCTTTACAAAAAAAAAAAAAAAAAGACTTAAGTTATACAGACGATTTTCTATCAGACAATTTAGAGACTTTTGAAAGGTAAAAGGGTACTTACCTGTTGTGTCTCTTTTCAAATACCAGACAAACGTTTCTTCACACGGGTGGTCTTGGCATATATACTCTCTTGTTATTGTGAATAGTGAGCATCCATCTTTCATCTATTCTTTCCTATGTCTCCTTGGCTTTGTGAACAATATCTGCAGCATTGATAATCAAATTTTTGGTACCCATATCTTTTTGGGTTCTTTATGGTTAGTTCTATGAGTCTGTGTAAGACTTTGCTTTCCTTTTATGGAAGCATTTGGACGTGAGATGTTCATTCTTGCCATAGTAAAGACATTCAGGATTAAAGGGCTTTTGTATGTGACAGACTTCACTGTTTAAGGATTTAGGAGATTCATTATGATGTGTTTCCTCAGAGAAGCCTATTCCAGATTTGTCAAGACTGATTTTTTGACTTCCCAAGAGTAACATCCCAATTTTCTGCGACTCTAATCGAGTTGGTTAATCTCGATTAGGGCTTTGGATGCTTGTGTGAATTGTTTTGTGTTAGTTTAAGACCTAGTTGGAAGCTTAGGAATAGGCTTGAGCAAGGTTGGAAGTGCCTAAGGTGTTAAACAGGAAACTGGAGAAGTCTGAAGTTTGGAAGGCTCTTCCCAGCGGAGCAGCACGCTCAAGCGTGGGAAGGGTGCACGCCCTAGTGTTATGCAAAATAGTGATATGTGCAAGTGTACACAATTGTAACAAGTAATAAAGTGTAAGTAGAGATTGTTCCCACGAGGATTGCTGATGTTTAACCCTAAGTTTCAAACTAATTAATTTGTTTAGCTAAGATCCAAGATAATAAGTGGTGACAAATATTTGGAAAGATTAGTGCAGTAATAAAAGATAGAAATAAACAGTAAAATAATTAAGGTGATGAGATGAAATAAAATGGATAAAACAGCTAGAGGTATAAATCCCTCATAATAATTCATTAATCAGAGTCATGTATGCTACGATATGCTACAGCATCTGGTTCCAGGAAATAACAGTTGTGCTTTCCAGCACTTAGAAGATGGGTTTCATTAAGCATTCCTTATTCCTAAGCTCACATTAAATTACACCTCCTTCTGAATAAATATGTTCCAGCTAACCTAAGGACTTGGATGAATATTCTTATTACATCCAACATCAACTAATTTTCCAATTAATCAACTTAATCCATATCTACCAAGCATTTCCACTTGCTAACTTTTCCAAGCTCAACAAGCTAGTATTCAAGCTAAGAAGGCCAAACTCAACTAGAAATTTATAACATAAACACAAATTGATAGAAGAAACTAAGCGCATATCAATAACATAACCTTAACCCAAATCAAGTCATTGCAAGTTCATTGTACCCTAGCTTAAGAAGCTTAGCTCATCATGAGCTTAAAAACAACAAAAGAGAAAATAAAAACCAAGGTTGAATCCATTATAGAACTGAAATGTGAGTTAACTATGGAGAAGTAAATATAAACTAAGTGAAACAGGTGGCCAGCAACTTTTCCAAGAGGATGGCTCCTTTTCTTCCAAGCAATTCCTTGCTGTAGCTACTAAAATCAGCACATTCTCCAAGTGTTTCTGCACAACAAGCTCCAAAATAGCTCAACAATGGTGATGGCTATGGAAGGAAATGGAGGAAGAAGATGAAAATGGGAAGTGGTGGATGTGTATGGAGAGAGAGAGAGAGATATATGGAAAAAGGGTGAGGTGAAAAATGTGTTCGATTATTCTTTTAGGTTTTACTTTTTGGAGCTGTCCACTCTCTTTCCTCCTTTTGGGCTCAACTTTTTCCATTCAAATTAAAGGAACTAGGGCCCATATTATAAAGTAACCATCTCACAAAATATCTAGCAATATGTGGCACATGGGTACGTGTCCTTGCATGTGGTACCACGTCAAGAGAGAAAAAAATAAGTCAAATCGTCATTTTTCTACAATAGGACACGCTCTAGTTGCTGCAACATCCCATAGCATTTCCTCCAATAAGTCTTCAATTCAACCAATACCTGTCAAAAGGAAGAAAACACATTAATTACACTCATAAACAGTCCTAAAATGATAAATTCATGGAAACTCACACTAAAACACAAAATACTTTAAACTAAACTAAAACCTACAAAACACACATACAAAACACTCAAAGACCACTCAAAATCAAGCTAAGAAAGGCTAGATAACTCTCATTTCGAAGAGTTATCACACCCCTAAACTTGAATCATTGCTCGTCCTCGAGTGATGAAAACAAAACAAAAGCTTGAGTTTGAAAAACACTAAGACATATACACCTAAACAACTTGAAACATGCAAACAATCAACCATGCGAGGCTTGTCACCATGAAGATCATACCCTCGGACTCACTCAATTCAAGCAAACCCCTTTGGCCTTTAAGATTCATGCTCACCCCAACTCAATCAAAGTGTGTGTGTTCTGCCCTGAAACATGTTTTGGACACCCAGGATAACTCGAAGGTTTGGATCAACCATTGACCGAAAAATTGACCTGGCTCCCTCATTCTTTTCAAACCAGGGGCTAGGTACACAAAATTCTACAACATAAAGGGGATCGATTCACAACAGCAGGTATTTCCCCAGTAACTTACATGGTCTCAAAGGGGTACTTTCAGCTATTACCAGCAAGTATTTCCCCAGTAACCTATCAGTCTCAAAGGGGTACCCACTCACAAGCAACTCTTTATTCTTTGTTTTCTTGCTTTTTTTCTTTTCTTTTTTTGAAGTTACATGTTTAAGGATTTGATTTTCCAACAACATAACAACCATTCATCCACCCCCAAACTTAATCCTTTTTGCTTATTTATGTACCTTCACCCTCTTATTACCAAATTAAGGGAAAGCTCGGTCAACCTTGGGTGTTAGGCCTCACCTTACTCTCAAATCACCTTAATTTACCAACAAGTACATGGCATGTATCAAAAAGAGTTAGGGATCAAACTCATCCTATGGTTCAAGGGTTCCTACACAATCATGCATATGTTCTTCGTTGGGTTTCACTTCAAACAACAAGCCAATATGATTGATTACACATTTAAAACAAACAAAACCAAATCCAGCCCTTCCCCCACACTTTAGAATGAGCAGTGTCCCCACTGCATCAACCTAAAAGTTCGAAAGAGGATTTGGATACACAGAACAAGACAACCAACAACAAAATAACTAAAAAACTCACAATAAACTAACAAAAAAAAACTACAATCAACAGACAAATACTCCAAACAAAACAAATTTAAAGCAAAACAGGGAATAAATAAAAGAGAGAACATCCCTGTCATGATTCAGCATGCTGCAGCAGCCAGAGGCCACTTGATGATCTTTTTTTTTTTTACCACCTCTTTTGTGGTTAGGTTCTGCCTTCTTTGGATGTCAATTCTATTCTTTGAATTGTCTTCAAACAAAATTCCTTGCATACAAAGTGTTGGGCATATATCCTTTATATCAACCATTTGCCACCCAATAGCCTTCTTATGTCCCTTCAAAGCATCAATGAGGTTCTCCTCTTGTGGTGGAGTCAAGTAAGAAGAAACAATCAGTGGAAGAGTCTCATTGTCCCCCAAATAAGCATATTTATAGTGGGCTAGAAGTTGTTGTAGCTCTAACACCGATGGTCTCTCAATGGAAGGCACATTGTCTTTGAAACTTTCATTAGTCAACTCAAGTGATTCATACTTCCTTACTGAGCTTGGTGTTGCTGGCCTTTCTTTCCTCTACCAAATCAAGGATTGCTTCTTTGAGTAACTCTTTCTCTTCAAGTTGAGCTAGCTCCTCATCAAAAACATCATGATCCTTCATGAGTTGCTTATGCACCAATGAATTTAATGTTTTCACAAAAGAGCACTCTTCCATACCCTCATCGGGGTACTTTAAGGCATTAAAAACATTGCCACATTGCTTATCTTGGTTAGGTTGCTTCAATCTTTGGGGAAAGGTGGTGGAGCCCTCTCGGGTATAAGCCTAGGAAAAGGCCTTTCTATAGGATTTGTGGAGGACGTCGCAACATTTTTCTGCTGCAAAATGTGTGGATGACCTTTCAGTGTTTGTAGCAATTCTATCCAAATTAGCTTCTGTTTTAAGTTTAGTGCCTTTAGTCTTGTTGGACTTGTTGTCTTCATTTTTCCTTGCTGAAGTAGAGATTTCCTTCCCATTTCTGATGTGTATGGCTTTGTAATGCTCTTGCCCATTAAGATTTGACATTTCTATTGTACTAGGCAAAGATCCACTTGGTCTAACACTCAGTGCACTAGCCAATTGACCCATTTGGTTCTCTAAATTCCTCATGGCCACCTCCTGACTTTGAAATTGAGTCTTTGTCTCTGACATAAAGGCTTTAAGTGCAGCCTCAAGTGACAATTTTTGACAAGCTGGTTGAGCTTGTTGCTGTATTTGTTGAGGCTGAGCTTGCTGACCTAGAGAAGGTTACCCTGGTGGATTACTGGTCCTGATAGGGTTATTAGAACTCTCCAATGCTGCTGCATTGTTACTCCATGAAAATTTTGGGTGTTGTTCCCACACTAGATTGTAGGTATTAGAGTATGAATCGTTGCCTCTATTGTAATTCACAACATAATTCATTGAGACTGGGTTGCTTGGACACTCCTCATACAAATGTCCTCCCCCGCAATACACACAAGAGATGGAACGTGCTTGAGAAACATTATGCTCAACAGTTGCTGGTACTGTCAATGCTACTGGAGATGCTGGAGCAACCGGGCTTGCAGTAGTGAGTGTTTCCAGCATATGAGTAAGAGAAGCCAATTGAGTTGATAGGGCAACCACTTCATTGATAATCATGATGACAACTACTCTTCCCAAATCAACGAATGTAGAGTAAGGTACCTGCTGCTGGACACAACACTCCAAAGGTTA
Source organism: Ammopiptanthus mongolicus (assembly GCA_039655645.1). Classification (NCBI taxonomy): domain Eukaryota; kingdom Viridiplantae; phylum Streptophyta; class Magnoliopsida; order Fabales; family Fabaceae; genus Ammopiptanthus; species Ammopiptanthus mongolicus. Next base: position 49,875,405 of record CM077351.1, on the reverse strand, counting down.
AGAATCTTAACTAAATAGAACTAACTAATTTGAAAACTTATAGAAATTAACACCATTCAATCCCCAGCAACGACACCAAAAATTTTGTTATGCAAAATAGTGATGTTTGCAAGTGTACACAATCGTAACAAGTAATAAAGAGTAAGTAGAGATCGTTCCAACGAGGATAGTCGATGTTTAACTCTAAGTTTCAAACTGATTAATTTGTTTATCTAAGATCCAAGGTAATAAGTGGTGACAAAAATTTGGAAGGATTAGTGCAGTAATAAAAGATAGAAATACACAGTACAATGCTTAAGGTGATGAGGTGAAATAAAATGGATAAAACAGCTAAGGGTACAAATCCCTCATAATTCATTAATCAGGGTCAGGTATGCTACAATATGCTACAACATCTGGTTCCAGGAAATAATAGTTGTGCTTTCCAGCACTCAAAAGATGGGTTTCATTAAGCGTTCCTTATTCCTAAGCTCACATTAATTACACCTCCTTCTGAATAAATATGTTCCAGCTAACCTATGGACTTGGATGAATATTCTTATTACATCTAACATCAACTAATTTTCCAATTAATCAACTTAATCCATATCTACCAAGCATTTCCACTTGCTAACTTTCCCACGCTCAACAAGCTAGTATTCAAGCTAAGATGGCCAAACTCAATCAGAAATTTATAACATAAACACAACTTGATAGAAGAAACTAAACGCTTATCAATAACATAACCTTAACCCAAATCAAGTCATTGAAAGTTCATTGTACCCTAGCTTAAGAAGCTTAGCTCATCATGAGCTTAAAAACAACAAAAGAAAAAATAAAAACCAAGGTTGAATCCATTATAGAACTGAAATGTGAGTTAACTACGGAGAAGTAAATATAAACTATGTGAAAGAGGTGGCCAAAGACTTTTCCAAGAGGATGTCTCCTTTTCTTCCAAGCAATTCCTTGCTATAGCTACTGAAATCTGCACATTCTCCAAGTGTTTCTGCACAACCAGCCCCAAAATAGCTCAACAATGGTGATGGGTATGGAAGGAAATGGAGGAAGAAGATGAAAAAGGGAAGTGGTGGCTGTGTATGGAGAGAGAAAGACGTATGGAAAAAGGGTGAGGTGAAAAAGAAGTTGGAATATTCTTTTAGGTTTTACTTTTTGGAGCCATCCACTCTCTTTCCACCTTTTGGGCTCAACTTTATCCATTCAAATTAAAGGAACTAGGGCCCATATCATAAAGTAACCATCTCTTAAAATATCTGGTAGTATGTGGCACATGGGTACGTGTCCTTGAACATGGGACCACGTCAAGAGAGAGAAAATAAGTCAAATCGTCATTTTTCTACAATAGGATACACTCTAGTTGCTGCAACATCCCATAACGTTTCCTCCAATAAGTCTTCAATTCAGCCATTACCTGTCAAAAGGAAGAAAACACATTCATTACACTCATAAATAGTCCTAAAATGATAAATTCACAGAAACTCACACTAAAACACAAAATACTTTAAACTAAACTAAAACCTACAAAACACACATACGAACCACTCAAAATCAAGCTAAGAAAGGCTAGATAACTCTCATTTCTAAGAGTTATCACCTAGCGTGCCAACGCTCAAGCGTTGGCATGATGCACGCTCCAGCGTGCTGAGTGCGCACGCCAACTGTCCCGAGTTTTGACGCGTGTGGGACGCGTGTAGGACATGTGTCAAGCTAGGGAGAGGACGACATGTACGAGGGTCCACGCTCAAGCGTGGAAGAGCCCCATGATCAAGCGTGGACATGTCCCACGCTAAAGCGTTCTCCGCAGGATGCTCCAAGTGAAGTTTTCACTTTCGCTTTCACTTTCATTTTCACTTGGCCATTCTTCTCCACTTTGAAGCACGAAATTCATAGAGGTTAGAAAGGGGTTAGAGCATCCTAGTGAGAGAAAGCTTGAATTCTTGGACTTCGGAGCTTCGGATCGAGATTCCGGCTACACGGTTACGATTGCGACAAATTTCTCTACAACTTCAACGGATTTCTTTATCGATTCGTCAATGATAAACTTCAATCCCTAAAACGCGTTCTTCATGTTCTTCGTGGTTCTTCGAGTCTTTACCTTTCCTTTTTAATCTTTGAGCTTGCCCTAGGGCTAACACTATTGTGTATGTGTTGTGCTCGCGATTAGGGCAAAGTTCATGCTCGTGATCGCTCGTGCTTTGGAGCTTGAGGCTGCGGCTAGGGAGCTGTTCGTGGCTATTCTTCGTGTTCGTGGGTACGTGGGAGAGCGTACCAGTGTTCGTGTGGATATTCATGCCAGTTGTTTAGGTGGGGAGAAAGAGTACTACTGCCATCGGAAAGGCAATAGTAGTGTAGTTATGTTTTCTGTTATGCATAGGGAAGCCTTAACCCTACTAGTGGTTGAGCCTCGATAAAGTACCTAAACCCTAGATTTAGCACACTTTGGGCTATCACCGTTAAGTTTGGAAACCCTTGGTTGGAGAACTGTTAATTGAGGATGATCTCCTTTGTATGACTGTATGGTGTTAACTGTTGTTGTGCTATCTGTATACCAGCCAATTGGCTACTTGGTATGTGGTATGCATGTTATGTGCTGCTATTGATATTGTTGTTACTGCTGTTGTGCTGTATGCTATGGTGTTAAATGTGGTGGCGGAATGCCGATTAGGATTAAGTTTGGCTGTGTGCTGTGTTGGTTATCGGGTTGATACCGTGGATGGTGCCTTTGCTATTATGCTGACTGTTTGAGGTTGTGGCCACGTGTTGTTTGAGCGATGGCTCGTGGATGCGTGGCGTCGAGTGAGACGACCCTCCACTCTTAGGAGGATAATCCTATTGGCTGCAGAACGTCCTCGACGCTCTGATACCACCAAAATGAGACGACCCAAACATATTAAGCATTCCCATTAGTCCCAAACTTCTATTATTATTATTAACTATGCCTAGCCGTATATAAAGCGATAGCGTGGCAAACAAGCAGCGATGCGGAAGAAAGCAAATAAAACGGCAAGCATAGAGAAAACAATCAGAGTAAAAGCACATATATATATATATATATATATATATATAGCTGTACAATAACATGCATGAGTTAGCCCCATCAGTAGGGCACCGTACATAAATATACATACTGTCGGTTAGAAACCAAAATACATCAAGAGCCAAAAGAAAAACACTCGAAGCTCACCAGCAACCCCCATCCCTTCTCGAAAGATACATCAAAAGCTCTCATCTCACTCCCTAGGACGCACTGGCAGGCTCTCACCATCAGTGGTGAGGATGCCCTGAGCTACCCTGACCCTTGCCATGAGTACGCCGGTACCGCACAATCGGCTCATTCTCGGACGAAGAACTGGACACTACGATCCTCCGCCTGCGGTAGGTCCTCAAGTAATGCTCGGTCCTCTTGCGCTGGCCTCGGTAGACGTAACCTCTCCAGCTGGTCACGACCGATGACTGGGGTGCTGCCCAAGTGTAGTCCTGATCCCTCTGCCTCGGAGGTCGCCACATCCTCGAAAAGGGAAGGAACTGGTAAATACGATAGGGACCGATAATATCTACATATGGAGGGGTACCGCTCCGAAACATCAGGCTGACTGGCCCTGTATAGACCACCAAAAAGGTAGAGGGGTCTACCCGTCATCGCCTCTCATCATGGTATATGATCTCAATGTCTCTCAGCACTGGCATCCGCGGTGTCCCCGTGATGAACGGGTGAAGTCTCGGGCCCATGATACGCCTCAGCTGGCTCGTCGTCTTCAACCGAATCCATACCGGACAACAAGGAAAACAGAAGGGAGATAAGAAATACAACGCCTTATAAGGTCAGAAAACAACAGTAATGCAGTAAACAAGTATAGCAGATAACACATAGAAGATATAGCAAATATAGCATCTACTGCATTCCAGCACACATCTCCCAAGACAGCATATGCAACAAGCATCCATCCCATGAGACTCACACTCAGATCAAACCTCTAAACCGGGATACTAATCCCATGCAGCATGTTGGCCGAAAAATGCACTTATGCAGGTTCCCAACTGGAACGGTTCCACACCCGAACAAGTCCACACCGGAACAGGTTCTGTATCGGAACAGAGCTTGCCCAAGAAACCGAACCGCTCGCCGTGACCAATAAGAGTGCATCCCCCTTCCGTACTAGAACCGGAGTATCTCAGTTGCCTCGAAACGTTAGCCTGGAACACTGGAAAGCTCTGGGATTAGTCGGGTAAACCGGACTGGATTGGGCGTCACAACAGGATAGGAGCTACCTCATCCGTCACTGTAAACTATTCCCGAGACTGGCAACATCCCCAAGGCCACTCACTTAACCGCCCCATCTACTTTCCGTACCCGCACTCCGGTACCGCTAACCTCGTATGACGCTGTTAGCCCATATTACCTGTCACACGGCCTCGCCACTTGGTAGCTGATGATGATATGCAGCAAACATCCTCAAGGGGCTTGTTACCGGATCTCACGCCTAAGTTCTCAACCAGAAACAACATAATGCCACTGCATCCACACGGCCACAGCCTCGATGCCACGCGTCCACGAGCCACAACTCAAACAAACACAGCCACAGCCTCAAGAAGTCAGCATAATAGCAACGGCACCATCCACGGTATCAACCCGACAGCAACATAGCACACAGCCAAACTTAATTCTACGGCATTCCGCCACCACGCTCAACAGTACAACATACAGCATACTAACAACAGTAATAACATCATAGCAGCAGTAATATCAATAACAGCATAAAAGCATCTAGCAGCATGTCACGTATACCAAGTAGCTTATAGGCAAACAGATAGCAACAACAACAGCCAACATCATACAATCATACGTCAGCAAACATCCTCGATTAACAGTTCTATAACCTAGGGTTTCCAAACTTAACGGTGATAGCCCAAAGTAAGCTAAACCTAGGGTTTAGATACTTTATTAGGGCTCAACCACTAGTAGGGGTAGGGCTTCCCTATGCATAGCAGAAATCACAACTACATTACTCTTGCCTTCCTGACGGCAACAATACTTTTTCTCCCCACCTGAACTGTCGACACGGAAATCCACGCGATCACCGGCTCACTCCTCCTTCCTTAAGCTCACAGCCCCCTTCAATGGCAGCTCCAAGAACAGCCCCAATCTCCTTGGTAGCCGCGACCTTAGTCCCCAATTTGTGGGAAATCACAAGCACGCACTTTGCCCTAGTAACGAGCACAACACATATACAATAGTGTTAGCCCTAGGGCAAGCCCAAAAGATCAAAGAAAAAGGGTAAAGACTCGAAGAACGCCAAGAACACAAAGAACACGTGTTAAGGATTCGAGTTTACCTCAGGCGAATCGAAAAACCAATCCTTTAGAGCTGTAGATAACTTCGCCGCGATCACAACGGTGTAGTCGTAATCGCGTTCCGGCTGCTCGATCACCTCTAACCTCAAGCTTTCTCACTCTAAAACTCAGCTCCTCTCTCTAACTTGCAGAATAGCTCCCCAATTTGTGCAGAATGAGAAGATGAAAATGGAAGCTCCACTTAGGGTTTCTGCTGTCCACGCTTAAGCGTCCATAAATTTGCACGCTTGAGCGTTGCCACGCTCTAGCGTGGGATCTCTCCACGCTCGACCGTGGAACCTCGTCCACTCCGCCTGCTCCCTGGCGTGACATGTGTCTCACACGCGTCCAAACTCAGAGCAGCTGCTCAGTGCACTCAGCATGCTGGAGCGTCCGTCTCCTCCCACACTTAAGCGTTGTAACGCTTGAGCGTTGAATTTTCCCACGCTTGAGCGTCAGTTCAGCGAGAGAAGAACTTCTAGCTTCCACGGTTACTCGTTTAACGTCTTAGGCACCTCCAACCTTGTTCAAGCCTATTCCTAAGCTTCAAACTAGGTCTAAAACTAACACACAACAATTCACACAATCATCCAAAGCTCCAATCGAGATTAACCAGCTCGATCAGAGTCACAGAGAAATCGGGATGTTACATTACCACCCCCTTTACAGAAAATTTCGTCCCCAAAATTTCCGTCGTATACCTGTGAACAAATAAGGATGACTCTCTGGCGTATCCATCTTCACGCTCCCACGTTGAATCACCAGTCACTGGGTTCCATTGCACCTTGGCTAACGGAATGCGCTTATTGCGCAGTTCCTTGGTCCTTCTATCCAAGATCCGAACAGGTGAACCTTCGTACTCCAGGTGAACCTTCGTACTCCAACCTTCAAGCTCTAACACGTGTGATGGATCAGGATAATATTTTTTGAGCTGAGAGACGTGAAAGACATCATGAAGATTGGATAGACTTGGCGGCAAAGCTATCTGGTAGGCTACAGGACCAATTCGTCGAAGAATCTTAAATGGTCCTATGAATTTAGGTGTTAGCTTTCTGGATCTGATTGCCCTGCCCACTCCAGCTCTTGGGGTAACTCCCATGAAAACATGGTCGCCCTCTTGAAATTCCAAAGGCCTCCTCCTGTCAGCGTAGCTTTTCTGTCTGTCCCTTGCAACCTTCATCTTTTCCCGTATCTTACAGACTTGTTCCGTCGTATGCTGTACCAACTTTGGACCCATTGGCATCTCAGTAGGGCGGTCCAATATCTATCTGAACGGACTGATTCTGATGTTTCAAACCTGAGGCGGACATTAAAGTCCGCTAGTGACATCCACCAAATGCGGCCATTCAGCTGGAATGACACTCTAGGCTCCTCACCCTCAACCTCAGAATCATAATAGTGGTAGTTCGAGAGGAACTCCAAAGTGGGCTCCCGATAGGCTAGGCATCAAACAACAGCTACTCGCTCCCACTCAATATTCTGCAGTAGGTGGTTGACCCGGGGAGCGAGTCCATAAGTGGCCAGGATATCCATGTTTAGATACTTCTAGGCTATAATCTCAAAAGCGCCTAGCTAGGTGAATCTAGACTGGTGGACAACATCAAATGAAAGCAGCTCATTCCCTATAGGTCGGGAAGATCCACCATGCTCTGTTCGATTGCGTTTTGGTGCCATAGTCCTGTATAACCAAAAATAAAGCATCAATGTCAAGAATTATCATAATAATATGAAGAATATAAGCAATGATCATAATCAACATAGGCATAAGACATATGGACTTAATTCCCCAATAAAAATCATGTATTTGGTCATTCTGAGTTGAGCACTGCCTTGCTGTCAGGGAGCACGGCCGTGCTGAAAATTATTTTCTAGAAATTAAAGTGGCACAGCCGTGCTAACAGGGAGCACAGTCGTGCTGAGTGTAAATTTCAAAGTTCCAGAATGTATGAATAGCACGGCCTGTTCTACGATGAGCACGGTCATGTTTGTGCTCGTGCTTTATTAGAAATCCAGAAATGTGAGCAGCACGACCATGCTTGTGCTCGTGCCATAAGCAAAATTCATTAAAACGCAGAAATCACAGCTCAAACATGCAGAGACTTAAATAGTAATGCTAAACGAACAATTCCTAACACAAATCAACACTATACACTCACAAAACATCAACAAATCAAAAATAAAAACAAAAGGGATAAAAGAACCCTTACCAAACCTAACCATGAAAATAGAGAAGAGGGAAGTGAGATTTTACCTTAGAGAAGTGAAATTAGCAGGGAGGAGTTGAGAAATTGGTGATTTGGCATAGATTGGGGAGCAAGGGGTATGCTCAGCCCGTGCTTTGCTCCCCTCTTTTATTCTAACTTATCGCGCGCGAAGCATGGGGGTGCTAATAGGGAGCACGGCCGTGCTCACCTATTTTCCCAAATTTTAATTTCAGATTAAAAATAGCAAACACTTTTTACTTTTATGCAAACCTTCCCACATTTATTTCAATCTCTAGTTTTTTTTTTTTAATTTACAAAAAAAGGAAAAACTAATAAGAACACACAAATAAAAAAAATAACATAAAACAAAAGCAAAAATAAAATGCAGGTTGCCTCCTGAACAACGCTTGTTTAACGTCACGAGCCTGACGACCTATTTAGAAAACTGATCAAGGTGGTCTTGGGGAGACTTTGAAGACAGCTTCTTCACCCTTATGTCTAAAGGATAGTATGCCTTGCTTGACCTTAATTTTTGCATTACTTGTAGCTAGGAAAGGTCGCCCCACGATGATAGGGACTTCTTCATCCTTCTTCATGTCCAAAATCATTCAGTCCACAGGGAATTTAAATCTCTCTACCCTTATTAGCACATCTTCTATTATTCCACGAGGGCGGGTAATGGATCTATCAGCTAACTTTAATGAGACATTGGTGCTCTGAGGTTCCTGCAAACCAAGCCTTCTTGACACAGAATAAGGCATTAAATTTATACTGGCACCCAAATCACACAATGTTTTATCAAAATGAAAATTACCAATTGAACAGGGAACAGTAACACTCCCTAGACCTTTTATTTTACGGGATAATTTATTCAAAATAACAGCATAGCATTCTTCATTAACTTGTACCACCCCGTACCCCTTTAAGAGATGTTCATGTTTTGGTTACTAGGTAATGTTTTGGGTATTAACATACAATTTCATGAGTAAATTTTTTTCTAGATTACATGTCCTTATCCCCAAATTTTAAAAGTAGTGGGGTGGAGAATTTTGTACCTTTTCTAACTCACTAGAGACTGTTACCTGTTTCTGCTTAGTGGGCATGTTGCACGGCCGTATCAGAAGTGTTGTACTATCGTGCTCGTCTTCAGACTTGTTTTCTTCAACAGCAGCATCTTCCATAGGAGCAGAGTCTTCTTTTTCATCATTCTGAAGAGAGATTGCCTTGACGTGCTCCCTTGGGTTTGGTTCAGTCTGAGTAGGTAATGTTCCTTGAGGCCTTTGAGAAAGTAACGCAGTAAGGGCAGATATTTGCGTCTGAATGGCCTGAAATCTGCTATCAGTCTTTTCCATGAACTCTACTAGTTGTTCATGAGGGTCGGGCTTCTTGTTCTCCGGTCTTGAACCTTGGTTCTGCAAGTGGGGTTGTCTATAAACATTTGAATTTGAACCTTGACCGTTCTGCTGACCTCGCAAAGAGAAATTGGGACGGTCCCTCCAACCAGCATTATAAGAGTTATTTTGATTTTGGTTGGCTTTACCCACAAATTTAGCTTCCTCAGCTGGTGGAGCTAAAGAATTACCCAATTGGCAATCCTTGCTCTCACGACCTATCAAACCGCAATGGTTGCATGAGAATGGAGACACCGGTGCACTGACTTGAGTCATTGTCTGTGCTTAATCTTGCATCAATGTCTCTATTTTTTTTATGAGAGCATCCATCTTAGCTTCCATTGTTATTGTGGCATCTACCTCATATACACCACCAGTGTGATTAGTTGCCATCTCTCGGATTAAGGCTTGGGCTTCCTCAGGTGTCTTCTTCAAAATTGAGCCCCCACAAGCAGCGTCTATACTGGACCTATTTTGTTGTGAAAGTCCATTATAGAACATCTACACTGGGATGGGGAATGTGAAACCATGATATAGACACCTTCTGATTGAATCCTGATATCACTCCCATTCCTCATAAAGAGATTCCTGGTTATATTGCACAAAGTTCGAAATACCAGCTCTAAATTTAGCATATTTAGAAGGTGGAAAGTACTTAGAAAAAATTGGCGTGTTAACTGGTCCCAGGTAGTGATAGAACCGGATGGCAAAGAGGAAAGCCACCGATTCGCCTTGTCAGATAGAGAGAATGGGAACTGTCCGAGTTTGATTGCATCTGTTGAAACTCCATTGTACTTGATGAGATTTGTAATCCTAAGGAACTTCTTCAGGTGGCTGTTGGGGTCTTCAGTTGGTAATCCCCCAAATAGTCCAAAGTTTTGGATCATAGAGACCAAAGCTGGCTTGATCTCAAAGTTGTTGGTATCCACCACAGGGTTGGTGATGCTATCTGTCACCTTAGTAGAGGGAATAAAGTAACCCAGCAAAGTCATTCTTTCCCCATGGTGTTCTTTTCTCTTGCTTGCCTCCACAACCTGTGAAAAGTTCTTTCAACTTCCTCGTTAAAATATAGTTCAGGCACTTGAGAAGGCGTTAGCATACAAGGAGAGAGATAAATAAAAATAAAAATAAATGTCTAAAGTAACTAGAATTTCTTTCTTACCATATCACAAAATATCACAAATTCCTCCCCGACAACTGCGTTAAAAACGTGTTGCGTTGTGAACACACTTAAGGGCGGTGAACCCTGTCACAGAAGTAATATAGGACGGAAGTCCAGGTATCATACCCAAGAGATTAATTATGATATGCGTGTGATAAAGTAAGTATTGGAATAGAGAAATCCTTATGCTATTTAGACTAACGAAATACTAATAATAATAAGATGATGTAAGCAATAATAAGAGATAGTAAAAGAGAAATCAAGAGTAAAAGAGCCCAGAGTCGTGGTTTCACTTCTACTTTCGATACCCCCAAATCCAAGTTCTATTAAACTTCGCAGTTGTTTTTCGAATATCAATCCCTCTACGAATAATATTAATTTTTTGTCAGGAAATAAATAATCTTTTCCCCAGATGAACCCAATGTTTGTTAGGCAAAGAGTTTAAATGATTAGAAAGCATAAAGAGCAAAGAGGTGGAATGACTGAAAGGAGTAAATCACGTTTGATCAATGAATAATTTAAACCCCAGTTATCCTATAGGTCTACCAATTTAATTGACTTAATAGCCAAGATATCAATCAATTTATTATGAGCATACAAAGGGTGCACAATCCTAGTATGGGATGAAGAACAATAAAATAACACTATTCAAATCGCAACTTTGAAACCAAATAGAATTCGAATTAAAGCTAAGACCTAGCAAAAAGGGTTTCTACTAATACAAGATCCACCACAATTCTAGTGATGAATTTAGCTACCCATAATAATACATAAAACCAAAGTCAACAAAGGGAAACGTTTGCTGAAGAGTTAGAAGAAGAAGTGTCTCCAATTTAACCCTCCGGTGCAAATCCTACTCTAGAAATCTAAACTACTACAATCTATAAACTATAAGAAAGCTATTACAAAAGATAAGAGTATGATATAATATCCAAGCATGAATAAGAATGGTACAGAGGGCCTCTCTATATAGGAAAATAGAAGAACAGGGCCTAAAATTAGGTCTTCTGCACAGCTAGCACGAGCATGCTCATCAGTTAGCACGACCGTGCTCTATATTATGTCAGGTCATTCTTAATTCTGGACGGGCGTACCAACTTCGTAAATCAGCGTTCTAGTGCACGGGCATGCTCATCTTTCTGCACGGTTGTGCTCTTCATTTGTAAGGTCGTGCTTGCTTCAGTCAGGCCTTGCTTCACTTTGGCGTGGGCGTGCTGGTGTTTGGCATGGTCGTGCTTCGTCTTCAGAGGTCAGCTTTAATTCATTCTTGTAAGGCTTTGTTTGGATGGTTGAACTTGAGGGGTTGCACGGCCGTGCTGTTGTCTGGCATAGTTGTGCTCAAGCTCAAAACTTCAATATTTTCTTCATTTAAGCTCAAAAACTTCCATATTTCATTAAATGTTTATCAAACTAAACATCAATTCTGTCAAAACTTAAGTAAAAATGTGAAATATAACAATAATCATCATGTAATGCATTAAAATTCAACCCAAATACCTCCTATAAAATACACAGAATTGAGGTTTATCACCTAGGGTTCAAACTTAGCGGTGATAGCCCAAAGTAAGCTAAACCTAGGGTTTAGGTACTTTATCGGGGCTCAACCTCTAGTAGGTTTTAGGTTTCCCTACATACAACAGTAATAACAACTACGCTACTCTTGCCTTCCCAACGGCAGCAGTACTCTTTCTCCCCACACCGAACAATTGGCGCGAACTTCCACGCGATCACCGACACCTCCACACGCAACCAAGAACGCAAAGAATAGCCCTAGCTGCTGCCTTAAGCTTCCTGAGCACCTCAAGCACGACCTCGAACTTAGCCCTAATCATGGAAACAACATTTATGCTTGTGTTAACCCTAGGGCAACCTCAAAGCTCAAGAGAAAAGGTAGAAACTCGAAGAAGCACGAAGAACACGAAGAACGCGTGTTAGGGATTTGAGTTTATCTTAGGCGGGTCGAGAAATCGATCGGTCGAAATTATGGAAAACTTCGTCATGATCGTAACGGTGTTGTCGAAATCACATTCCGACGCATCGATCACCTTCAAACTAAGCTTTCTCACTCTAAGGACATTGTTTCTCTCACTAGAACTCAGGGAAAACGCTCTGAACACTTAACCAATTTTGTGCAAATGAGGAATAAGAGAATGGAATTCACTTAAGTGATCCTGCTGTCCACGCTTTAGCGTGGGAAACCAGCACGCTTCAGTGTGCCCACTCGTCAACTCACACTAGCTGGCAAACGCACTCAGCACGCTTGAGCGTGCAACATGCTAGTGTCCAAACGTTGGCACACTTGAGCATGCTTCTCAACTGGGAAGAGCCTTCCAAGCTCTTGATTTCCTCAGTTTCTCGTGTTACACCTAAAGCACTTCCAACAACATTCAAGCCTATACCTAAGCTTCCAACTAAGCCTTAAACTAACACCAAACAAGCCACACAACCAACCAAAGCACTATTCGAGATTAACCAACTCGATTAGAGTTATAAAAAATCAGGGATGTTACACATCTCATGTAATTCTTGGATCAGTTGGATGAATAACCCTTATTCCAATTTATCTAATAAATTGATGCCCAACTCCTTTGCCTCCAAGCCTTTCAATCCTATTGAATTTGGCCCAGCTAAGTCAAGCCCAATGGTTGGAAGTTGGATATTATTATTATCCCATCGCGCCTCACCAAATTAAATCAAGGTGCCCGGCTTTGACAGACCCACACTTGTTCGATTCTGGCCTTGACGAGTGCCACATATCAGAAAGCATTTAAGACTTAATATTAATTTGAGGGAATTTTAATTAAGTTATCTCACCGGCGTTGTATCTCAAACATAGTGTCTCTCAACATACATGGCATACATGCTATCCTACATTCAATGTATACATACATTTCATGCATCTCATACATAACATACATCCCATACATTTCATGCATCTCATACATAAACATACAAGACATACAAGATGGGTATAATGGTTATGGCCTCCTAAAGTACAAGAATGAAATAGCTAAACTATTACAATTCTTTGACCCTCAAGCAAGCTTCTCAAGCTTCTCCCACCGGCGTCATCATATGGTGTTGCCTCCTCTTCAACTTGAGCAATTACATTATTTATAAAATATAAACAAGGAATATAAAAGGCATGACTCACAGGCCGTATTTAAATAAATAAACCACGATATACAGGCCGTATTTACCAAATAAATAAACACCATAAACTAAGGCCATAACCATGTACCCATAAAAGAGCACGAAAACAGTATAAACTCATTCATACAAAGGTGCACGACCATGCTGCATGGGTGCACGATCGTGCTCCGTCCTCGCTGACGATGATATAGGACATGCAAAAGGTGCACGACGACCGTGCTGCAAGGTGCACGGCCAGTGCTCGTGCTCGCCGACGCTGATTACAAGGTGCACGGCCGTGCTGCATGGGTGCATGGCCATGCTGCATGGGTGAACGGCCGTGCTCAGCGGCGCATCAAGATTCTGGGTTCGAATTTGATCCCCCATGAAATCCTCTAAACGTTCCCAAACATTCCAAGATGCATACAACATATTCATAAGCATATTATATACATATAAAACATACTTTCATGGTATATCATGCGATTGAATCAAAGCACCAAACAACATCAAGAACATATAAATGTTCAAACAATGATAACTTGCATAAAATTGAATCGCATTCAAAGCAATAAAATATGTTATCAACCAAGGCAATAGCGACCATACTCTCTGATACCACTGTTGGGTTTTCGTGAGACAATCCTCTTTTAAAATCATGTCCCAAGGCGGAAGAAAACCATACCCCATGGTGAAGGAGGCACACTATCCATATAGAGTGTAATGCTCCTTCACCCTAGTTGCCAAAACTCTGATGTGCTTGTCCACTACAAGTCCAAAGTGCAATTAATTTATTAAATCATGTTTATTTAATTAATTCCTCTCCAACTATTTGCTCTATGCATGTGAACATATAGGTTCCAACTAAATTGGCAATAATATTAAATATTATAATAATATCACATATTAATTATTGTTGAAAGAGAGAAAACAGAGGCATAGGATGCTGAAACCGTGTGTTTCAACTACACAGCGGAGTCTCTTTTATATAGGCTTAATGAAATAATTACAAAATAAATATAGGAAATTCTATTCCTATTTACATGATATGATACGATATGATATGCCTAAACAATAATTACAAATATTCTAAATATATTTTCAACACTCCCCCTCAAGCTGGAGCATATAAATCATATGCACCGAGCTTGTTACATAGATAACTAATTCGAGGACCTCTTAAGGATTTGGTAAAGGCATCTGCCAGTTGACCATTGGAGTTGACAAAGCTAGTGATGATATCCCCTGATTGGATCTCCCTAATAACATGACAATCTATCTCGATATGTTTGGTCCTCTCATGGAAAACTGGATTAGAGGCAATATGCAATGTAGCTTGATTATCACAAATTAGCGTCATTTGCATAGTCTCTTCAAATAGAAGCTCTAAGTAACTGTTTCAACCAAATGAGTTCGCAAGTTGCTAATGCCATAGCCCTGTATTCTACTTCAGCACTAGATCTTGCAACTGTATTTTGTTTCTTACTTTTCTAGGATATTAGATTTCCTCCAATGAGTACACAATACCCGAAAGTGGATCGTCTGTCAATAGGTGAACCTGCCCAATCGGCATCTGAGTAAAAAACTATCTGAATGTGTCCTCAATCTTCATAAATGAGACCTTTTCCTGGATTCGAATCACAACATCCAAATGGTCGTAGCAAGGATAATTTAAGAATTGGCTTAACACACTGACTGCAAAAGAGATGCCTGGACGAGTGACTATAAGGTAGTTCAATTTCCCAACCAATCTCCTGTATCTCCCTGGATCTGATAGTGGCTCCCCTGATCAGGTAGAAGTTTGACGTTTGGATCCGTAGGAGTGTCAACTGGTTTGGCATTCGATAATCCTGTCTCTTCAAGAAAATCAATAGCATACTTCCTTTGTGAAATCACTAGACCATCCTTAGATTGAGCTACCTCGATACCCAAGAAATAACAGAGTTTACCAAGGTCTTTAGTCTGAAATTAGTGAGAGAGATGTTGTTTCACCTGTAGTATGCCATGCTGATCACTACCAGTTATAACAATATCATCTACATAAACAATCAAATAAATGCATCCTTGGGCCGGATAGCGATAAAATATAGAGTGGTCGGCTTCGCTGCGAATCATACCAAGCTTTTGCACTATAGTACTGAATCTACTGAACCAAGCCCGAGGAGACTGTTTAAAACCATAAAGAGACCTGCGAAGCCGACAGAGCATGGTAGAGGACTCCCCTGAGCAACAAACCCAGGTGATTGCTCCATATACACTTCCTCTCTGAGATTACCATGCAAGAAGGCATTTTTAATGTCAAGTTGATGAAGAGGCTAGTGGTGGACAGCAGTAAGGGAGAGGAGGAACCAAGCAGAGACCATTTTGGCCACAAGAGAGAAAGTATCACCATAATCAAGCCCAAATATCTGAGTGTAGCCCTTGGCCACCAAATGAGCCTTAAACCGATCAATCGTACCATCAGGACCCACCTTGACCGTATAAAGCCAGCGACAGCCAACCAAAGACTTCCCAGGAGGCAGAGGGACCAGTTCCCAAGTACCACTGCTTTGAAGAGCACACATCTCATCAATCATTGCTTGCTGCCACTCAGGGTGAGATAAAGCTTCACTGGGAGATGTAGGAATAGAGATAGATGACAAAGAAGAAAGGCAAGCATAATGCAAAGGAGAAAGGCAATGATAACTCAAAGCAATATAATGAGGAGACAGGTTATGAGTAGAACGTATGCCTTTACGAAGATCAATGGGAAGGTCAGGTTCAAATGGCAGGGCCGGATCCGGTAATGGAGGTGGTGCCAGAGAAGAGTCCATCATGTCCTCAGTAGCAGGAACAGGGGCAGGGACATGCACCAGGGATGGTGGTGGGCGATAACAATATATCTGGAATGGACGAGCAGCAGGGGGATCCACAGGCGGGGTCTTCAGTGGGACAGACTCGAGATGGACCATAATAGACGGAACAAGGATGACTATAAATAGCGGCTCTGGAGGCGAGTGAGACGACTCAAAGTAAGGGACAAATTCGATGAAGGTAACATCGGTCGATATAAGGTAGCGTCGCAGAGTAGGAGAAAAGCAACGATAGCCTTTTTGGAACCAATGATAACCAAGGAAGACACATTTGAGTGAGCAAGCCAAGAGTTTGTCAAGTCCGGAAGAGAGATTGTGGACAAAACATATGGACCTAAAGACAGGTGGCGAAAGTGAATGAAGAGGGATATGGGGAAAAAGTGCCGAGTGAGGTACTTGGTCATCAAGGAGAGCTGAGAGCATACAGTTTATAAGATAGCAAACCGTCAAAACAACATCCCCCCAAAACCGATGTGGAACATTGCCATGAAGGAGAAGGGTCCGAGTGGTTTTAATGACGTGCCGATTTTTGCGTTTGGCAGCCCCATTTTGTTGAGGTGTATGAGCACAAGACGTTTGGTGAAGAATGCCATTAGAAGCCATAAAAGTTTGAAATTGTTGAGACAAATATTCTTGGGCATTATCACTATGTAAAGAGCGAATGGAGACACCAAATTGAGTTTTAATTTCCCGATAAAACTGCTAAAAAATTGAAAACACTTCAGACCTTTTTTCTCATTAAAAATAACCACGTACGCCGTGAAAAATCATCAATAAAAGTGACAAAGTATCCAGACCCATGAGTAGAAATGGTACGAGAAGGACCCCATACATCTGAGTGAACTAAAGCAAAAGGGGATGAAGTCCGTTTATTGACTCGATCTGAAAACTGACTATGAGTGTGTTTCCATAGTTGACACAACTCACAATGCAAACTAGATAACTTAGACAGACTCGACACCAATTTATGGAGTTTGGGGAGACCAGGATGACCCAACTGAGCATGTATGGTAAGAGGGGAATCTGTGGCTGAGCAAACCCGGGACGGGGTGGAGAGCTGGTAAAGGCCAAGAGACTCACATCCGGTGCCTATCATCCGTCCTGAACTCCGGTCCTACGGGATAACAATGTCTTCAGTGAAAGTAATTAAACAATCATGAGAACGAGTTAAACGACTAGTAGAGACTAAATTAAAGGGATAACCAGAGACATAAAAGACAAAATCAACTGATAGCGAAGGAAGTGGATGAGCAGTTCCAATTCCTTGGGATTGAGATTAGAAATCGTTAGCCAAGTGACAACTGTAAGACCCCACTTTAGGGGTCACGATTATTCAACACAAGACCATAAATTTAAGGCTTAATGAAGTTTTTGGTCCTTGAAAATATAGGGCTTTTTGGTTTTAGTCCCTGTCTTTTGTTTGCTTTGTTTTGGTGTCTGTAACTTTTAAAATTTTGTTTTTGGTCCCTACCGTCAACTCGAAACGTTAACTGCTGACGTGGCAGACGGAAGACCACGTCAGCACTGACACGTGGCAGAATAATTATTTTTTTATTCCATTTGTCTGACATGACAGGGACCAAAAACAAAAATTTAAAAGTTACAGACACTAAAAACAAAACAAACAAAAGATAGGGACGAAAACCAAAATCCCTATATTTTCGGGGATAAAAAATTTCAATAAGCCTTTAATAAATATGATTTCTTGTAATTTATGGATTAATTTGGTTTTCTGACAGATGAAAAAGAGTTGTATTTTTTTTAGTGGACTGATTTTGAAGTAAATATTCCTCCAAGTGTAGATGAGGAGGACATCACTTTGTTATCTGGAGCACATGTTGAAGAGCTACCGAGAAGAGACAGAAGTTGCAGTTGAAGCTAGCCAATGAAAGAAAAAAAGTCTCAGATTTTGATAATGTGCTTGGGAACTTTAGTTGGGTTTTGCTTAGTTTGTATTTTCAATTGGCAGTGTCATGCCTATTAAATCTATTTGTTGCGGTGGTTTCTGTTATGCTTTGTAATTGAAAATACTAAATAAGCAAAACTCAACTACAGTTCATAAGCACATTATTTAAGACTTGGTGGATTATTTGCTTCAAAATCAATCCACTCAAAAAAATTACAATTCTTCTTCATCTGTCAGAAAACCAAATTAATTCATAAATTATAAGAAATCATATTTATTAAAGACTTATTGAAGTTTTTGGTCCCTGAAAATATAGAAATTTTGGTTTTAGTCCTTATCTTTTGTTTGTTTTGTTTTTGGTGTCTGTAACTTTTAAATTTTTGTTTTTGGTCCCTGTCATTTCAGACAGATGGAATAAAAAATTAATTATTTTGCCACGTGTCAGTGCTGACGTGGATTTCCGTCTGTCACGTCAGCAGTTAACGTTTGCAATTGACGGCAGGGACCAAAAACAAAATTTTAAAAGTTACAGACACCAAAAGCAAAGCAAACAAAAGATAGGGACTAAAACCAAAAGTCCTATATTTTCAGGGACCAAAAACTTCATTAAGCCTAAATTTAAAAGCGGAAAATATATAAATAGAGCTTACCGAAAATATGGGTTTTCTTTTTCCTTTCTTTTATACTCAAGTTCCAAAACCATG
Source organism: Ammopiptanthus mongolicus (assembly GCA_039655645.1). Taxonomy (NCBI): domain Eukaryota; kingdom Viridiplantae; phylum Streptophyta; class Magnoliopsida; order Fabales; family Fabaceae; genus Ammopiptanthus; species Ammopiptanthus mongolicus. The sequence goes on along the minus strand of CM077351.1, from coordinate 49,856,726 downwards.
CATGTGGACTTACACCACAAGGATAATATGCATAATCATAAACAATACTAAAAGATAGAACATCTTTCAAAATACATAGGTACACATAGTAGTTTCAACACTTGACTACAGGAGAAACAAAATAACATAAAGACAAGCTTAACCTATACTACAAGAGCTGCAACTCCACAACATAAAAGGGGAAGGGGGTACATAATAAATATGCAGACATTGGGAAAGACTATAGAGACTGGCCAAAAACTGACACTGTACTACTCATCAGTAATACTCCTCTGGGTCCTCCTCCTCCTCCTCCTCCTCCTCCTCCTCCACGTCCTCCTCCATGGCCTCCTCCTCGTCGTCCTCATCCTCTAAAGCCTGCATGTCATAGCCACTCATGATTTGCTCCGCATACCGCAACGCGTCCAGACCCGCGCTGACAAGAACTACCTCAGGAACGTCCTGCGGTACATCCGTTGGTACCTCCTCCTCCTCCTCCATATCCTCATCGTCAAACGAGAGGATAACGAGTGGAACGAAGAAGAATACTTTGGAGGAAGCCGATATGCTATTACGAGGAATCATCCTCCAATTCGCCCGCTGGCAAGGAATCAGAGGGTGTAGCTCGAAAGGCTCATAGGTAGGTCCTGGGGGTGGGACTATGGGAATAGACGGTCCGGCAGCAGCCGCAGGAAAAGTAGACGTAGACGGTGCAGTGGGTGGGGGTGGCATGGAAGCAGGGTCAACATATAGGTCCCGGGGCTCCTCCCGATGAACTGCAGGCTGGGTACAAGGCAGTCGCGGGTGATCAGCAGGTGGTGGTGGTGGCTGGGTGACCCCTAAGCTACCCTCACCACTGATCCACAAAGTGCAAACTCTATCGGTCAGGCTCGTCATAGAGAAAGGTAACTCCCTCCTGCTCGTGAGGCTCATGGCTCCAGTGTAGGTGCGCCGTCCGTCAGGAAGGATCGTCCAAGCGTCAGCCCCGTCGTGAAGTGTCAAGTCTAAAGTCAAACGAGAAGGTGGATCGCTCGCCATATCTACTCACCATAGGAAAATGAAAACCATGCGAGCAGCGTGACAGCAAAAGTAATGAGGTAAGATTCCGCATATCGCACAACCATAACAGCAATAATAAAAGCCACGCACACACACACCCAATCGGCAAATAGCGCATGGGCTTTCACAGCATAACAATTAAATTACATGGCATCACAGTTAATATATCAATCAACAATAATATGGGTCAAATGTCAACTCAAGTATGCAATGACACTAATGCAACATGACTCAAACCCCTACTCCATGGAGCTAAACATAATCAGAGTGAGTGATTAGGAGAACATTGCCTACGTTATCTCAGCCCACAGTGCCACGTCCAATGATTGCAATCATCATAACGGCTCACGCCAGACGTTCTTTACCCAAATCGTGATTTGCCCGGTGTTTCAGTCAGGACGTCAGTGTTTTTCGATGGATATCCACGACACAGAGGAGCTACTCTTTGGCCACATGTGTTTTCCCCAACCCCCAATGTCCCCAAGATCCTCATGATCGACACCTCAGACAATCTCACCTGCACCAAGGTGTAATCTCAACTCCTAGGCATCATGCCCAACTCATGCACAGATGCAAATGCATGTCAAGGAATGCTACAAACAGCCACGTACTACCTCATCACTGTAGCACCACGTTTATCTCTTGATAAACCACAGGATATCCTTACAGGACCCACTTTCACACGACTTGTCATCAGTCGCCCATCCTTGGTTCCGTTTCTTGCAATCAAGTACCACTTCATCGTTCGTAACACGATGTTCATGTCTTATGATACATTAGTCCATAACCTAGATGTATTATGGAGGTTAGGATCCACAAGGATCCCCTTCATCAATCTTCTCACTTGTCTAACAAGGAACATTACTTTTATAAGTAATTCTTAGTGATTAAACATTATGGAGTCCTTAGATGATCTAAATCATCAAGGATGTGAGACATGATTTTGTCATGACCACTAGGCATTAATACATGTCTTTTACTAAAATCTTTATGAGTCCATTAAGGAGTTCATATAGATTTCTTTAGGAAAGAAGGCGTGTTTATACTATTATAGTGAAAAGCTTCAAAGTACTATCCTTATAGTAAAGTAGTTGATGAAATCTCCTTTATTAATTATAGTTTGAAAACTCTAATCAAGTGTTCATAGGTGTCTCATTTAGTGTAAAATTTCTTTGAATTAGTTTCCTAGTTCTATTACTTAGTGTAAAAGAAAATATACTTCTTATTTGAAAATCACTAATTTGTTTTCAAATGAAATATAACTTATAAGGTTTTGGAAAGTTCAAAAGGTAATAGTGTAAAACTCTTTGTTTTTAAAGAAGGCTTTGTAAGAATCCTATCTTCTCAAAGAAGACTTACTAACCAAAAAAATCCTTTAAAAACCATCTTGATTAACTATGAAACTCTTGGTTCGTGAAAATATTTTCTTCAAAAATAACTTATTAAAATAAGTGGTTGATCAACATCAAGCCAACTTATTCTTAAAATAGTTTCTACGTGAAATCCAAAACACTTATTTCACAACACATGGTTCTTTGGAACCAAAACTTGGTTTCTTTGGAAACCTTTTCAATTTATATACCTCGTATACTTTAGTATGAACATATAAAACCCTTTAACATCAACATTTTAAGGTCCTAACCCTACTTTCTATACCAAGGACGAATGCCCCATAGAAATAGGATAGGTTTTCTTTGTTTTATATGAATTGTTAGAACCATATTAAGTTCATTTTACCATCACTTAAACATAGAAGCTTTGGCTTCCCTCCTCAACATGACAAGGCCGAACCTCTCATGCTCATATACAACCAAAATGAAGCCATTCAACAACATCCAAAGTAGCTAGAATAATCACATCAACATATAAGCATGTTATCAAGGCAACTTAGAACATAAATAAGTTCAAACCATTCTAAAATCCTATCCTTAGGTCTTTGGACCTAAGAATAGTTTTTCACCATTCCAAAATAATTTTCTTCAAGCATATACAAACACAATCACCATATCAACACAACAACATAATTTAATATAACAACAAAGTAAAGAACTTTATAAGGAAACCCTAGATCTAGGGTTTTCCTTCAACAAAACTAGGAGGCCTTTATCACCACCATTTAAGGTGTGATATGATTCACTCCCCCATTACCTTTGTGAAGCTTCCTTGAAGAGAAGAAGATGAAGACTTGGTCACCAAAACAACTATGAAACCGTGACCTAGAGGAGAAACAAACAAGTTCAAAACTTGATTTTTCAACTTCATAAACAATGATAACACAAAGATGTTCTAAAGAGTACTAAAGAAAAGAAACTAAGTTAGAAACTTACTCTTGAGTAAGGGTTCAAAACAAGTTCAAGAAGCTTGAACCTTCTTGAATGATTCTTGAATATCTTTGAGCAAATAACTTCAAATGAAGCAATTTCAAAGATGAAAGTTGTTTAGATGAATGAGATGAACAAGAATATGAAGTTAAAATGATGAAATAAGGTGGGTAAGGTCACTTATCAAGGATGGCCGAAACTAGGAAGAGGAGAGAGAAGAGTGAAACTTAAGAGTTTTAGTGTTTTCAAGTGAGAGGTTAGAATGAATGGAATAGTGATGTTGGTGTCTTGAACACCTAATGGCCGAAGTTCCGCTCCTTGTGGACTCCAAAACTTAATTAAATCTTGGTCATATAGAATGGAGGGCCAAGATGCAAGTTGATGAGTGTGTTGTTGCTCAAAGGAGAGCTTAAGGACAAGATTAACCATTAATGGAACAAGATTAACCAAAATGGGCTAAGATGCTTTTTCCATTAATGGTTAATGTCATAAACTTGACTTGAAATGATAGAAAGCAAATCGTGGCTTCTCCCAAGATGGAATGGCCAAATGGCCTTAACCAAATGTAACAAGAATAGTTACATTCCCATTTAGTTAGGAATTAGGTAATTAGGGTTTTTACCAAAAATGGATAATTGGTTTTTATTACTTTTGGTAAATTTTTGGATTTTAAGAAAGCTAATTCTCTTCATTAGGAATAATCAACAAGGTAATGGAAAATGTAATTCAACATTACATTCCATTTAATTCCCCGTTTCCCGGCCTTCGGCATGTAAAACGAGAAATTACCCGATAACGATCAAAACAGAACTTTTATCGGTTTTCGTCTCATAACGACAAAAGAAAACTTTACCACAACATAACCATCATATAAACATCCCCATATATATAAATACATAGAGTCATACAAAACACAAGGTATCAATCACAATGTACTGGTGATTATAACCGGTTACAAAAAGTGGGGATGTTACAACAACAGCTAAATAGCTAGATGTAGAAAGAGGGGAGAAAAGAGCTTTATTACCAGAGATATGGTCAGACGCACCAGAATCAAGAATCCAAAGATCAAGTGAGGGTGACTGAAATATGCAAGTGTAATACCCGGTAAAAAAATAGCGTAGTTAATTTTACAACAGCATAAGGTGCAAATATTAAAAAAATAGGGGACATATTAAATTTGTTGAGCATATTATAATCGTAACATAAAATTTGATTATTTAAATTAGTAAATGTGCCAAATTGGTCGATATATTATAAATAATTTAAATTAATTATATTAAGAGTTTATAATTAATAAATAGTTTATGAGGTCGAGAATTAGAATTATAAAATAAAAATAAAATGTTTTAAATAACTAAAAGATTTTATCTTCTTACTCTCTAGCGCGTCAAGTTAAGAACAACTTAGGTCTAGGGATCCTATAGTAAAAACAAAGGGTATAAATAGAAAGTATTAAAGGTTTAGTTATCGTTTAGAACCCTAACCCAAAAACTTAAATCCTCTAGAGAAAAGGAGAAATGAGAAGAAGATGTGCCCACCTAAGACCTTAGGAGCAATTTCTTGACACATTGCTATGTGTTAATAAGAGAATTCTTTCTTACATCATCATCATCTTTGTGTAAATCGTCATCCAGGTGAGGGATCTTATATTAATTTTGGGATTTTGTGTAGGTTATGATGAAGTTATGGGATTGATAAAATATAGGTTTATGTGTGATCTCACGGATCAATGATTTCTGAAAATGTAAACCTTGAATGTTGGAAACCTTATATTGTTTGATGCGGCTTGATAGCTGTCATGAAATGGTTGAAAAATTAAAATAAAAATGGAATCGCCATGCGCACAAAAGCTGAAGCCTTCAAAATTTTTGCTGCCATGCGTCATTTTTTTCTGGGCACCGAGAAAGCCATATACACGGAGCTGCCATAGTCTGCGGACTGCATTGATATAAATTTTTAGGTTAAATATGTTTTTAATTCTTAGAAAGTGAGTGGATTTTAGTTTTGGTCCTTATAAATTTTTTTTATCCCTCTAAAATATGAAATTTAATTTTGGTCCCTATAAAATGGGCAAATTTTGGTTTTTGATCCTTATAAATTGTTTTTCTTTGATTTTCATCCCTTTAAAATTTACTATCACTATTTTTAGTCCTTAGCATTCATTTTAGGGTAGATAAATATAATTCATTTTAGGGTTCAAGGAAAATTTCAAGTGAATCATATGCTAACATAACATCACAGATGTTATTGAGTGTCACTTGAGATGACCATATGACCTTCTGTTAGACATATAAGTAGTTAATAGATGTCACATGACAATAGAGACCAAAAATAGTGATTTAAAACTTTAGAGAGAAAAAAACAAAACATATTTAACCCTAAATTTTTTTCCTTTTTGGCCGTAATTTGCAATAGGTAATGCCCAGGCCATAATTATATTCATATAAAAATATTGTATTACATTATAGTTGTTTTTAAGTAATACGTGATATATATATATATATATATATATATATATATATATATATATATATATATATATAATATTATACTAGTTTTGCTATTTTGGTTAGGATGAACCAAAGTGTAAATGTATGATGATGTGATTAATGATAATTGGATCGAAGTGGGTAGTAATGGGAACGTTGTGGATTTAAGGAATAAAGTTGATATACAATTGTTTTTAAAGGTTATTTATCCTCTTGGAGGCTTTGTTGAAGTGTGTCGGTGGTTAAGTTTTAATTATATGGTCGATGTACGCTAGTGCTATGAGACATTGTATTATGGTGAATTATTACATGTTGGATAATATGTTTAAACATCATATTGATTGTAATTTTAGTTATAAATATTTAAGTGTGGCAGTATGGAATCCACTATGGTACCGGAATAGTGTATAGCGTATATTGTGATGGATCGAGAGCTTATGAATATTGAACGTGAGTCGATGATGAGCTATTTTCAAACTGATTGATATATTGTACTTGAGGTACTTGGTATGAGGTTTGGGCATTGAACAAGACTTTGTGCATCCGATCGGTTAGCAGATTCGACCGGGAAATAATTGTGGCCGTTAGAGTAGGGGCCTCTAGTGAAAAACCCTGAAGTTTGGAGGATGTTTGGATAGTGACTGAGGTCACTTATCGGTCAGCGGGTTACTGGGGTATAAATGTCACCGTTGGAGCGGGAGACTCTAGAGAATAACTCCAAGGGGATAACACAAGCATCTTGCTCAATGGCGAAATTGATGTTATAGCGATCTGAAATTGCTACGGTTTAATTTTATTTTTATAAGAATAATGTGATATGATTATGAATAAGTATAAATATATTTGTTGCATTATTTTTACTGTTTTTTTTTTCCGTCACTGAGTTCTAGGACTCACCCCTGCCTTTTTTTGTTCAGCTTCAGGTACTTCTAAAAATGAGTCATCTCAGGGAGCCCACGCACTTGTGTAATGTGGTACTTGTCACTGGTTTCTTTCAGTTTAGTTTGTCATAAGGGATATCTCTATTGTTTTGAAGTTTTAGTTTCCTTTTGGGTTTGGAATTAAAACTCTTTGTTATTGACTCAAGGCCACCTTGGCTTATGTTTGGAATAACGATTTACTCTGATATTTACTTCTAGTATTTATTGTCTTATGCTATGATGTGACTTAAACGTGCTTGAAAGGCATAGGGAATGAGACAATGGAGTCCCATTCTGGCCGGTTAGGGACGCCTAAGTTGGGTCCTGACATCAAGCATATGAATTACCAATGTGTGCAACCAAAGCAGTATATCCGGAGATCTGGCGATGCTCAAACCACTGGAGAAAATCTTCATAATTAGCCAGAGAGGCCTGAGGAGGATCCACGATCTTAGGAGGATCTGTGGAACTAGAGGAGGCCATAGATCAGTAACAAAAGGTCCAAAAAACGACAACACGATACCTGAAAAAAAATCCCGAATTAATGGCTCGCGCACACTGCGCTACAAGCAAATGTGCTTGGATCAGAGTGAGAGCGGTAGCGTTGGACTCGCCTATGGACGGGGACCACTGCGCTGGAAATGGCCACCGAAACAGAGCCGCCACGCGCCAGCGAACGGAACAGTGGGTAGAAGCTTCGTACCGCGCATTTGGGCGAGTGAGAGGGCGGAGGACGGCGTACTTCCGGGGGTGGACCGATCTAGAGGAGGCGCACCTCGTGGTGGGGTTGGTTGCCGAAGATGTCGCCGGAAAAAGGTGAGACCGACGGCGGCAAGTGGCTGTTTGAGGCGGCAGACTGTAAACGAAAGGGCAAACCGGATTAGAAACACGGTTGCCAAGAAAAAATTTGTCACCAGAGGATAGTGGGTCCACCAGGTTGGCACGGTTTTAGGATTACCTCTGTCTTGTTCTAGATACCATGTTGAGAGCGAGAAAACAGAGGCATAGGATGCTGAAATCGTGTGTTTCAACTACACAGCGGAATCTCTTTTATATAGGCTTAATGAAATAATTACAACATAAATATTGGAGATTTTTTCCTATTTACATGATATGATACAAAATGATGTGCCTAAACAATAATTACAAAGATTCTAAATATATATTCAACAATTATAATATCAAATATTATAAACAACGAGCGGCATCTAGCAATACGTCATTGCTACCCAATTTATACGAAAGTCGGTGATTCGATTTTAACCTTACTGTAACCAATTTACCGTGTAGTAAAGGTACCTTCGTCCATATGTCATAATTGAATACAAGCCATAAATGTGTCATCCTTGTTAAGTTCAATTATATATTCCTCGATCTCTGAGTAGATGTGTAATCACAAACGTGCCCAATATCTCATATTGGCCCATTTGTGCATGGCCATGCATTTTCACATCTCACTCTATTGAGAGACCCATGACATTGCTTCTGTTATATAGGAGGGACTAATCCCATCTACATCACTCACATCCCTCAACATTATTCATTGCAAGCCCAATAACTACCTTTATGATTATCCTATTACAGATAACGTTTGATAGTATCAAAGCCTACAACTCTACATGTAGGAATCGTAGTGACTATAAGTCAAAGGACTACTTCACTATAGTTGCCATGAGAAGCGCTTATGACACTTACATAACTTATTATGTAGCGTTCTCATAGTGGGTCTATTCAGTATAAACATTACTCTAATATCTATACCTATGTGAAGACTTGATATCTCATATTCATAACCCGTGAGATGTGGTTATCAGTCTATTCACATAATAGTCTCGATGTATTATTGTTGTCCTAATTAACAATAGTACTTGACTACGAATATTTTAAGAATAGGTTCTAATGTTCAATAGGGTCTCACGATCAAGTCACACTTAATGTTCTATTGAACTGAACCTACTATTTTAAGGACTTTATTTTGTATAAAAGAGATAGCATAATAAATAGAAATGCCTCATATTATAAATAATATAAACCAATGTCAAGATACAAAATAATCTAATAAAAGATTGGCCACTAGGGCTTATACCAATTGTAAGAAATCAGATATATGAATATAAAATGGTAGCAGAATAGTTAATAAGATGAGCATACAAAACATATCATATCATGTTAAGGAATGTGTGCGATGCAATGCAACATCACTACTCCATGCACATGTGGATCCATCAACACTAACTCAGGAAGGACAACTCGAAGTAAAGATCCAGTTAACCAACATGGATGAATCACCATACCAGATGGTCCCCACGGTTAACTAACTCAGGTTGGTTGAGTGATTGTTCCGGTCATAGGTAGCTAACCCATTCCATCAAGGAACTTCCACACCTACATTACCCTCAAGACCGGGATGACACCCATCGTGTCTCCACCGTCACGATTCATCGTTTGTGTTCCGCCCAACCAACATCGTCTATGCAAAGATGCGTGCAATGTTCAACAACATTCAAACATATGTCCATTCACGAGGATTATCAACCTTGACCATCAACGATGAACATAACCAACATCTGACGATAACCCATTGTTACCGTCTCCATCAACATCATTAGTAATAACACCTTGTTACTATTAATATTAACATCTTATTAAGTATTAGATTTAATCTTAGTATCCAAGCCTCACAGTATTTATTTAAGTCATTGTCTTAGAGTATTAACTATCCTTAGGTCACATTTTGTAATCCTATTTATCTTATTTTTATCCTAAAGGGCCATTTAAATCTCTTTTAATTAAATCTGAGAAGTACTCTCAGATCTTCTTAGGTGCACGGTCGTACTTGTTCACTGAAGCATGAGCACGGGCATGCTTGTTTGAGCACGGGTGTGCTCTGACGTCGTTTTATGAGCACAATCGTGCACTACTTAAACACAACCGTACTTCGAGCTTTTCTCCAGGTGCATGAGTGTGCACACCAGAGCACAGGCTGCAACTCCCTTTTCCGAGTGCCACATTCCCAAATGATTATAAGGCCGAAAATAGTATTAATGCGGAAAATACGGGTTTTTTTTTCACAATGATGTAATGGGATTAGTAAAGTAAGTAATAATAAATGAACTTAGGTTCACCATGCATTTCTAGAAGTCATACAGAATTAAAATATACAAATAGAAACAATACTGTATACAGACATAGGTGCAAGCCTAATTGATAATAAGTATATAATTAAGTACTAGGAGTCACAGCTCCTCAAAAAGTACAACTGACACTTAGACATAGCTTGGCCAAAAAAAAAAAGAACAACATAAGGAGCCCCCCTCCAGACTCAAGGTAGACGTTGAGTTGCGTCGTCGTTGCACCCATCTTCTCAAGCAGAAACGGCAATACAAAAAGAGAAGATATACAGATATGGGTGAGATTCCCAATCATCAACACAGCAAAAAGCAGAACTAAAAACGAGACGACGCATCAAGTAATATCATACCCAACATGCATACCATAAATTTCAATATATCATGTTAATCAATTAGTAGCATAAGACATCTTCGAAAATAGATAGTGATGTACAACAAGTAAATGTAATCATCAATAGCCATGCAATGCAATGCGATGTACATGACTCAATGCCATATGCCACAAGGGTAGAACTCTGACCCCTACTCTATGGAGCTAACAAAACGTCGAAGAGAGTGAATGGAAGTACATGTTCCATTTATGCCAGCCATGGGCAAGATGCTACAACATTCGTAACGTGTACGTATTTGGCTTTACGGAAACACTCTCGACCAAACACAGAAAGTACAGCATCTAGTCGAGGATATCAATGTATTGCTCGGAGTCGCCACGACACAAAAGAGCTACCAACTGGTCACATGTCAGCCTTTCCAACCCTAATACCTCCAAGACTATTTAAAACGTCACCGTAAGATTCGCACCCGCATCAAGGTGTAAGCTCAACTCCTAGGCTTAAGGCCTTACAAACTCATGCAATGAAATGCCAATGCTTACACAAAACAGATGCGATAATGCAATGTCTATCCACCGGATAAACCTCAAGTTTCACTAAGGTTCTTTTCCTTAGGAACTATACGCGTCTTTGTAATATAAAACTTTTATCCACCGGATAAATCTCGTGATCCCTCCGGGATCGAGTCATCACAAGACTGAAACAATTGAACAACTTTCTTGGATCTAAATCACCAGTCCATCATCGAACTACTGTTTCAAAACCCAAAACGTTTCATGTTTGTGTTTGTGTCTTATGAATTACATCTCAAGTCCTAAGTGTTATGAAGAAGGATTGAGAATCCTCTTAGATAAGTCTTTAATCCTTTCTAAGATATTAATTCCTTGAGTTTCAAGTAATGAAAAGAGTATTGATTCACTTAAGTCTTATGAAGTTATTGATGAACTAAATCATCAATGGTATAGTGCATGGTCTTGTTCCACCATATACTATACTTAATTATCTCTTTTCTTTTGCTCTGAGTTAATTACTTAACTTAGGTTTTTATGCGTAAAACTTTACAATTGGAGTTGAAAACTTTCGATTGAAGACTTTGTAAACCAAAACATTCACTACAAGAAAATCAGCGATTAGCGTCGGCCGAAAGCCCACGCTACAATGGAAAAGCCGACGCTGATGAGCACATTAGCGTCGGCTATGCAACGGTGTCGTGACCGACGCTTTAAGCTTTGTCGATACTTTTAGCGTCCGTAAATAATGGCCGACGCTACGTTAGCGTCGACCAAAACCGACGCTTACTGGCAACTAAGACTACACAGAAATGGCCAACGCTAACGTAGCATCGACCTAAGCCTACGCTATACCAATGCTATGGCACACCTATATAGCGTGGGCTTTGGCCGACGCTAACTCTAGCGAAGGCCTGGCCAACGCTAGTAGGTGTACCATAGCGTTGGTATAGCGCAAGCTTAGGCCGACGCTAATTATCTTTTTTTTTTTAAAAAATAAAGCATCCAAACAAGCAGGGGAAGAAACTAGTTAGGGAAAAGGGGAAAAAAAACTAAAATAAGAAGATCCAAGATTGTGTAACTGTGCAAGGATGCTTTTAGTAGGTGGAACATAATGAACTAAGAGATTAACAATAGAAATCATTATAATGACATATAGCTTGAATTAACAATATCAAGTCTTTTTTCTATCCCACAGAAATCATCATCAGCATTAACATTGTAAAAAATCGAAAGAAAGAGAGAAAAGGCTAAAAAATACAGGCAGTATTCTAATATGGACACTTCTCTAACAGCAAAAAACTAAATGATAATTAGATGCACAAAAGGTATCCCTAACAAGACAATACTCCTGACAAGTTATTGTTCTCAAGTGACCTGTCATTGACAATGAAAACAACACATCAAACCAGTATGTAAAGAGTTGCACTAGTGTAAAAAATCACTAGATTCTAAATGGCAACTTGCATCTTATAATAGATTTATTTTTAAGATATTCCAAGACATTTTAATAATATAGTTAATATAAATAGTACGGTAAGTACTGGTTGATGAGTATTTTCTCACAATTTTTGAAGATGAGGAAGATATGAGAAGCTTCAACGAATAGATCCATTGAGATAATTATTGGACAGATCACTGTAATAACAAGAAAATTACCATATCAAACTCAAATTGGTCATGGCTAGCATTAAGAAAAATAGGTACTATGAAGTAGATAAGGAAACCAAGAAGAAGATAGATACAAGTTGTCTACAAGTTTATTTGATGATATGTTTTCCAGTAAAAAGATTCCAGCTAAGATCTCTAAATCATGAACCAGTTAAGACTAGTGGGTAACAAAAACAGAATTAAAAATGATTTCACTGTCATTAGGCACAATATAAAGAATAGATAGAAGGAATTCCATTCCCACTAAAATTATTGTTATCAAATTGGTTGCAAGGCAAACAATTGAATCTAAAAATCAGATTGATGAGAATGTCGTTGAAATTCCTTTTTTGGCCAAGGTGAAGTATACATGAAAGCATATATAGTATATACTGTTAGTAAAATGAATTACATCAAGTAATCATGACATTAAGGCCAATGGATGACTTCAACAAGTAGGGCTGGTACTAGGGCTGCTCTAGAAATCTACACGGTAAAATGACAACATCCATATCAAGGAGTATCCAAGTTATCGCATATATGTAGGGAAAATAAAGGGAAAAGAACAGCTAACTAATGCAACCAAGTAGATGGATAGCATGGACTGCCAGCTTAATACAAGCAAATAAAGAACAATACAAAAGATACCGTAGCTCATTAGTATCTCTACCATTCAATGGATGAGTGCTTCAAAATAGAGAGTGAAGAAACATCTCTAACCAAGCTCATTAAATCATGTGTCAACCATTGATTGGATGATAGTGTAATAGAATTTTAAACTAACCATATCAATTAAATCCCTAAAAGAACATATCCCTGTGAAATAATATTGACATCCCACACAATCAGATTTCAAGTATAGCTGCTATGAACTTCTTGGTGCCATGACGAATTAATCCTTAAAGAAAAGTGTAATAACCATCTAGTCACTAGAGGGCTGTTTTCAAGCACCAAAATATTCCCATCACCTAACCCCGTATCCTTGGGACTAATATGAAAAACTTTCGAACTAACAAGATGTTATTTTATTTATACAGACCAAATCAAAGAAAGTCCCTATGATTATCTCTACGCTATGCTTAGTATCTTTGGTAACTACTTAACTTTTCTCACTTTTAATGAAATACTTTAGAGTGTTACCTTTTAATTTTAACATTCTCATGAACATTCTCTTCCCACCACCATGACTCTATTAATCATTTTGGTTCATTAAAAATTACTTTCGTTACCCACCAAACCTCCTAGCCGACGTCTCCCGTAAGTTTATCACTCCCTTGTGTATCCTAAATCCCTCCTAGTAGACTTTTCCTAAAGACCAATTGTGTTCCTTCTTTTAATCCTTTGTTTCATAGCTTGTCTAATTTCTCCTTTTCCTACTAGTATGCACATAAAGAACCAAAACCCACACTAGGTGGTTAGGCTCTCTCTTGGTGTGACTGCAATCCTCGCAAATCCTTCACATCCATTTTCCTCACTTATGCTTCTATCATTTGAAAGGCTAAGATCATTTTATGCTTGAAAGCTAAAAAAATATGCATCATGGTGTCAGCCAAGAGGCAGAAATTTCTCAGTATACAACTATGTTGACATGGGAACTGCAAAAAAAAAAAAAAAACAGAGAGAGGCATTAAATCATGCTCTATCTTTGTGCTGCATGTCCACGATTAAAAAGATTTAAACCCAATTCCAAACTAATTGACACTGGGTAAAAATTCTGATCTAGAAAGTATATATGGGCTCTAAGACTTCCCAATTTAATGGGCATGCTACAGTATCTTACTCTTTCTAACCCTTAAAAGAGAAAATGCTCTAAAAAACCAAAAACTGTTAAACAACATTGTCTGCACTTTAACTACCTTGTGTGTATTGCGAGAGTTATCCAATTAGGTGAAACATCAGCAAATACAGTCCTAAAGACAATAGTAATGGCAGAGATCAACATACAATCTGCTCTAAAAAAATTAAATTAAGAAATAAATCAGTCTTACAACAAGAAAACACAAATACCATGAGCAAATGATCCTCACCTCCTGTGATTGATGAAAATTTCAAATCTGATTTGCCGCAAGACTCTCTCTTGTGCGTTCAGAACACAACTCCAAATCATTAACTAGCTGTGCAGAAGATGAACAATTACCCATCATGTGATTGTGATACTAATCATTAAACAAACTAAAGCAACCACATTAAATTACTTTGCTGAAGCAGGCAAAAATAAAAAAAGGAACCAAATTACCTGCTCTCAAGACTTCTTGATTCCACTCAGTGGAATCATACAGTTGTTGCCTCACCTTCAGTTGAGAAAATTTATCCTCAAGACTTGTATATTCTATCTTCTGAATTTCTAATTTTTGTGTAAGCTTTTGATTTTGACGCTAAAGAGAATTACAAGATAAGAGGATCCTCACACAAAATATTGTAAACAAGTGTGTTAGATTTGCTTACTCATTATTAACATAATAAAACACCAGCTTATATGTGAAATGAGATATAAAGTTAAAAAGAAAAGAAATGACCCAGAATTCACACGATTAAATAGATTACTAACTGAAGACCCATGTTCCATAGTAAAGCAGAGAAATACAAAATGGGCAACCTTAATATTGTCCATTCTGTTTGATTGACCAAATATTTTTGTGCAACTTTAAACAAATTCTCTTAAATAAGAAAGCCCCAAATTTGATGGAACCAAACCCTAACCCCAAAAAATCAACTCTAAGGTGTTCATAGCCTTCCAAACATCACATTGTTCAACACTAGGCTAGAATTAAGCAAATGCAAAGCAAATAAAACACATTCAATTGAAAAGAACAAGAAGAAGGAATATACCGCAAAATGAGAGAGACACCGCATAGTGAGAGAGAGAGAGAGAGCGTGCAGAAAAGTCCGAATGTGGGGAGAGAAACTGCGCAGAGAGAAGATCAGCTATGGTGGTGGGAAGTTTGGTGTTGGTGAGAGCAAAGAGAAAGAGACGTGTGGGTGAGAGGTGAGAACGTGCTTTGAGTTCGAGTGTGGTGCCTGAGTGCAGAGAGTGAAAATAAAGTTAAATAGGAAATTCCACTATAGCGTCGGCCAGGCCGACACTAACAATAAATTCAATGTAGCGTCGGCTGAAGCCGACGCTAGGTCTCACAAAATAGCCAACAAAAAGTTCGATTCATAATAAAAAAAATTAAAAACAATGTAGCGTCGGCATAGCGTCGGTTTGGCCGACGCTATTAGCGTCGGTGTCGTGGCCGACGCTAACAGTTTGCAGCTACATAGCAGATTTCTTGTAGTGATTTCTAATTGAAAAATCATATGATTTTTTAAAAGAACTTTGTTACTTGCTTGAAGTAAAATAACTTAACTAACTTGAAAAGGGTTTTTCCTTACTACCTTAGTGTAAAACCATGATCTAAGTTAGCGTAAAATAAATGGAATTTCATTTAGTTTTCAAACTATGATTCATTTAATTCAAACTTGAGGACAAGGTCCTCTTTATACTTTGAAGATTTAATGTTAACTTAGTTTTCAAAAGAGTGTGACATCTCATTAAACCTAAGGTAACTTCATATTACTTTTACTTTCATGATATCACTTTCATCATTTTATTTTTAAAACACTTAGTTAATTGGATAAACTATGACTAAAGTAAAAATACATTTTCATCTTAGTAAAAACACTTGAAGGCCGAAATCCTATTTGATCTTTGGATCAAAATCACTTCTTGTTTTTCTTTGAAATATAAGTTACTAAAACATTTATTAGCTTTCAAAAACATTGAAGTTCAAGAACAAACTCATGTTCTTCTTTTTCTCATAGTCATGGCCGAATACTCCCACACATGGGATGTGAAGATTTTCCTTCACTAACTTTACAAGTAATAGCTCAAAATGCTCACAATATTATGATGAACAATAATCATCTTTCATTCAATCATAACTAAGCATAAAAATCCTTACTTGATCTAGAGATCAAAGTATGGTTTTCAATATACATGAAAACATTTTTCCATCTAAGCATACATCATCATAAGCATATACTAAGCATAGAATCATTATTACAATCATGTTCTCAAAGAGCACTTCACAAATAAAGTAGTGAACCCAAGCTTTGGGTTTCACCCAAACAAAGCATAAACAACCATTTTCATCTTCCATCAATTTTGGTGTGATGAGATTCACTCCTCATACCTTTAGTGAAGAGGTGTTAGTGAAAAGGTGAGATCTTTAACTTGTTTTCATGAAAATGAAGAACTAGAAGATAATTACTCAAGGTAATAAGTAAGGAAATGAAGAGAAAAAGGATTTAGAAGCTCACCAACTCAAGAACAAGTTCAAGGTTTTGTATGGTGTTCTTACCAAGAACACACTTCACCAAAACAAGAAATTTCCTTTACCAAAGTTGATCCTTGGATCAAGACAAGATGAAGTATGGTTTTAGAATTGAAAAAGGAAGTTTGGTTGATGTTTTTGGATGTAGGGCCGAATAGAGGAAGAAGAGAAAGATGAGAGGACTTTTCAAAACTTAAGAAATGAAGCTTTGATCTTTAGAAGAAGTGAAATGAAGTTGGACAAGTGTTTGTCTAGTGTTATGGCCGAATGGCCTAGGTGTTTATCACCCAAAATCAAGCTAAAGTGTGATAAGAAATGAAGGGCCAAGATTCAATGGAAGTGCATAGGTGTTGCTTCCATAAAAGTAGTAGAGATTAACCAAGTATAGGTAGTTTAGCTTTTTCCATGAAAGAAAAGTTGACAAAGTGAAAGTTGTCATGAATTGAAAAAAGAATGATTGTCCATACTCTACTTTATTGTAGAGACTTATGGTTAGATTTTAGGTTGAAAATTCAGACGAAAACCTATCTGTGTTTTCCACTGACAGTAAAATTTTGCTGATTAGAAAACCTAATTTTGACTCGTGAAAGAAACAATTAGGTTTTATATCGAATTCCCGACGACTTTGGTTACTTTGAAATATTTCACAAAAAGTGAAATTTTATTCGGGCGAAATATTAAATCGGGAAATCGACGGAGTCGAAAAAGGACGCGTAGAGACAAAACCGGACACCGAACAAGAGACGCAGGTCGCCCGGTGTGATGAGTCAGTGGGTGAGTCACCATCATGACTCGCCACTAGTAATGATGACTTCTCTAAAATATCTAGATATTTTACGGCAAAAAGATCATTTTGCCCTTTGCCTTTTAGTGAAATACCATTTGTGTCCCTAGGTGATTTTACTCTTTTGTCCCTAAGAACTAATAAAATTCCTCCCTTGCCATCGTGATTCACCATAGTCATGATTGCTTTTAGAAATATCTAAGATATTTTATGATGGAAAAGACTATTTTGCCCCTAGGAACTAACGGAATTCCATCCTTATCCTATGACTCATTATTTGTCATGATGGCTTCCTAGAAAATATCTAAGATTCCTTACGAAGTGACCAAAATACCCTTGGACTTCTTTATGAGTTCCATTCACGTCCAACTAGTGTTTTGACAACTATAGGTTATTAGTGAGTGTCCCGACTCAAAATAACATAGTATGCTCTAAACAATATTTTATGGTCATTAAGCTCATAATCGAAAATCAATATGAATTTTCAACTATTAACTATTCTTACGATTATTATTAATCAGGTCGTGTTCTCAGTCAAATTATTCACACAAACAGTTAAAATATAGCTATAGGAATTTTGGGATGTTACACAGGCGTGCTCTAAGACACGAGAGCAATCCTAGTTCTGGAATTTACGATTTCTTAGGTTCAAACACTCAAAAATCAAGCCTAATGGTTCGTGGCTATGTTTTAAACTTAAAATAGCCAATAACCCTATGTTTCTAACCTAAAACTATGTTTGTGTAGTTTATGGTTAATCTATCAACAACCCTATGTATTAAACTTAACATAGCCAATAACCACATCATCATAGCATATACCATCGATACATCTCACTATATGATAAACCTCAATTCTGTGCATTTTATAGGGAGTATTTGGGTCGAATTTTGATGCATTTCATTATGATTATTGTTGTATTTCACCCCTTTTACTTAAGTTTTGACAGAATTGATATTTAGAGGCAGTTTGATGAACATATAATGAAAGATGGAAGCTTTTGAGTTAAAATGAAGAGAATACTGAAGTTATGAGCTCAAGCACGGCCGTGCCAGACATGAGCACGCTCGTGCAAGCCCTCCAGCTCGACCATCCAAACAAAGCCTTACAAGAATGACTTAAAGCTGACCTCTCAAGATGAAGCCCGATCGTGCCAAACACCAGCATGCCCGTACCAAAGTGAAGCAAGGTCTGACTCAGAGAAGCAAGGCCTAACTGAAGCAAGCATGGCCTTACAAATGAAGAGCACGGCCATGCAGAAGGTTGAGCACGCTCGTGCTGATGCCCGTGCACTAGAACACCGATTTATGAAGTTGGTACGCCTGTGTAGAACTGAGAACAACATGACATAATAAAGAGCACGACCGTGCTGACTAATGAGCACACCCATGCTGGCTGCGCAGAAGACCTAATTTTAGGCCCTGTTCTCATATTTTCCTATATATAAAGGCCTTCTATACCATTCTTATTCATGCTTATATATTCTATCATACTCTTATCTTTTATAATAGCTTTCTTATAGTTTATAGATTTTTGTAGTTTAGATTTCTAGGGTGGGATTTGCACCTTGGGGTTAAGTTGGATACACTTCTCCTTCTCAATTCTTCAGGATGCATTTCTCATTGTTGATTTTGGTTTTATCTATGATTATGGGTAGCTAAATTCACCACTAGAGTTGTGGTGGATCTTATATTAGTAGAAACCCTTTTTGCTATGTCTTAGCTTTAATTTGAATTATATTTGGTTTCAAAGTTGCGATTTGTAACACCCCCCTTAGACATTACATCTTAAACACGTGCAATGTTAAATTTAAAAGAGAATTGCCGGTTGCTTTCGGAAAAAGGATAATTTACTTTAAGTTAGAAAACTCGGGTGTAAAAATTTTCGGCATAAACTTCAGAACAGTGACACACACATCACAATAATAAAATCACATAATACTCAATGACACACATAAACTGGGTTTATTCACAAACCATAAACCATCACATATAAGTTTTCCTAAAATTGTCCTTCATATAGAAGTTCCAAACTATACAAAGGTTTCCAAAATCACATATACCGACTTTCTCAATTTCAACATTCAAAATCCTAAGAGCTGGTTTGATAAAAGAACTCTACGGACAATAGAGCCTACTACCTAGCATACATCGTACCAATAAGACTGGGCCTCATCATCGACAGTCCACACATCTTCGTCGTCGGCATCCAAGAGCGCAAGCCACAGGGTCCCGAAGTGACCCAAATAACCGTTGAGAAGTATCGGTACACGTATCCAAAAACACAACAGGGTGTCCAACATGTACAGGCAAGGGTGAGTAACCAATATACTGATTTAAACACTTTCTTGCTTTCAAAAACTTTGAATGCTCAAGAACAACTCATGTTGTTTCCTCTTTTCATGGTCATGGCCGAATACTCCCACACATGGGATGTGAAGATTTTGCTTCACTAACTTGTCAAGTCATAGCTCAAAATGCTCACAATATAGTGATAAACAACAATCACGCATTATTCAATCATAATCAAGCATAAAAATCCATACTTGATCCAGAGATCAAATTATGGTTTTCAACATACATGAAAACATTTTCCATCCAACCATACATCATCATAACATATGCTAAAGCATACTAAAGCATGGACCATTATTACAATCACAACGAAGCTCAAACAGAGTTACACAAATAAATCACGAATAACATATAGTTATTGGGAAAAACCCCTCAGGCAAACTCCACTTACCCATTGCAGTTATCCTCCGAGCAAAAGTCATCTGATCGGCTCGCTAATTCTCCTAATTCATCGTCCGATTACTCAACCACAACTACACACACATAATCAATCCAATCATCAATATTACATAACACAAATTTTCCTATTCCTACATATAAAGGATTCGACCATGGAGCTATAAAAATAGCTAGGGACGTCCCAAAATTCCTATCTTTTGGATTCCATCCTTACTAGGTGTGGTAACGCTAGATCAAAGCCTATTACACCAAAACTTGAACCAAAACCCCATCCACCAACACATGAAGGTTTCGGCCAAGAAAACTCATATGAGCTAGGAAGCTCATTTGGTTTCCAACTCTTGGATCAATGATCCTCAAGTACACACAACACTAGATTAGGTTACATTACTGAAAAATTTGAAGTAAAACTCTTGCTTTTCAACAAGGGTGGGTTCGGCCACTTTATACCCATATAGGTTAGAGAAATCTTTTGGTTACATGCTCTTGGATAATGAAAGAGAATGATGAAACTAGATCATAGAAATTGATTTCACATTAAAAGGATTTTTCTATGATTTTCTAGAAATTTTTGAAGTTTATGAATCAAAGCTTTGATCTTCATGAATCAAGAGATTCAAGAGATGAAATAGAGAGATTAAGAGATGGAGATTGAAGTTACTACCTCCTAGATGATGAAGCTTGGTGAGAAACCAACTAGAATCACTCAAAATCTTCAAGTTTCAAGATCAAACTTTGAAGATCTATGAAGAACACTTAAAGAACAAGAAGAAATGAAGAGAAAAGAGTGAGATAGGAGAGAGAGGGGCTGCACGAAATTGGCCAAGGATGAGGGAGAGAAATAGATATTTTCTCATCCATAGCAAACTTGTAAATACCTAAAGGACATTTTGGTAATTTCCTTAAAAGACCAGGGGCATAATTGCCATGTCCCCTATAAATATCTAGATATTTTCTAGAAATGTAATGATGACATTGGTGAGTCACAGGGTCAAAAGGGACATTTCTCCTAGGGACAGAATTGGAATTAAAACAAAAGGTCAAGGGTATTTTAGTCTTTTCGGGTCCAGATATTTTCTAAACGTCATCATTACTGTGGTGAGTCATGGCATACCTTCCTAGGTGATGTGACTTCAACCTTATCCGTAGCGGGTTCCAAAAATCCCGTATTCAGCTTCGTTGTTCACCCGATTTAGGTTTTACGCCCGAATAACGTATAACGACTTATTTATTTTGAAAATTTTCAAAATAACCAATATCGTTGGAAATAAAATATAACTGTTTCGTTCACGGGTCAAAATTAGGTTTTCTGATCAGTAAAATCTTATTGTCAGTGAAAACGCAGACCGGGCTCCGCCTGAGCTTTTGGCCCAAAATTTAACCATAGCTTCCTACGATAGTGTAGAGCATGACTATGGTCTTAGATTATTTTAATTCATTCTCTAGACCCTCCAATAAAATACAACACATAAATACTGTTTAATTAGTATTAGAGAGTTAGTAAAATCGGGGTGTTACATTACTATCCCACTAAAAAAAATTTGTCCTCGAAATTTCGTGACACAAAACTAAAAGAGGACTTCTTAATCCCCATGTTCCACATTGTACCCTCGTATGTAATCCTTCCCTAGGTAAGATTCGTAACCTAATGACAACTTCATACTCATTCTTTGTTCGATTCACCATTAAAATCAAATCTCTAATTCGCAATCCATACCGCAATATCTTACCCTAGTTTCTTCACATGTGAGAAATATAATCAAACTCAACCACTTCTTTCAATGCTAAACCATTTAGGAAAATCATCCTCCGACATCTTTAACTATTACTGTTAACACCAAGATTGTAATTACGACACATATCTTTTTATAACACATCCATCAGTCCTGATTCAAGATATCCAATCTTAATCTTAGTTCCTTTTGAACTTAGTCCCCCACCTCAATCTTACAGAACTTGATTGCACCTCTTAATGTAGCTATAACCAAAAAGAAATTGCATCGGGTTGAATTATCTAATATCATAAATCTTAAACTTTTCTAACAACGTAGTTTTACTCAGGAAATCATCTTTTCTGCTTATATCCAGCTTAGGTAAAACTGCTAGGAACATTTTCTTATAAATCTTCAAACTCAAACAACCAATCTTAACTACAGACATGGATCTTTACCCTAGGTTCTCCAACTACTATTCTGCCTTGATTAATACTTGACTTATAATAATTGTTTCACTTACTGAGATTGATCTTAAGGATTCACATCCTATTAATCACAACTATACCTCAACAAAACTCTCATCACTTCTTGTCTATCCTGCTAAAAGGATGTTGGCAGTTAGCTACTACACTTACTCCTAACCAACCTTCCAAAGATCAAATCATTTTCTTGCTCGTCCGCTTGAGTTAAGAGTGATCAGTTGAATTCAGTCTCTACTCGGTCCTTGAAGATTAAGGAAAGAAATTTTCAACAAAGGAAATTTTCAACGGAGGAAATTTCTCGGCCTTACTCTCATAGGAAAGTATATAGAAGAATTTTACCACTCTGAAAGAATGCAGGAATATCTAGTATGTAAAAAGATTCTTCAGTAGGTTTGTGAGTGAAAAAATGCATAGCTAATACATGTTTACAACAATGACTCTAATAAAGTCCCTTCTTTCTCAAGAATCTTCCAACAGATTTAAGAATCAAAAGATAAACAGTCTGGCCAAAAAATCAGACTGGATCACATTTACCAAAAGTAAAAGTGATTAGACTAAGTTTGATCAAGAAACTTCCAGTATTAAGAAATCGTTTATGTTATAACTCAAGAAATAGTCGTAACAAATCTTTTAGTGAAATAATATGAAAATGTCCAGACCAATGGACATCATTTAACCAATTCACTGAAATGTCTAATACACTGAGGAATATGTAGGAGTGTGAACACAAATGTTCCCTAGAGGTCAGGCAGTTCTAACACAGGTGAAATAGTCAACCTTCTCTTTAATCCTTGAAAAATTTTCTCGCTGGCTTTAGTCCAAGTCCTCGAAAATTGAAAGTATCGAAACAAAGAGTCAACAATATCCTTAGATAGTTGTCGTTGCAAGCGAGTTCAAACTTACCTGTCTTACTTATCTACACCGGTCTCTTATGTTCCCTCAACGAGACACTATTCCTATCTCTGTAGGATCCATCGTAATTCTTTCCCCTACGGATACCAGTCCCAAGGACATCCATTCTATATCCAAAATTCATACTTCCATTCCAGTCTTTTAACTTTATTAACGAGCATGTTGTTATCTTGCCATTCCTTTAGTCGTTCACTAGCTACCTATGCATCTAAAATTTTTTGGTATTCTTCTACCTGTCTAAGGTACACTCGTTCAAATATCTGACACAATCCCAAAAAGATAAACAACATGTCAACATGAATACAAGTTCCATTTACTAAACATGAGTTCTTACAAGGCCTAAACCCAATTAGAACCCATCAAAACACACATGCTTGTGTGCCAACACGCATTGTTTCAACAAGGGAACAATTCAACAAAGTTCAACCAGAGATCACACAACAAAACCACAACAGACCTATTCCCCAAGGTTCTCGAAAGACTCGACCAGCTCTGATACCAACTAATGTAACACCCCCCTTGGGCATTAGATCTTAAACACGTGTGGAATTAAATTTAAAAGAGAATTGCTGGTTGCTTTCGGAAAAAGGATAATTTACTTTAAATTAGAAAACTCGGGTGTAAAAATTTTCGGCATAAACTTCAGAACAGTGACACATGCATCACAATAATAAAATCACATAATACTCAACGACACACATAAACTGGGTTTATTCACAAACCCTAAACCATCACATATAAGTTTTCCTGAAATTGTCTTTCATATAGAAGTTCCAAACTATACAGAGGTTTCCAAAATCACATATATCGACTTTCTCAATTTAAACATTCAAAATCCTAAGAGCTGGTTTGATAAAAGAACTCTACGGACAAGAGAGCCTACTACCTAGCATACATCATACCAATAAGACTAGGCCTCGTCATCGACAGTCCACACATCTTTGTCGTCTGCATCGAGGAGCGCAAGCCACAGGGTCCCGAAGTGACCCAAATAACCGTTGAGAAGTATTTGTACACATATCCAAAAACACAACAGGGTGTCCAACATGTACAGGCAAGGGTGAGTAACCAATATATGGATTTAAACACTTTCTTACTTTCAAAAACTTTGAATGCTCAAGAACAACTCATGTTCTTTCCTCTTTTCATGGTCATGGCTGAATACTCCCACACATGGGATGTGAAGATTTTGCTTCACTAACTTGTCAAGTCATAGCTCAAAATGCTCACGATATAGTGATGAACAACAATCATGCATTATTCAATCATAATCAAGCATAAAAATCCTTATTTGATCCAGAGATCAAAGTATGGTTTTCAACATACATGAAAACATTTTCCATCCTAGCATACATCATCATAACATATGCTAAAGCATACTAAAGCATACTTGAGACGACCCACTGTCCCATTAAAGAACTTAAGATATTAACTAACCTTATTCGCATTATAAACGTTAGCGTGGTTTATTAAGATGAAGCGAAGTGGAAAATTTCGCCTTGCGGAAGCAAAACCAACTTTAGGCATGCATCTTATCAGAGTATGCAATTGTAAAACATAAAACATAAAGATATATCTATCATATAGAGATACATCAGTTGCCCTATCAGTCGGGCTACAGTATTAACATTTACATATAGAGTGTCTCGGTACCAACTTTAAGTAAAATACATTAACGGCTACTAGCTTAATACAACATTCCTCAGGCTAATCCACCGGCCTCAGTCTCGCATGGAGTGTCACCCCACTCCTCCGCAGCTGGATCTTCCACCAAGTCTTTTCATATATACATATAAAAGAGACATAAAAGAAAAGACAAGGAGTAAGAAATATGCATCATCATATATATGGGAAAATGGGCTATAGCATGGCATATATACATGTAACATATAACATATAGAAAACATGCACACAATAAAAAACCATCTCACGAATCATAAATCACATCCATCTCCAAGATATTTCTCTCAGATCAAACCTCTAAGGAAGGATACTAATCCTTATATGCATGTATGCATGATTGGCCGATAACATCCCCATTTGAACATCCCCGTCGGTATCAATAATTCACGTCCCCATTTGGACATCCACGTTGGGATCAATAATTCACGTCCCCAATTGGAAGGATAAGGATGAACAAAATTAGAATTTCATCAAAAGTTGTACTAGAAACTTCAACACTTGAACTTAAAGAATAAAGTAAAGGAGAAAGGAATATGAGATAGAATATATATCTATGAATGGCGTGGGGTTATGTGAAGGAAGGGTAAGGATTGTATAAAAATTACTTAGGGGCAAAAATGTCATTTCCTTTAGGGGCAAAATTGTCATTTTCTACACCATAATCATTACTATGGTGAGTCACCCATGTGACTCACCCTTAGCCATCATTATCATGGTGACTCACCTAGGTGAATCACTCATGTAATCATTGCATATGGATATGATAAGGTGAGGTGTCCTCTTGAAAGCGACCTTGTGCTTAGTCATTACTAGTTCTGGTGATCCCGTATGCAGTCCGGGTTTCGTCTGAGTCTTCAACCCAAACCTTAACCTTATTCTCTACTAGTAATGTAGAGTAAAATAATATCTGTGTTGTATCCAAACTGTGGACACGTAGAGATAAAATCAAACACCGGACGAAAGACGCGGTTCCTGAATGTGATTAGTCAATGGATGAGTCATCACTGTGACTCATCACTATCACGATTACTCCACCATGACTCACCACTATGAGTCATCCATGTCATGATTACTTTGATAAAGTAGTCATGATTACTTCTCCAAAATATCTTGATATTTACAACTTTGTCACTGTCACACAGATAAGATCCATATACTTTACTGATGTGAAAATTGGGATGTTACAATACTAAAGCATGGACCATTATTACAATCACAACGAAGCTCAAACAGAGCTACACAAATCAGTCACGGATAACATATAGTTATCGGGAAAAAGCCCTCAGGCAAACCCCACTTACGCGTTGCAGTTATCCTTTGAGCAAAAGTCGTCTGATCGGCTCGCGAATTCTCCTGATTCCTCGTCTGATTACTCAACCACAACTACACACACATAATCAATCCAATCATAAATATTACATAACACAAATTTTCCTATTCCTACCTATATAGGATTCGGCCATGGAGCTATAAAAATAGCTAGGGACGTCCAAAAATTTCTATCTTTTGGATTCCATCTTTACTAGGTGTGGTAAGGCTAGATCAAAGCCTATTACACCAAAACTTGAACCAAAACCCCATCCACCAACACATGGAGGTTTCGGCCAAGAAAACCCATAGCAAGCTCATTTGGTTTCCAACTCTTGGATCAATGATCCTCAAGTACACACAACACTATATTAGGTTACATTACTAAAAAATTTGAAGTAAAACTCTTGCTTTTCAACAAGGGTGGGTTCAGCCACTTTATACCCATATAGGTTAGCGAAATCTTTTGGTTACATGCTCTTGGATAATGAAAGAGAACGATGAAACTAGATCATAGAAATTGATTTCACATTAAAAGGATTTTTCTATGATTTTCTAGAAATTTTTGAAGTTTATGAATCAAAGCTTTGATCTTCATGAATCAAGAGATTCAAGAGATGAAATAGAGAGATTAAGAGATGGAGATTGAAGTTACTACCTCCTAGATGATGAAGCTTGGTGAGAAACCAACTAGAATCACTCAAAATCTTCAAGTTTCAAGATCAAACTTTGAAGATCTATGAAGAACACCTAAAGAACAAGAAGAAATGAAGAGAAAAGAATGAGATAGGAGAGGGAGGGGCTGCACGAAATTGGCCAAGGGTGAGGGAGAGAAATAGATATTTTCTCATCCATGGCAAACTTGTAAATACCATAAGGACATTTTGGTAATTTCCTTAAAAGACCAGGGCATAATTGTCATGTGCCCTATAAATATCTAGATATTTTCTAGAAATGTAATGATGACATTGGTGAGTCACAGGATCAAAAGGGTCATTTCGCCTAGGGCAGAATTGGAATTAAAACAAAAGGTCAAGGGCATTTTGGTCTTTTCGGGTCCAGATATTTTCTAAACGTCATCATTACTGTGGTGAGTCATGGCACACCTTCCTACGTGATGTGACTTCAACCTTATTCGTAGTGGGTTCCGAAAATCCCGTATCCAGCTCCGTTGTTCACCCGATTTAGGTTTTACACCCGAATAACGTATAAAGACTTATTTATTTTGAAAATTTTCAAAATAACCAATATCGTTGGAAATAACATATAAATGTTTCATTCACGGGTCAAAATTAGGTTTTCTGATCAGTAAAATCATACTGTTAATGAAAACGCAGACCTGGCTCCGCCTGAGCTTTTAATCTAAAATTTAACCATAGCTTCCTACGATAGCGTAGAGCATGACTATGGTCTTAGATTATTTTAATTCATTCTCTAGACCCTCCAATAAAATACAAACACATAAATACTGTTAATTAGTATTAGAGATTTAGTAAAATGGGGTGTTACATTACTACACGACTAAAAAAATTTCGTCCTCAAAATTTCGTGACACAAAACTAAAGAGGATTTCCTAATCCCCATGTTCCACATTGTACCCTCCGTATGTAATCCTTCCCTAGGTAACATTCGTAACCTAATGACAACTTCATACTCATTCTCTGTTTGATTCACCGTTAAAATCAAATCTCTAATTCTCAATCCATACCATAATATCTTACCCTAGTTTCTTCACATATGAGAAATATAATCAAACTTAACCACTTTCTTTCAATGCTAAACCATTTAGGAAAATCATCCTCCGACATCTTTAACTATTACTGTTAACACCAAGATTGCAATTACAACACATACTTTTTACAACACATCCATCAGTCCAGATTCAAGATATCCAATCTTAATCTTAGTTCCTTTTGAACATAGTACCCCTCTCCAACTTACATCATAATCATGCACCTCGATCTTACAGAACTTGATTGCACCTCTTAATGCAGCTATAACCAAAAAGAAATTGCATCGGGTTGAATTATCTAATATCATAAATCTTAAACTTTTCTAACAACTTAGTTTTACTCAGGAAATCCTCTTTTCTGCTTATATCCAGCTTAGGTAAAACTGCTAAGAACATTTTCTACCACTCTGAAAGAATGCAGGAATATCCAGTATATAAAAAAATTCTTCAGTAGGTTCATGAGTGTAAAAATGCATAGCTAATGCATGTTTACAACCATGACTCTAATAAAGTCCCTTCTTTCACAATAATCTTCTAGCAGATTTGGGAATCAAAAGATAAACAGTCTGGCCAAAAAATCAGATTGTATCACATTTACCAAAAGTAAAAGTGATTAGACTAAGTTTCATCAAGAAACTTCCAGTATTAAGAAATCATTTATGTTATAACTCAATAAATAGTCATAACAAATCTTTCAATGAATAGTATGAAAATGTCCAGACCAATGGACATCATTTAACCAATTCACTCAAATGTCTAATACACTGAGGAATATGTAGGAGTGTGAACACAAATGTTCCCTCGAGGTCAGGCAACACTAACACAGGTGAAGTAGTCAACCTTCTCTTTAATCCTTGAAAACTTTCCTCGCAGGCTTAAGTCCAAGTCCTCGAAAATTGAAAGTATCGAAACAAAGAGTCAACAATATCTTTAGATAGTTGTTGTTGCAAGCGAGTTCAAACTTATCTGTCTTACTTATCTACACCAGTCTCTTAAGTTCTCTTAAAGAGACACTTTTCCTATCTCTGTAGGATCCATCGTGATTCTTTCCCCTACGGATACCAGTCCTAAGGACATCCATTCTATATCTGAAATTCATACTTCCATTCCAGTCTTTCAACTCTATTAACGAGCATGTCGTTATCTTGCCATTCCTTTAGTCGTTCACTAGCTACCTATGCATATAAAATTTTTTGGCATTATTCTCACCTGTCTAAGGTACATTCGTTCAAATGTCTGACACAATCCCAAAAGGACAAACAACGTGTCAACATGAATACAAGTACCATTTACTAAACATGAGTTCTAACAAGGCCTAAACCCAATTAGAACCCATCAAAACACACATGCTTGTGTGCTAACACACATTGGTTCAATAAGGAAACAATTCAACAAAGTTCAGCCAGAGATCAGACAACAAAACCACAACAGACCTATTCCCCAAGGTTCTCGAAAGACTTGACCAGCTCTGATACCAACTAATGTAACACCCCCCTTGGGCATTACATCTTAAACACGTGCGGAATTAAATTTAAAAGAGAATTACTGGTTGCTTTCGGAAAAAGGATAATTTACTTTAAGTTAGAAAACTCGAGTGTAAAAATTTTCGGCATAAACTTCAGAACAGTGACATACATCACAATAATAAAATCACATAATACTCAACGACACACATAAACTGGGTTTATTCACAAACCCTAAACCATCACATATAAGTTTTCCTGAAATTGTCTTTCATATAGAAGTTCCAAACTATACAGAGGTTTCCAAAGTCAAATATACTGACTTTCTCAATTTAAACATTGAAAATCCTAAGAGTTGGTTTGATAAAAGAACTCTACGGACAATAGAGCCTTCTACCTAGCATAGATCGTACTAATAAGACTAGGCCTCGTCATCGACAGTGCACACATCTTCGTCGTTGGCATCGAGGAGCGCAAGCCACAGGGTCCCGAAGTGACCCAAATAACCGTTGAGAAGCATCTGTACACGTATCCAAAAATACAATAGGGTGTCCAACATGTACAGGCAAGGGTGAGTAACCAAGATATGGATTTAAACACTTTCTTGCATTCAAAAACTTTGAATGCTCAAGAACAACTCATGTTCTTTCCTCTTTTCATGGTCATGGCCGAATACTCCCATACTTGGGATGTGAAGATTTTGCTTCACTACCTTGCCAAGTCATAGCTCAAAATGCACACAATATAGTGATAAACAACAATCATGCATTATTCAATCATAATCAAGCCTAAAAATCCTTACTTGTTCTAGAGATCAAAGTATGGTTTTCAACATACATGAAAACATTTTCCATCCAAGCATACATCATCATAACATATGCTAAAGCATACTAAAGCATGGACCATTATTACAATCACAACGAAGCTCACACAGAGCTTCACAAATCAGTCACGGATAACATATAGTTATCGAGAAAAATCCCTCAGGCAAACTCCTCTTACCTGTTAAACTTATCCTCCGAGCAAAAGTCGTCCAATCGGCTCGCAAATTCTCCCGATTCCTCATCCGATTACTCAACCACAACTACACACAATAATCAATCCAATCATCAATATTACATAAAACAAATTTTCTTATTCCTACCTATATAGGATTCGGCCATGGAGCTATAAAAATAGCTAGGGACGTCCAAAAATTCTTATCTTTTGGATTCCATCCTTAGTAGGTGTGGTAAGGCTAGATCAAAGCCTATTACACCCAAACTTGAACCAAAACCCCATCCACCAACACATGGAGGTTTCGGCCAAGAAAATCCATTTGAGCTAGGAAGCTCATTTGGTTTCCACCTCTTGGATCAATGATCCTCAAGTACATACAACACTAGATTAGGTTACATTACTCAAAAATTTGAAGTAAAACTCATGCTTTTCAACAAGGGTGGGTTCGGCGACTTTATACCCATATAGGTTAGAGAAATTTTTTGGTTACATGCTATTGGATAATGAAAGAGAATGATGAAACTAGATCATAGAAATTGATTTCACATTAAAAGGATTTTTCTATGATTTTCTAGAAATTTTTGAAGTTTATGAATCAAAGCTTTGATCTTCATGAATCAAGAGATGGAGATTGAAGTTACTACCTCCTAAATGATGAAACTTGGTGAGAAACCAACTAGAATCACTCAAAATCTTCAAGTTTCAAGATCAAACTTTGAAGATCTATGAAGAACACTTGAAGAACCAGAAGAAATGAAGAGAAAAGACTGAGATAGGAGAGAAAGAGGGGCTGCACAAAATTGGCCAAGGGTGAGGGAGAGAAATAGATATTTTCTCATCCATGGCAAACTTGTAAATACCTTAAGGACATTTTGGTAAATTCCTTAAAAGACCAGGGGCATAATTGTCATTCCCCCTATAAATATCTAGATGTTTTCTAGAAATGTAATGATGACATTGGTAAGTCACAGGGTCAAAAGTGTCATTTCGCCTAAGGACAGAATTGGAATTAAAACAAAAGGTCAAGGCCATTTTGGCCTTTTCGCGTCCAGATATTTTCTAAACGTCATCATTACAGTGGTGAGTCATGGCACACCTTCCTAGATGATGTGACTTCAACCTTATCCGTAGCGGGTTCCGAAAATCCCCTATTCAGCTCCGTTGTTCACCCGATTTAAGTTTTACGCCAGAATAACATATAACTATTTATTTATTTTGAAAATTTTCAAAAAAACCAATATCGTTGGAAATAAAATATAAAACCTAACTGTTTCGTTCATGGGTCAAAATTAGGTTTTCTGATCAGTAAAATCTTACTGTCAGTGAAAACGCAGATCGGGCTCAGCCCGAGCTTTTAACCCAAAATTTAACCATAGCTTTCTACGATAGCGTAGAGCATGACTATGGTCTTATATTATTTTAATTCATTCTCTAGACCCTCCAATAAAATACCAACACATAAATACTGTTGAATTAGTATTAGAGAGTTTGTAAAATCGGGGTGTTACACGATTTGAGTAGTGTTGTTCTAAGGGAGTTCCAGACGAACCCTACCGTTACCGCGAGGGAAATCAGAAACAAGATTCTAGATATTGAGGTGATAGTATCGGCGGCAATCATCTCCAATGCTACTAGTTGCGCTCAATCTAGGATAACGTATGATGATGATTGGGAAAATGACCTAGGAGGTCAAGAGGATATCAGAGGATGATTGCTGAGGATCATGTCTGACAAGCTTGTTAGTTCTAAGATGACTGACAAGGCTAGGGTCCATCAAATTCTCAACAAGTCCATTATCCACAAGGCAGGCTCAAAATATTCGGTCTCAAAGGCCCATCAGTTCAGCCTGGTTCATCTCTTGCTGGATAGGCAAGTAAACCTCCCCCATCTTCTCTTTGGAATATTCAAAGCCACCATTCAAAGGTCTAGAAAGAACACAACCATTCTCTATGCTGCTCTGCTGCCAAATATTTTTGAGAAGCATCTCATCTACACTGATCTGAAAATTCTGTCTCCAGAACGCAAGCTGAAACACTTTGGATTTCATGGGATTGAACGACTGATTCAAACTGTGTTCAACAAGCTTAGTCTCATAAAAATGAAGCTTGAGACTATCATTAGATTCTTGGAGGAGAAAGAGAAGAAGAAGAAAGCAGATCAGATGCAAGACAGATTCGTTGATCGTCCACTGGCCCCTGAGCAAGTTGGTTTAGTCGCTGAAAGCCAATCCTCAGTTCGTTCAATTGTTCCTTCCGTCCGACAGAAGCGGAAAAGAAAGCTAGTTCTTCAGATTGTGCAAGAAGAATATGATGATGATGATCTACTTATCTCCAAGGTGATCAAGGATCAGAAACAACAAGCTCCAGATGAAGCACCAAGTCCAAAGATAACTCTGAAAAGGCCAAGGACCAAGGACCCTGCGTCCATTCCTGGAGGTAATACTGAACACCTTTCTCCATCTGGTTCAATTATCATTCCTATAGTTGATCAACGTGCTGTGGTTGAAAGAATTGTCTCTGATTTTCAACAAAGTCTGGGCACCTCACCCTCACCCTTTCCCCAAACAGAAAACTCACCTCACCAATCACCAGAAAACTCACCTCACCTCACCTCACTTCTCACCACAAACCTCATCTCATCACTCACCTTCACTACATGATCCCATAACCTTATCCTCTCTTAATCAACACTTAGAGGTAGCCTCACAACGCTCATCACCACAGTCTGAACCTCAAGACTGGTTCACTCCTTGGGGTGATAAACCTTTCATAGCTTATGGAGCAAGTTACCCTACACCCAGATACCCAAGACAAACCATTCGATACATTGATCCCACCCACATAATAGAAAGTCAAATAGAAACTCTATCAGACGTTATACGAAAATGGCCACTTCTCTTTCGTAGACATCCAATTGCCCTTATCACAGAAATCCCACAACAACTATTCCCTCTACCAGAATATGAATATGAGCCTTCATCCCTTCCTACCCCAATCAATTATCTCCCTCACCCTTATCAACCCTCTAGTGAGCCCCTGCCTAGTGAACACTTTACTTCTAATGGACCACTGCTCGTCCATCTAGAACAAAAGATGTTTCCACTTCGAAAAATTTATCCAAATCTCATCATGAATAAAGCCTTCCAGTGGTGCCACTACAGTGCTGGACGCCACATCATTCCACCCTTTGAGCATAAGAGAGGCTAGAAAACCATTGAGGAACAAAGGTCAAGAACTTTTGGGTTACCAAAGTTCATCTTGGACAGAGACGTCAAGTTCATTCCTACACATCCCTCTGTCCTCAAAGAATATTCAGACGTAAGGGACTTATTTCAAAACTATGCCTGCAAGAGAGAGCTTCAGATGCCAAAGGAAGCAAAAATTGCTCATAATCTTCCAAAGAGTTTCTAGAAGAAATCTACAAAGACAAACCTGGGAGTTGTACCTCCACAAGCATGTCCTCGAATTCCAATGTTGGACATGAATAAGGATAAGGACGAAAGAAAAAGGCTATCCAAGGATGTGAATCCATACCCCTTAGCTTTCGACCCAATGTTTTGGAAGTGACCTCGCGATGACAAGTCAGTATTTCCAAGTATCATGAAGAAATAATCTTGGGAGCGTGGTGATCATGATGCAAGAACTTTCTTAGAAGGGCATATCTGGAGGTGCACAGCTGAAGCCTTATCATCTGGTCTGACAGAGGAAGATAAGTCTGAGACCCCCACCGTCTGAGCGAAGTACAGAATCTCAAATGTCACCTTCATGATCATGGACAATATCTTTGGGATTCCTCTTTACTGCACAACTATTGAGGAAGTTTGTGATACTCCATGGATTGAATCTCTTGATCCAATGCCTGCTGAAGTTGAGCCAACTGCTCTGCAAGAGCAAATAGGAAAGTCTAAGCATGATGTGTCTGATCATCCAAGCACTCAGCCTCTTCCTATTTCTATTGTTCACCCGGCTGATCCTTCTCCCTCTATGGCTCTCAGTGTTGTTTCTGACAATACAAACGCTAAGGCAACAAAGGCCACTACTGAAATCTCGGTCTCAACTGTTCCTCCAGAAATTCAAGATTTTGTTTAGAAATCCATCTCAGCCGCTCTTTAAGCAAACAACACAGAATTGCTATCAAAGATGGCTGCAATGATGTAGGGCTTCTTTCAACAGTCACCTAAACCTACTCCACCCCATCCCTCTTCTTCTTAGTTTATTTTCTTTATGTCTTTAAATTTTTTTTTTTAAGACAATGATGTTCTAACTTTACTTTTTGTCTAATGACAAAAAAAGGGAGAAAGAAAGGGAATTTGATTGAGAATTACTTATTAAAACACTTATGCATTCCATTCATATAAGTCTTATATTATTACATGTTTGCAGTTATAGAATTGAATGTTGTGATATGATATATATGCTCTGATACCTTATATGATTGACATATAATATCTGCTTATATTGTTATTCTTTACCTAAGTCAAATCCTTAAATGTTGATAAATGCTATCTTTGATAGAAGCTTTTTCTTAGGAGAAGCCTTCTGACTCTTTATGAAAAACTTTGTTCAATCAAATTTGGTATGTTTTATCATTATCAAAAAGGGGGATATTGTTGGAACCAAAGTGGTTATGGTTCATAACTCCTTAAGATTTTGATGTTAACAAAAGGCTAAATTAGGTGAAAAAAGATCTGTTATGGTCTAACAAGTTTATCCTGAGTGTGCATGTATATAAAGTCCAAGGACTTATCAGACTTTGAGTCTAATCGCACAATCCATCGTTCTGATGTAAATGATATATGGTCAAAGTCCTTTATGGACTAAGGTCTTCTTCAGAATCATAACTGAGTCCAAAGACTCATCAGATTAAAGTATACGCGTCTTTTAATTTAAGTCCGATGTAATTAATTAAATTTACTCTACTGCACCATGTTGAATGCGTGCCAATGTAAAAATTTAATAGTTTCAAACATATTATCTTCCATGTAAAAGGGTATTATCCCTTAAACAATACTTCTCTATAACTTAGTAGTTTCGCACGCATAAAGCCATTCTGTTCCTGACACATTGAAGTTAACTATCCCAACAAGGAAAGACAAAAGGCAACTTTTGGGTATAAGGAAAAGTTGTCAGTGCTACTTTCAACTATCATTCTCTGATAGTCTACCTTGCTTTTCAGAAGCTCCTCACAAGCTATCAGACTCAACGAATTTTTGCATTTAATGCTCATCACAACGGCTCTCTTGCCAACCATTGAAGAAACAAATTTACTAAAACGCTAAAGGCTATAAATACCTTCAACCTTGAAGAAGCAAAATGACAAACATAGAACTT
Organism: Ammopiptanthus mongolicus; assembly: GCA_039655645.1. Lineage (NCBI taxonomy): Eukaryota > Viridiplantae > Streptophyta > Magnoliopsida > Fabales > Fabaceae > Ammopiptanthus > Ammopiptanthus mongolicus. The sequence continues at coordinate 49,820,856 of CM077351.1, read as the reverse complement.
GAACTAAAATCTTACAAGCTAACAGACAATCAAGAAATCAAAGCAAATAAAAGCTCTTAAGCTTTCTCTGAGTTTTAATTTTCATACTACTCTCCGTGAAGAGTTGCTTTCAGAGTTATAGATCTTAAGTGTCGTACTCTCACACATAGTGAGTTTAGACTCAGTTTAAGAATCCTTTCTAAACTATCTTGGTTTAGCCTAGAGAGGCTTGTTTGTAAAAGAATACTTGTTGTTGCCTGAAGAGGTGTTGAATACTTGTGCCTGAAGAGGTGTAGAATACTTGTTGTAACAAGGTTTTGTTAAGTCTCCGTTTTTACTTAAAGTTCTGTTAAGGTTTTGATGAAACCAAACAAGATAAGTATGATTAAAATGAACCTTATGAACTTTGCTGATGATCTACTATAAGTGTTCAATACTTGTCTAATAGTGATCTTCGTACAAAAAGATGATTTGTGATCAATCACCAGAGTGTCTAAATCAAAGGAAATAATACATACGTCTTACATGCGTCTCCTCGAGCTTCAAGATAAGTGTCTAAGTGCAATCCTAAAGTCAACACTCACTAAAGGCAAAGTCTCAAGCCTCATGCACCTACATGATCATATGGTTCCACTAAGATCTTTCAAATGTCTGAACCAATGCACTAATTGAAGCATCCGCACTTCAAGCGTCTGAATCAGATAGCGCTCTTCAAATATCAAGCTTTTCTCATATTATCGCAGAAGCATCTAAAGGGTAGTCAAACCTCCCTTGCAATCAGAAGAGTGAAGCAGTTACTTTATCTAAGCGTCTGATAGATGCTCCTATAAAGTCATCTCTAAAGAAAACTTTGATTCAGGACAAGAAGCGTCTGTGCTCTATGCCAAAGTCAAGATAAAGATTCATCTCTCAAGGACCTCAGACGAATACATATATTTGAAAAGAATCATCCTTTATTTACTCGTTTGATCTACTTAAGCTATCAATTGACTTCAAGAATCATTTCATGAAGAAGGTTGCCAAAACAAATCCTTGCTTAGGACATTTTGTACTATCCAATATCAAGCTTCTATTGCGATGAGCTACATTATCCGACTATGCCTATCCTAAAAGCAGAAAGTGCTACAGAACAAATTCTTCCATCAGATCTAAAGGAAAAGCATCATAAGCGCAACTAATCATCACACACATCCCTGAAGAGTTTTTAGAAAAAGGTCTATGGATAAAAATGTCTTATCCAAAGGAAAGCATCTCAAAAGCTCAAAGTCAAATATCTGATAAAAGTTGTTTTTCAGAAATTAAGATAGCTCGTTTAAGAAGTCTACAAAAAGACCTTTTTCTGAGGCACCTACAACTTACATTAAAAAGGCAAAAAGCCTCATCTATCTGAAACAAAAGGTCTCTGCCATGATCTGAACATCTCCCTTCTCTGTTTAAAATGAGACCAACGTTTCTCTACATTTGATAGTGCATCTCAACAGATCTATTTTATCTCAACCGCCAGAATTTCAACGGATCTTTTGTTGAGAAGAATATAAATAGAGAACCTATAGAGGAAGAAAGAGAGCTTGAAGAATATAGAGAAGATAATGCACAAATATATGGGTATATGCTATATCGAGCTAAAAGGGAGAAAATGAGAAAATGAAGATGCATGGTAGATGAGAAACCTGAAGAACTGAAAATGCACAAATTAGTGTGTATCATTACCATTGCAGAAAACTGAGAAATGAAGATATTGTAATCTTCATCCCAATAGGAATTTTATCTCATCATAGTCATTCTATATTCACTCAAATGAGTGTTATGAGAGATTTTCTTTAGTTCTTATGAACTTCGTTATATATCCACTCTGTGAGTGTAGGAAGAACTTTTTCTTTGTACTTCATTGTAAATTCACTCTGTGAGTGTTGAGAGAATATTTCTATATATGTAACCTTCATTGAAATTCAGTGAACCTGAAGAGGCTAGGCAAAAGCAATCCTTGTTGAGCCTTGAGAGGCTAGGTTAAAAGATACTCAACATCCTGGAGAGGTCGGTTAAGAATAATATTCATTGACCCTGGAGAGACTATGTGTGTAAAGAATACTCAACGGCTTGAAGAGGTCGGTTATGAATTATACTTGAGCCTAGAGAGGCTATGTGTGCAAAGAATACTCAACGGCCTAGAGAGGTCGGCTAAGAATAATACTCGTTCAGCCTGGAGAGGCTATGTGTGCAAAGAATACTCGGCCTGAAGAGGTCGGCTACGAATAATACTGGACCTGAAGAGGCTAGGTGTGCAAATAATACTTGAACTTGGAGAGGCTAGGTGTGCAAAGAATACTAACTATAGTTATCTATTTTGATAATGAAATAAAACTCAATAAATACTGGGGATTGGACGTAGCTCATGGTTTTTATAAGTGAACCACGATAAATCGCTTGTGTCCTATCTTTTCTTCTTTTACATTTGATTATTTTCATTGTCTTTTACAATTACAATATTTATATTGTCCTGAAAGATTCCTTTATCTCTGTTGTTGATGCTTTGACTAATAGGGGACTGAATAAGTTTCTTTTAAAACAAAGCATCTTTATGTTTTAAACTCAACGTGCTTTATCAAGAATATATTCAGACGAGTCATGCATCTGATTATCTATCAAATGAGATACGTTTGCTGTAACACCCTGATTTTATTAATCTTTTTATTTAACTAGTATTAAGTAATTTTATTTTATTAGAGGGTCTAGAAAATTAAATAAATTATTCCGAGGCCATAGTCACGCTTTACACTATCGTAGGAAGCTATGGTTAAGTTTTGGGTCGAAAACTCAGACGGAGCCCGGTCTGCGTTTTTCCTTGACAGTAGTGCTTTACTACTATCGAGACCTAATTTGGACCCGTGAACGAGACAGTTAGTCTTAGAATCACTTTTCCTATATTTTCGAAAAAGTTCGTCTTGACGTTCGAAAATGAAAATAATATTATTATATTCAGGCCGATAATCGTTCTAGGAGACGATTCGAGCTATCTTAGGGTTTTTCGAGAACCTTGAGCCAATGATTTTCATACTAGAGCTATGATAAATCATTTGGGGACTCCTACAAGTGTCGTGAGGATTTTCAAAATATCGGGACGCGAAATGACCAAATTGCCCTTGGTCTTTTTACTAAATTACCTTTTTACCCTTTTACCTTTCTTAACTCTTAAGAAAGCTTAAGAAAATATCTAAATTTTCATGATCACCCTCACTTTCTCTCTCATAATTTCGAGCTCCCTCTCTCCTCTCTCACCTTCATCTTCTTCTTCTTCTTCCTTCTTTCTTCTTCTCCTCCATTTCTCTTTTCTTCCTCCATTTTCAACCTCATTTTCCTCAAGCTTCCTCAAGCTTTTTCAAGAAGGTTTGTGAAGCAAACTTGCTCCTCTCATGCTCCTCTATCACCTAGAAGGTATAGATTTCATTCTTGAACTCTCAATCTTTATTTTCTCCATTTATTTTCATGAATTTCAATTTCTAGATCTAAACTTCAAAAATCTCTAGAAAATTGTAGAAAAATCATTTTGAGACCAAACCAATTCCTATGAGCTAGTATTATCCCCTACTATCATAATCCAAGAGCTCGTAATGAAATAAAATCTCTAGCCTATTTATCTAAAAGGGGCCGAATGGGTGCTTAAGGGGAAAATGGGTTTTTGTTGTTCATTGTTCTTGATTTCACCTATTTCATCCCTTAATCATGTAATCCAAGGGATTAGGAGGCCAAATCAAACTCTCACCTAATTTTCATGGTGATGGCCGAAACCCTACTTTGTTGGCTTAAGGGGTTTTGGTTCAAATCTTTGATAATTGATCATTGATTATGCATTAGGTATACTTAAGGATCATTGATCCAAGAGTTGGTAGAATTTCAATATCCCTAGCCTATTTAATTAATTAAGGGCAGTAGCTAATCCTAGAGATTAGGTAGTTTATGGTTTCATTATTTTAATTTCTGGTTGTGTTTTACTGTATAGAATCCGACAGGACTCGAACGCTCGATCGCGCACTCGATTGACTGCTGCGGAGCCGCATTCGGAATCTCTCGGGACAATCACTAAGGTGGGGGAAAGAACCGCAATATCGTCGGGGAGGCAAGCTTTAAATAATATATATATTGATATGCGTAGGGCGACCCAAACCCTACTAGAGGTCGTTTGACCGTTAGGTTGATTTTACTGCATATTGAAGTTGTTTGTGCTGTGATTGGATATTTGGTATATTATATGTGATATGTGTATGATGTCTATTATATGCTATAGTTGATTAAATGTTATTTATTTAGAAGTTGATTTTTTTGTTGAATATATATTCTGACTGTTGATGTCTGTTGTGACTGCTGATGTCTGAGTAGAACTAGGCATTGATTTCTGATAAATCGGGTGATGAATGTGTGGTGAGAAAGTCGAGGTTATATATATATGTCGTAGTGCTCAACCTAGTGATATAGTTCATCTGATACCCGGTTAAGCCGGATGAAAGTTGGTCGTGGTTGCATATAAGTCGTGGTTGAGGCACTGAGTGTTAATCCTGAGATGAGTCAGTGAGATTCATCTTGCATAGTTGTTATTCATCACTGTGTTGGCATACGGGCGATTTCGATCTTACCTGCGGGGAGATGGTCGTACCGATTAGTTTGGCGTAGGGGCGATTTCGATCTTACCTGCGGGGGGATGGTCGTACCCGTTAGTCGAATTGTAGACGGACGGGCGCATATCTCGACCTAGCCTACGGGCAGGGGGATACGTCGTTACCGAAAGTTGAGTTGTTAACGAACGGGCGAATGCTCCGACCTAGCCTGCGGGCGGGGGAACATGTCGTTACCGTAAGTTGCGTTGTTGACGGGCGAATATTCCGACCTGGCCTGCGAGCGGGGAATATGTCGTATCCATGAGACGATTTGGGCCTGCGGGCTTTAGACCGAACCCTACCTTTATCGGGGTGGCATAGTGATGATTGGGACACCTTGATCCGTTGGGGATGTCGCGTCGTGATCGCGTCCATATAGTCGCTAGTTGCATGAGTGTGAGAGACAGTAGTTAAGGGAAAAATTATTCGAAAGTCGTTTGGTTGTAACTGTCGTGTTTGTGAGTGTGCTATCTGTATAGATTATTTATATTGCTGTTTTCCCATGTATGACATATTACTGTTTCTTATCCCCTATACTTTTCTATGTTGTATTTCTTTGTTCTCGACTGTACGAGAAGACCCTGAGGAGGAGTTTCCAGAGGAGATTGACGGAATACCGGTTGAGCCTGATGCCGACGGGAGAGCCTCAGATTCCAATGCTGGGGGACCTTGAGCGCCAAGAGACGAAGTCGGAGTGCATTTTGTTCTGATGTTGTGTTTTTAGTTTTTTATGTATTTCGTACTCTGAAGTACTTTATATTTGGTATCAGTGTTGTAGGCTCTACTGATGGAGCCAATACTATTATGTATATATACTTTTATTATGGTATCAGTATGTATTGTATGTTTTAATATTTCGGCAAATTTTATACTACTACGCTACGCTACAACTCTAATAATTATAAGTGTGGTCACCAATGGGACCTCCTAGGAAGGGGTTGTCTCATTTTGTGGTATCAGAGCAGTTTGATTCTTAATCAAGGACTGTTTGGGTTAGGTTGTGATTTCCGGCCCTGTCTAGTTGAACCCGCAATGGGTATTGACTATGCTTAGAAGTTGGGTAGAGCGTCCGATGTGCAGGTTATCGAGTGTGATAACTGCTTTAAGACTTATGATGTATATGCCTGGCTTTCTGTCTCGCAAGGAGAGACTTGGTTTCGCGAGGTGAGGTTGAAAGGCTGCATTTCATTACTCGGTCTGATCCTCTGGATCGTGAGGCGAGAATTGTTTCGCGTCGCGAGGCCGAGGGATTATATTTTTCTGCTGGGACTGATCCTCTGGCTCGCGAGGCGATCATCGTGTCGCGGGGCAAGTGTCTTTCCGATAAAGGAAACTCGCCAGTGTTTCCGATGTGGCCAAAGGGGTCACATAGCGCCAGAATGTACACAAGGGACGAGATACAACATAGGCGGGCAAGGCCCAATGATCAGAACCCAAGGAATAGGACAGCAAGCAGCGAGACCACAAGCCACCGGAAGGGTATTTACCATACGAGGAGTTGAATCCTCTCAATCCCCTGATCTGATACAAGGTATGTGTCTAGTGTCAGGTAAACTCTTATCTGTATTGTTTGACTCGGGAGCTACTCATTCTTTCATATCCTAAGAGTGTATGGATCATTTGAAGTTGCCTGACACTTTACTCCCCCATGACTTAACTGTTTCCACTCCTACCAGTAATTCCTTGACAACCATAACTGTCTGTTTAAATTGTCTTATTGTCATTGAGAATCGAACTTTTTCTGTTGATCTCATTTGCTTACCTATGCATCAACTTGATACAATTTTAGGCATGGATTGGCTTTCGGCTAACCATGTAGTGTTAGACTGTTCTAAAAAGACCTTATCTTTCCCTGAGCAATCTAGATTAATGCCTGCCAAGGATAGTAAGCTAGGTAGTAAATCTCAGAAACACGTGTTGCTACTCTCTATGGAAGCTAAGGAATCTCCTACGTTGGATTCGTTGCCTATAGTGCGGGAGTTTCCGGAAGTTTTCCCTGATGAATTTCTAGGTTTACCACCCAAAAGAGAGATAGAGTTCGCTATAGATCTCGTACCGAGAATTGGACCGATTTCGATAGCACCTTATCGAATGGCTCCAGCGGAGTTAACAGAGCTGAAAAAGCAATTGGATGACATGTTGGATAGGGAGTTTATAAGACCGAGCGCTTCACCATGGGGAGCGCCGGTGCTGTTCGTCAAAAAGAAGGATGGAAGTTCGAGGCTGTGCGTGGATTATCGACAGCTCAACAAGGCGACAGTTAAGAATAAGTATCCATTGCCTAGGATTGACGATTTGATGGACCAATTGAAAGGAGCTGTAATATTTTCGAAGATCGACTTAAGATCTGGTTATCACCTGATTCGAGTCAAGAGGGAGGATATACCAAAGACGGCGTTTAGGAGCCGGTATGGACACTACGAGTACCTGGTTATGCCTTTTGGCGTAACTAATGCTCTAGCAGTGTTCATGGATTACATGAACCGGATTTTCCGACCGTTCTTAGATAAGTTTGTTGTTGTGTTTATCAACGACATTCTTATTTATTCCTTTGATCGGGAAGAACATCAGAAACATCTTAGGATTGTGCTTCAAGTGTTAAAGGACCGACAACTTTATGCAAAGTTGTCCAAGTGTGAATTTTGGTTAGAAGAAGTACAATTCTTAGGTCATGTGATTAATCGTGATGGGATAGCTGTAGACCCAGCAAAGGTCGAAGCCGTAGTGCAGTGGGAAAGCCCTAAGTCGGTGAGTGAAATACGGAGTTTTCTGGGCTTAGCTGGCTATTACCCAAGGTTCATCGAAGGATTCTCGAAAATCGCGTTGCCAATGACGCAGTTGACAAGGAAGGGAATATCCTTTGATTGGATGGATGAATGTGAGAAGAGTTTTCAGGATCTGAAAAGGAGGTTGACTACGTCACCAGTATTGACGTTACCGGACTCTTCAGGACAGCTTGACATATACTGTGATGCGTCATACCAAGGATTAGGTTGTATCTTAATGCAAGACCGAAGAGTGGTAGCATATGCTTCACGACAGTTAAGAATTCATGAGAGGAATTATCCGACTCATGATTTAAAGCTAGCGGCCATAGTGTTTGCTTTAAAGATATGGCGACACTATTTGTATGGAGCTAAGTTTATAGTGTACAGTGACCATAAGAGCTTAAGGTATCTATTTGATCAGAAAGAGTTAAATATGCGGCAAAGGAGATGGATGGAATTCATAAAGGATTATGAATTCGATCTACAATACCATCCAGGAAAAGCGAATGTAGTAGCGGATGCGTTAAGTAGGAAATCCTTGCACGTATCTGCTATGATGGTGAAAGAGCTGGAACTGGTTGAATAGTTTAGAGATTTGAATCTAGGCATGGAAATATCTAGGGATAAGATACACCTAGGAATGGTCACAGTAACGAGTGACTTTTTGAAGATGATCAAGGAGAAGCAGGAGGTTGATCAGTATCTTCAGAAAGTAAAGGAACAAGTGACGGAAGGCAGAACTTTTGAGTTTAGGATGAATCAAGATGGAGTCTTGAGGTATGGAGATAGAATTTGTGTGCCAATGGATATAGAGTTAAGGAGAATGATCTTAGAGGAAGTGCACAAAAGTAGGTTGAGTTTTCATCCCGGAGCTACCAAGATGTACCAGGACTTAAAGAAAATGTTTTGGTGGCCCGGAATGAAGAAGGAGATAGCCAAGTATGTGTTGGCTTGCTTGGTGTGTCAGAAGGTGAAGATAGAACACTAAAAGCCAGCAGGACTGCTACAATCTTTAGATATCCCAGAATGGAAATGGGATGGAATATCTATGGATTTCGTGGTTGGTTTGCCAAGGACTAACAAGAGGCATGATGCCATTTGGATAATCGTTGATAGGTTAACGAAGTATGCTCACTTCCTACCTATTGGCGAAAGTTATACGTTGGAGAGGTTAACCCAAATCTACATCAAGGAAGTAGTAAGGTTGCACGGAGTGCCTTCTAGCATTGTTTCTGACAGGGACCCTAGATTTACATCTAGATTCTGGAAGAAATTACATGAGGCTTTGGGAACTAAGTTAAGGTTGAGTTCTGCTTATCATCCTCAGACGGATGGTCAGTCAGAGCGAAGACCTCTTAAGAACTTGTGTTTTGGAACACACGGGAAGTTGGGAGGAGTTCTTACCATTGATTGAGTTCACCTATAACAATAGTTTTCATTCAAGTATAGGTATGGCACCTTACGAAGTGTTGTACGGCAGGAAGTGTAGAACACCTTTATGTTGGTATGAGAATGGAGAAAGCCAAGTACTAGGACCGGAGGTAGTGCAACAGATGGTGGAACAAATCAAGAGGATATGGGAAAAGATGAAAATCGCACAGGACAGGCAGAAGAGTTACAGCGATAAGAGAAGAAGACCTTTAGAATTCTAGGAAGGAGACCATGTTTTTATGAGAGTGACTCCAAGAACTGGAATCGGCAGGGCAATAAAATCTAGAAAGCTAACTCCTAGGTTCATTGGACCTTTTCAAATTCTTCGCCGAATTGGTCCTGTGGCCTATCACATCGCTTTACCCCCAAACTTATCCAACCTTCATGACGTCTTTCATATCTCTCAGTTGAGAAAGTACTACCCCGATCCATCACACATCTTAGAACCAGAGTCAATACAATTAAGAGATAACCTTGAGTATGAAGCTCTACCTGTAAGGATCGCGGATAGAAGGATTAAGGAACTCCGAGGTAAACATATTCCGTTGGTCAAGATCATATGGGATGAAGCTACCGGAGATGCCACCTGGGAACGCGAAGAGGACATGCAACGGCAATATCCAAGCCTATTTTAAAAAGGTACGTCGAATTTCGGGACGAAATTCTTTTTAAGGGGGTAGTAATGTAACACTCCGATTTTATTAATCTTTTTATTTAACTAGTATTAAGTAATTTTATTTTATTAGAGGGTCTAGAAAATTAAATAAATTATTCCGAGGCCATAGTCACACTCTACACTATCGTAAGAAGCTATGGTTAAGTTTTGGGTCGAAAACTCAGACGGAGCCCGGTCTGCGTTTTTCCTTGACAGTAGTGCTTTACTACTATCGAGACCTAATTTGGACCCGTGAACGAGACAGTTAGTCTTAGAATCACTTTTCCTATATTTTCGAAAAAGTTCGTCCTGACGTTCGAAAATGAAAATAATATTATTATATTCAGGCCGATAATCGTTCTAGGAGACGATTCGAGCTATCTTAGGGTTTTTCGAGAACCTTGAGCCAATGATTTTCATACTAGAGCTATGATAAATCATTTGGGTACTCCTACAAGTGTCGTGAGGATTTTCAAAATATCGGGACGCGAAATGACCAAATTGCCCTTGGTCTTTTTACTAAATTACCTTTTTACCCTTTTACCTTTCTTAACTCTTAAGAAAGCTTAAGAAAATATCTAAATTTTCATGATCACCCTCACTTTCTCTCTCATAATTTCGAGCTCCCTCTCTCCTCTCTCACCTTCATCTTCTTCTTCTTCTTCCTTCTTTCTTCTTCTCCTCCATTTCTCTTTTCTTCCTCCATTTTCAACCTCATTTTCCTCAAGCTTCCTCAAGCTTTTTCAAGAAGGTTTGTGAAGCAAAGTTGCTCCTCTCATCCTCCTCTATCACCTAGAAGGTATAGATTTCATTCTTGAACTCTCAATCTTTATTTTCTCCATTTATTTTCATGAATTTCAATTTCTAGATCTAAACTTCAAAAATCTCTAGAAAATTGTAGAAAAATCATTTTGAGACCAAACCAATTCCTATGAGCTAGTATTATCCCCTACTATCATAATCCAAGAGCTCGTAATGAAATAAAATCTCTAGCCTATTTATCTAAAAGGGGCCGAATGGGTGCTTAAGGGGAAAATGGGTTTTTGTTGTTCATTGTTCTTGATTTCACCTATTTCATCCCTTAATCATGTAATCCAAGGGATTAGGAGGCCAAATCAAACTCTCACCTAATTTTCATGGTGATGGCCGAAACCCTACTTTGTTGGCTTAAGGGGTTTTGGTTCAAATCTTTGATAATTGATCATTGATTATGCATTAGGTATACTTAAGGATCATTGATCCAAGAGTTGGTAGAATTTCAATATCCCTAGCCTATTTAATTAATTAAGGGCAGTAGCTAATCCTAGAGATTAGGTAGTTTATGGTTTCATTATTTTAATTTCTGGTTGTGTTTTACTGTATAGAATCCGACAGGACTCGAACGCTCGATCGCGCACTCGATTGACTGCTGCGGAGCCGCATTCGGAATCTCTCGGGACAATCACTAAGGTGGGGGAAAGAACCGCAATATCGTCGGGGAGGCAAGCTTTAAATAATATATATATTGATATGCGTAGGGCGACCCAAACCCTACTAGAGGTCGTTTGACCGTTAGGTTGATTTTACTGCATATTGAAGTTGTTTGTGCTGTGATTGGATATTTGGTATATTATATGTGATATGTGTATGATGTCTATTATATGCTATAGTTGATTAAATGTTATTTATTTAGAAGTTGATTTTTTTGTTGAATATATATTCTGACTGTTGATGTCTGTTGTGACTGCTGATGTCTGAGTAGAACTAGGCATTGATTTCTGATAAATCGGGTGATGAATGTGTGGTGAGAAAGTCGAGGTTATATATATATGTCGTAGTGCTCAACCTAGTGATATAGTTCATCTGATACCCGGTTAAGCCGGATGAAAGTTGGTCGTGGTTGCATATAAGTCGTGGTTGAGGCACTGAGTGTTAATCCTGAGATGAGTCAGTGAGATTCATCTTGCATAGTTGTTATTCATCACTGTGTTGGCATACGGGCGATTTCGATCTTACCTGCGGGGAGATGGTCGTACCGATTAGTTTGGCGTAGGGGCGATTTCGATCTTACCTGCGGGGGGATGGTCGTACCCGTTAGTCGAATTGTAGACGGACGGGCGCATATCTCGACCTAGCCTACGGGCAGGGGGATACGTCGTTACCGAAAGTTGAGTTGTTAACGAACGGGCGAATGCTCCGACCTAGCCTGCGGGCGGGGGAACATGTCGTTACCGTAAGTTGCGTTGTTGACGGGCGAATATTCCGACCTGGCCTGCGAGTGGGGAATATGTCGTATCCATGAGACGATTTGGGCCTGCGGGCTTTAGACCGAACCCTACCTTTATCGGGGTGGCATAGTGATGATTGGGACACCTTGATCCGTTGGGGATGTCGCGTCGTGATCGCGTCCATATAGTCGCTAGTTGCATGAGTGTGAGAGACAGTAGTTAAGGGAAAAATTATTCGAAAGTCGTTTGGTTGTAACTGTCGTGTTTGTGAGTGTGCTATCTGTATAGATTATTTATATTGCTGTTTTCCCATGTATGACATATTACTGTTTCTTATCCCCTATACTTTTCTATGTTGTATTTCTTTGTTCTCGACTGTACGAGAAGACCCTGAGGATGAGTTTCCAGAGGAGATTGACGGAATACCGGTTGAGCCTGATGCCGGCAGGAGAGCCTCAGATTTCAATGCTTGGGGACCTTGAGCGCCAAGAGACGAAGTCGGAGTGCATTTTGTTCTGATGTTGTGTTTTTAGTTTTTATGTATTTCGTACTCTGAAGTACTTTATATTTGGTATCAGTGTTGTAGGCTCTACTGATGGAGCCAATACTATTATGTATATATACTTTTATTATGGTATCAGTATGTATTGTATGTTTTAATATTTCCGCAAATTTTATACTACTACGCTACGCTATAACTCTAATAATTATAAGTGTGGTCACCAATGGGACCTCTTAGGAAGGGGTTGTCTCATTTGCGAAATGTTTTTATGTAACTACTATTCAACCCCCTCTAGTTTTGCTTTTTGTACTTTCAATTGGTATCAGAGCCAGGTTTCTGTGTGGAGGAAAGACACTGTCAAAACAAACAGAAATCAGCAGGCAAATCAACAAGAAAATAAAGACTCAGGATGTCAGATACGTTTAAGGAATCTTTCTAAAGGCACTTAGCAATAAATGCTCGTGTTTCTTAAAGAAGGAAAATCTAGGTTTCCGAACCTTAAACATTAAGATGATAAGACACATCATCTTCAAAGAAATCAGTTCAAGAAAGCAACAGAAGATATTATTCTTCTTTATCTGGCCAATTAAAATCCAGTCAAAGCCTGTCTCTGCAATAAGTTATTATCTACAACTTACTTCGGTAAAGTATTCTCTTTACTTCATACATTGCAAAAATTTAAATTTGTCTTTAAATCAAAAAAATGTGTCTATTTGAAATGTCTAATTTCCTTATATACATTTCTTAAATAGTTTTGTCTAAAAGACTGAGACTTGAGTACATCTTTGCCTTTGGGTATGTCTAATAGAATTAATTGTAGATGTGAAAGCGTCTTCCATTTCCCAATGTCACGCGCCTCTCAAAAGTGTCGCCTTTTCAATCATGTCTTTTCATATGTCATCTGCTCATCTTCTTCGAAGCTCTTACAATCTCTAAATCTCCTCTTTCGAAGCACGAAGAAAATAGTATGTCATCTCTCTTTTGCAAATCACTTCTCTTGAGCCCTAATCCTTCTCCTAAACAATCTTCTCTCTGTCATGGCATCTGAAAACTCATCTTCTATCTCTTCTTCGGATATATTGGCAGGAAAAATGATAAATAATTTTTAACTCTGAAGAAGAAGTGTGGACATTATGGAAGAAATCCAAGGTGCTGGGTGGATAAATTTCTTCAACTTAAGGGAAGATATTTATCCCTCTGAAGTTCAAAGTTTCTAGTCGACTGCTCTGGTTTCAACAGAAGAGAATGCAACTTCGTTTATCATTGGTGAAGTTAGTGAAGATCTCTTGGCTATCTCTGAAAAAGCCCTAGCGAATGTAACAGGATGCTCAAAAGATGGAATAAGGTACAGACGGAATTGGGAAATTTCTGTTGGGGTAGTTGCTGTCAACACTACTCTGTATGGATGTCCAAACCCTGATAACCTTTATGCGTCCTATATGATCTTAAAGTGTCACCATTTGCAAGTCATTATAAGCTATTGTGTTTTGCTTAGAAAAGGGGCAAGCGCTTTATGAGTCCAATGGATAGATTTGCCATCTACCATTTGATTCACAAAGTGAAGACAAGTCTACCAAACTTGATCTTCAAGTACACGGAGAGGTTTCACTCTGAAAAGAAAATGTACTTCCCAATATGATTTTAATCTCAAAGCTTTTAAGATATAATGACTATGCAATAGATGATTCTGATGTCATCCAAAGTTCCTGTCTTGGCATAAAATCTTTTGGGGTAACAAATCCTAAAGCCCATATAGAAGTTGGGATGGTTAAAAACCCTATGGAAGAACTGTCTCTTAAGTATCTTTTAGAGTTCATTTGTTGGTCTGACGAAGAACGTGAGTCTGAACAAGCACCCACTCAAATAGAGTCATCATCAAGGAAAAGAACAAGTGAAGAAAATGAGTCTGGAAATTTTGGAGAAAGAACTCTGAGCCATGCATCAATTCAGGGGGCCCTACATTCTTTGGGTTTATCCCAAGAAGACTCAGAACAGGATGCTCCTCTAAAAGGAAGAACCCTGAAGATCGTGAGGAAGCAGTCCACTCTAAAAGATCAAAAGTGGTTGTTGAGAACAAAAAATTCTGAGGAAAACAGAAGAAAAGAAATAAGGATCTCTAAACATACATCTCTCCTTGGACCAAGGGAATGTGTAAGATCAGGAAGATCACTGTTGTTGAAAGCATGTACAAGGTATCAATAAATAACAATTGAAGTTGAAGAAAGGATGATGAGTTTCTACCATAATTCATATCTTAGGGGTTCATTTGAAAGACAAACCTTTTCTCTGGTTGAACACCTCCCTTATCTTATTTTTATCCAATCATCTAATACATGTGTTTTCACAAATCTCGACCCCTTCATAATAGTTGTGTCAGGATTAGATGTGTCTCCAAACTCTATCTTTGACTCCATTAATTCATTTACTGGCTTCAGACACACACACTCCTCCTACCATAGAAAAATCTCCTCTGCTCTCCTGATAAGATCAAACCCCTTGCTACATGCATTTGGTCATCTGCTTGAGGATTTTCCCTACATCATCTCTACACCCAAACCTATTCTCAACTCCTCTCCTTCTCAAGAAGTTGGTCCCTCTTCTACCACTCCTGCGACTTCTACAATCCCTCCTTTCTCTGACCAAAATCAGTTGATTGCTATTGATGCCTTTGCCAGAGCAAAAATCTCATCTTTGAATGGCAAATTGGATAGCATAGAAGCTGTGCTTAAGGAACTGCTACGAAGAACATAGGACTCAAATTTTTTTTTCATGTTTTGTTTGACAAGGATGTACAATGACCTGTCGATGATGGTCTATCTAATTATAAGACTGAATGAAAGCAACTTTTTGTGTCTATTATCTAAGTATCTATTCTGTTGATTCTATCTATTCATTTTCTCTGCATTATTTCCTCTTTGTTGATAACAAAAGAGGGAGAAAGACTATATGCTTAAATGAATAGACTCTAAATGTGAATAAATTTCCTACTTGATAATAAGATCAAAATACATTATACATTTATATGTGCTTAAATGTCTGATGTTATCAAACTACTTTACACGTCTATATCTTTATTGTGCAAAGTTCATTTAATCATAAGGATTGTTTGTCATCATCAAAAAGGGAGAGAATGTTAAGTCTCCATTTTTCCTTAAAGTTATGCTAAGGTTTTGATGAAACCAAACAAGATAAATATGATTAAAATGAACCTTATGAACTTTGCTAATGATCTACTTTAAGTGTGCAATACTTGGCTAATAGTTATCTTCATACAAAAAGCTGATTTGTGATCAATCAGAAGAACGTCTAAATCAAAGGAAATAAGACATAAGTCTTACAGCATTTGCGTCTCCTCAAGCTTCAAGATAAACGTCTAAGCACAATCTTAAAGTCAACACTCACTAAAGACAAAGTCTCAAGACTCGCGCACCTACCTGATCACATATTTCCACTAAGATCATTCAAATGCCTGAACCAATTCACTAATGGAAGCATTTGCACTTCAAGCGTCTGAATCGGATAACGTGAAGGAACCTGTTTGAAACACAAGAAGGGGGTTGAATTGTGTTTCTTAAGATTTTAAAACCTTTTCGCAAGCAGATATACAGTTTTCGCAAGGTTGGACGATAACACGTTTAAAGACAAAGAAAGCTCTTCCAAACACCGAGTTGGACGCTAATTCAGTTTGACAAAGATAAGCAAAGAGCGCAATGAAAAAGCAATTCAATCCCAGAAGTTTAGTTAGATAATAAACTAAAGTAAAGATAAGGGAAAGAAAAGAACATAGAGATATTATCCTGGTTCACTCTTCACCAAAGAGCTACGTCCAGTGCACTCGACTTGAGAGCTTTATCCACTATAACAAAAACCCTTTGTTACAAGTATTCAACACCTCTTCAGGCAAGTATTCTCAACCTCTTCAAGTTCTCTAAGTATTCTTTTACAGACAAGCCTCTTCAGGCTCAACCAACTAAGATTTTGAAAAAGATTGTGTTCTACTAACTCACTAATTGTGAGAATTCGAAACAAAAGCTTAGAACTCTTGAAATAAAACCCTACGCAGAGAGTGATATGAAAGTTTAAGAACAGAGTAAGCTTGTAATAAGAGTTTTCTCTAGATAGCTTGTGTTTTCTTGTATGCTTGTATTTTGCTCAAGTTCGGTAACGTTGCATCTTCAAGGGGTGGAGGTATTTATAGCCTTTTGGTTTTGAGCAACCTTCAGTCTTCAACAGATGGAAAAGGATCCATTCTGATCATGCATTAAATGCTTTGGTCCGTTGAGTCTGATAACCTCTTTGAAGCTTCTGATCAGCAAAGTAGATTATTAGGTTTGATAGCTAGAAACGGGACTGACATATCCTCTTTGTACTCGAAAGTTGCCTTTTGTCTTTCTTAAAGAAGAAGGTCAACTTCTTTATGTGTCAGGGACAGTCTGGCTTTTACTTTTATGTTTAAACGAGTATTACAAGGAATGTTTGTCTGAAGGATACAAGCTTTTTACAGAGAATAATAAATTCAAATGCTTTACAAAGTTATATACGTTAAATAAATAAAGCACTATCGGAAGAGTCTTTGGACTCAGGATACTATTGATTACACTTATGAATGTCCAGACAGAGTAAGACGTAAGACACTTGTAGGTTGGACGAGTTAAAGTCTTTGGACTTAGATAGTCTTTGGACTTAGATGAATTTTATCTAGCACACTTAAGATAAAGCGTTAGTCCAAAGAAATCTTTGTTCTTCTTAAATTAGTCCTTTGTTAACATCAAAACTTAAGGGATTACTTGGACCATAACCCCTTTTTTTCCAACAATCTCCCCCTTTTTGATGATGACAAAACATACTAATTTGATTGAACAAAGAGTCCTAGAGAGCTGAAAAACTCCCCCTAAGACAAATATTTTAAATAATTAAAGCATGTAAGACAGAGCATTCAAGCATATAAAACAGAGACATGTTTATAACAAGCAATCAAGATATATTAAGACTTAATGTTTTAACTTCAATAAACCTTTTCTCCTCCTTTTTTTAAATTCAAATGCTTTACAAAGTTATATACGTTAAATAAATAAAGCACTATCGGAAGAGTCTTTGGACTCAGGATACTATTGATTACACTTATGAACGTCCAGACAGAGTAAGACGTAAGACACTTGTAGGTTGGACGAGTTAAAGTCTTTGGACTTAGATAGTCTTTGAACTTAGATGAATTTTATCCTTCACACTTAAGATAAAGCGTTAGTCCACAAGAAATCTTTGTTCTTCTTAAATTAGTCTTTTGTTAACATCAAAACTTAAGGGATTACTTGGACCATAACCCCTTTTTTTCCAACAATCTCCCCCTTTTTGATGATGACAAAACATACTAATTTGATTCAACAAAGAGTCCTAGAGAGCTGAAAAGCTCCCCCTAAGGCAAATATTTTAAATAATTAAAGCATGTAAGACAGAGCATTCAAGCATATAAAACAGAGACATGTTTATAACAAGCAATCAAGATATATTAAGACTTAATGTTTTAACTTCAATAAACCTTTTCTCCCCCTTTTTGTCATCAGACAAAGGAGATAGAAACACATCATAGTCAGTGTTTTTGAAATAAAACTAAAGACAGTTTTAAGAAGGAGGAGGAGGAGGTTTGGGAATGAAATTTTGAAACATAGCCGCAATTTGCTGAAGAAGCACCGCGTTGTTTGCTTCGATAGACCGTTGGACGAACTCTTGAAACTCCGGAGGAATAACAGAGGCAGAACTTTCAGCTGTGGCCCTCGTTGCATCCATATCTCGTTGATTAGGAACTACATTGAGAGCCTGAGAAGGAAATGGATCAGCAGGATGGACCACTGAGAGAGGGATAGGTTGAGACTTAGACGGGGCTGAGTCTGCAACTTGTTCCACGTCCTCAGCATGAGTTTCAGAGGACAGGTCCTCATAAATGGTCTCGGTGTCCCCAGAGTCTTCAGGAATAACCGGCTTTGTAGGGGCAGGTGGAGGAGCTTCAGAATCAGTGACAGGTTTGGTTGGAGGTGGAAGCACATCGAGTATGATCTCAGCATCATCATACTTGTTTTCTCTCCATCTGGGAGCAGGTGGAGGCAGCACATCTCTAGGATACAAAAGTACCCCAAAGATATCGTCTATGATCATGAAGTCAGCATCATAGACTCGATACTGTCTTGGGTAGGCATGAATCTTTTCTTTCTCCTCAATTGACAGACCAGGCGATGATGCTTCTTGAGAGCATCTCCAAACGTGGTTTTCCCAGTAGACCTTTGCATCCGGGTCATATCTGAATCTGGGGTCCTTCTTCTAGATGTGAGCTAGAGCCACTGAGTCATCTCGAGGTCTCTTCCAAAAGAGAGGATCAAAGAGATTTCTGTAAGGCAGTGTCCATGTCTCAAGCTTTTTGCGAAGGTCCTTATTCTTGTTTGGATCTAGAATTGGAATCCTTGGACAAGCTTGAGGAGGAACAACTCCTACTCTTGTATCTGAAGTCCTTGACCAAAACTTCATGGGAAGGTTGTGATGAATCTTGGCTTCTCGAGACATATCACACTCTTTGCGCACAACATAGTAGGGAAGAAAGTCGCGAACATCATAATACTCTTTCCAGGCTGTTGGATAGCTTGGAATAAATTTGAAGTCTTGATCAAGAAAGATGTTGGTCAGACCATACGTCCTTGATCGCTTCTCGTATTCTGTTTTGCAGCCTTTCTTCTTCTCATTGAGAAGGGTTACATGCCGTTTGACGTTGTAGTGGCACCATTGGAACACCTTATCCTTGATGAGATTATGATAGACTTTCCTTGGAGGAAATTGCTTTTTCTCAAGACAGACGACCAAAGGTCCAAGAGCAGTGTAGAGATGAGTTGCCAAAGTTTCAATGGAAGTGTGAGGGATGGGGTAGTAGCCATATTCAGGGGGTGGTCCAGAGGGGTTTGGAGGTGGTGTGGAGGGTTTTTCGTATTGGTATTCTAGTGGTGGTATAGGGCTTTTGGGATGTTGAGATGTAGAAGGGGATGAATGTCTAAGGAAAAGGACAGGGAACCTTCGTTGGATGTCAGCCCAGTTGGAGCTTTCGTTTTTGAAGGTAATTCGTGGAATGTGTCTATATTTTCTTTTTCGGTAGATCATTATAAGGTAGGGTGCACCATAAGGTTGGAAGCGGTGATCTCCCCATGGTGTGAACCAGTCTTCGGGTTCGGTTGGTGAGGTAAGGGTTTGTGTTTGAGGTAAGGTGGGGGGTTGAAAGGGTTGTGGATGGTTGAGAGTTTAGGGTTAAGTCTTCAATCTCAAAAGATTGATCAACAGCAGAAGCAATAACTGAACTAGAGTGAGGTTCAATATTACCTTTTGCCTTGGCTCTTGCAGTTCTTGTCCTTGTTGAGACAGGTTTGGTCATAGGTGCTTCAGAGGAGGGCTCCAACCTTGGACCTTCGATTGCCCTGGAGATGGGCCGATCATTCTCATCGTCCTCATCAATGGGAGCTAGAATCAGCTTACTCTTTCTAGAGGGTTGGACGGTGAGCTTTGGACGAGCAAGTGGAGTCCTAGCTGTTGGACGAGCAGGCTCGGTTGAGCATCCAGCAAAGACAAGTTGTTCAGAAGCTTCAACTGATTCTTGCGTCTGAGCGCCTTTCATCTTACCTTCAGGCTTGGACTTCTTGAAATAGTCCAATTGCGTCATCACCAAGCTCTGCCTACTGAACTCAGGTTGATGCAAGCATTCAATACCATGAATACCATAGTATTTTGTCTTTCGTTCTGGAGCCAGATTTTTGAGGTCATCATACACCATGTGCTTTTCAAAAATCTTTGAGAGAAGGGCAGCATAGATGATTGATGTGTTCTTCCCAGAACCTTCAATGGCATATTTGAAGAATGTGAAGAGAAGGTGTGGTAGATTTATGTGCCTCTCCAGAATCAGATGAACAAGACAGAATTGATGAGCCTTTGAGACATTATCCTTCGACCCAGCTTTGTGAAGGATGGACTTGTTCAGAATCTGATGAAGAACCCTAGCCTTGTCAGTCATCCTTGAGGCTATGAGTTTGTCAGATGAGTTCTTTAGAAGACAGTCTCTAATGGTGTTAGTACCACCAATTTCTTCCTCCCATTTATCTTCACAAGTGATCCCAGATTGAGCGCACCCAATCGCATTTGAGATAGTTGCTTCTGACACTATCACCTCGGTGTCAAGCACGTTATTGCTTATTTCCCTTGCAGCAATACTAGGGTTTGTCCAGAACTCCCTAACTAGAGCAGGGTAGATGATAGGAGTACCTTCGAAGAAACTCGACCATCCAGCAGTGTGGATGTTTAGGAAAACATCTATCCTATTATCAGCCAAAAAATGTAGATTGAACTTAAACTCCACCAGAACATCAGCGGTCTAAGCATTAAAGGTCTTTCCTTTGCTCTTAGCAGCAGCAGATGAAGCAGCCATTGTTTCAGAAAAGAGGTTTTTGAAAGAAGGGATTTTCGTAAATAGGGGTTTTTCAGAGAAGAAGATTGAAGATGAAAAATTTCGTAAAGGTTTGATTTTTTAACAAGCTTTAGGTTTTAAAGGGAAGAGGAAAACCTTTCGTATTTTCAAAGAGAGATAAAGAGAGAGAGAAGCAACGTGCATTAAATGTCTAACTCACGTTTCAGACCTTGAAACTGTAAAAAGCATTTTTGAAATAAATAGAAAACAAAAATTGAATCAGTTAAGGGAATGAGAATTTATATTTCATTCGACAAAGATTGAGTTTAATTAATATATTAGACGAGCAAGCAGTATGTATTGGACGAGCATACATTGGATTTAATGCAAGTATTAGACGCATGCATTGGACTCTCAGTCAATCATTGAAATGCATGTTCAGATATTTTCTTATGAATGTGAACCTATCTTCAGCTAATGGTTTGGGGAAGGTCTGCCCATTGATGGTCATCATCAACAAATTGACTATCAATTGTCCCTTTTTGCACATAGTATCTAATGAAATGATGCTTTATTTCTATATGCTTTGCTCTAGAATGCAGTGTGGGGTTTTTTGACAAGTTGATGGCAGCAATATTATCACACATGATTGGAATGTTACTTACAAACACGTTGTAGTCTTCCAACTGATGTTTAATCCATAGTAGTTGTGAGCAGCAACTGGCAGTAGCAATGTACTCAGCTTCAACAGTTGATAGAGAAATTGTGCTTTGCCTTTTGCTTGACCAAGAGACCAGATTAGCTCCAATGAAGTGACAACCTCCACTGGAGCTTTTTCTTTCTATTCTGTCTCCAGCATAGTCAGCATCACAGAATCCAACTAATCTGTATTCATCAAATTTCTTATACAACAGACCCAAATTAGTAGAACCTTTGAGATATCTAAAGATTCTCTTTACTGCTGAGAGATGAGACTCTCTTGGAACAGATTGAAATCGAGCATATAAACTGACACTAAACATGATATCTAGTTTAGACGCTGTTAGATATAAGAGGGAACCAAGCATACCTCTGTATACCTTTTGGTCTACCTTTTTATCTTTATCATCCTTGTTTAGAACGGAAGTTGGATGCATTGGAGTGTTCATAGGTTTGCAATCGTCCAACTTGAAGCATTTCAAAAGCTCCTTTGTGTACTTCGTCTGATGAATGTACACTCCGTCTGTTGTTTGTTTGCTTGAAGTCTGAGGAAGAATTTTAGTTCTCCCATCATGCTCATTTCAAATTCCCTTTGCATTAAGTCAGAAAACTCTTGACAAAGAGATTCATCAGTTGCACCAAATATAATATCATCAACGTAAATTTGAGCAACAATAAAATCCTTTTTATTTATTTTTCTAAACAGAGTTGTGTCCACTTTTCCTCTTGAGAAACCATTCTCCCTTAGGAAAGTGTTGAGTCTCTCATACCAAGCTCTAGGAGCTTGTTTGAGTCCATATAAAGCTTTCTTAAGCTTATATACATGCTCAGAACGGTTTTGATCTTCAAAACCAGGTGTTTGAACAACATATACTTCTTCATTAGTGAAACCATTTAAGAAAGCACTTTTTACATCCATTTGATAAAGCATGATGTTATGATGTGTAGCATATGAAAGTAAAATGCGTATGGCTTCTAATCTAGCTACTGGAGCAAAAGTTTCAGTGTAGTCAATACTTTCCTCTTGAGAGTAGCCTTGAGCAACTAACCTTGCTTTATTCCTTACAACTTTGCCATCCTCGTCCAGCTTGTTGCGATAAACCCACTTGGTTCCAATAACAGACTTATCTTTAGGTAAGGAGACCAGCGTCCAAACGACACTACGTTAGAACTGGTTGAGCTCCTCTTGCATAGCGAGGATCCAATACTCATCCATTAAGGCCTCGTCCACAGACTTTGGTTCCAATTCAGAGATGAAGGCTGAGTCAGCTTGCTCTCTGAAGGTTGACCTAGTCTGGACTTTATCATTTGGTTTGCCCATGATTTGATCCTCAGGGTGATAAGTCCTGAATTGCCACGAACGAGGGGTGTTATCTACTTGCTGAGACGATGAAGCGTCCTATAATGCGTCTGATGCTTCGTCTTTGTTAGTTATTGGACGATCTTTTATATCGTTTAGATTTAGATATGCAAAAGAATCATCTAGCTCTGATAATCTCTTATCAGGCTGTTTGTCATCAAACTTAACATGAATGGATTCTTCAACAATCAATGTTCTAGAGTTATAGACTCTAAAAGCTTTGGACATTTCAAGTATCCTAACAACATTCCATTATCTACTTTGGCATCAAACTTACCAAGTTGATCCTTAGTATTTAAAATAAAACATTAACATCCGAAGGGATGGAAATAAAAAATGTTGGGTTTGCGTCCTTTCCATAATTCATAATGAGTCTTATTCAAGATTGATCCTATGTATATTCTGTTTTGAATGTAGCAGGCAGTATTTATAGCTTTAGCCCAGAAGTGCTTAGGGATAGAATTATCACTGAGCATTGCCCTGGCCATCTCTTGAAGAGATCGGTTCTTTCTCTCAACAACACCATTCTGTTATGGTGTTCTAGGGGCAGAGAAATTGTGATGAATACCATTTTCATCACAAAACCTTTGGAAAAGCTCATTTTCAAATTCGCCTCCATGAACACTTCTGATTGAGCTTATAGATATGCCTTTTTCATTCTGGACGCACTTATAGAATATAATAAAGACCTTGATAGACTCATCCTTGTGAGCAAGGAACTTAACCCATGTCCATCTACTATAGTCGTCTACTATGACAAGCCCATATTTCTTACCACTGACAGACGCAGTCCTTGTTGGACCAAACAAATCAAGATGCAACAATTCTAGTGGTCTTGAAGTACTAACAATGTTCTTGGACTCAAAAGAGTTCTTAACTTGTTTTCCTTTTTGACACGCGTCACAGAGAACGTCCGATCTATACACGATCTTTGGTAGGCCTCTTATGAGGTTATGCTTGTTCAGTCTTGAGATTAATCTCAGACTTGCATGACCAAGTCTTTTGTGCCAGATCTATCTCTCATCTTCAACAGACACTAGACATGATACACTCTGATTTGAGAGTTCCCCCAAGTTAATCTTATACAGATTATTTTGCTTCTTGGCAGTGAACAAGATGGACCCATCAGGGTTCTTGACTATACATTCACCTTTATTGAAAGAAACATCAGACCCACTGTCACATAATTGACTTATGCTAAGTAAGTTGTGTTTTAACCCTTCAACCAGAAGTACATTATCAATAGAGGAAAGAGGATGCTTACCAATCTTACCAATTCCTACTATCTTTCCTTTCTGGTTGCCTCCAAAGATGACCCAACCACCAGTCTTCTCACGTAGTTCTTGGAACATACACTTTTCTCCTATCATGTGACGTGAGCATCCACTGTCCAAGTACTAGGACTGGGGTCTTTTTTGTGTTGCTAAGCAAATCTGCAATAGGGATGATCATGTTCTTAGGTACCCAGATAGACTTGGGTCCTTTTGGGTTAGTTTGCGGTCTTCCTCCATATATTTTGGTTTTCTTTTTGTATATGCATTTTGAAGAGATGTGACCACTCTTTCCACAGATTTTACAATAAGTACTGGATGCATGCAGTTTGTTTTCTTTTTATTTTCCATAAGATGAAAAAGCCTTATGATGTTTATTTGACCTTGATATTTTCTAAGAAGCTCCTTATTTCTCAGAGTCATAGCCTAGGCCAAACTTATCGTGAGGTGATCTTGAATACCTCAATATCGTGTCTAGATTTTCTGAACCTCCAACAAGCTTAGATACGCTTCTGGTTAGGTCAGATACCTCTTGTTTTAGTCTAGTTACCTCGTGAGGTTCACTGGACTCAGAGGTGAGTTTGTTAGTTAGATTGACATTCTCAGCTTTTCAGCTTGTTGTTTTCATCGACAAGCTGCTCATTTTGTTTGTTGGACTCTTCCAACTCTTTATTGACTATTGAAAATCTTCTTTTAAGCATGATGTATTGATGATGCAATAAAGAGGAATTATTTAGCAATTCATCATATGCTTCTTGAAGAGATTTAGAAACAGATACCTCATCTTTTTCTGATTCAGCGTCCAATGAAGTTTTTGCCATCAAACACAAATTTGAGGCAAACGGACTTTGTAGATTGAACAGTTGTTCTAACGCATCCAGCTTCTCCTTGGCAGTTTGGAGATGCAGGACCATCTCAATTCTCGTCCGATCAAGAGCGTTGGTGAGACACCAATTAGCATGAGCATTCAGTGAATACCGTCTGATGTCCTCATTCGTCCAATCTACTTCAGGTTTGGACGCTGTTGATCCGTCCTCAAGAGTAACCATTGGACCATGATCTCCATCAGTGAATACATTCCATAACTCATAATTTTGAGCTTGGACGTATATTTGGAAAATCGATTTCCAATAAGGATAGTCTGTTCCCTTAAATATAGGTGGAACATTCCATCCTCTTTCAGAGGTAGCTTCCTAGATTCTTTCTTCAGGAACAACAATTTGTTCATCGTCTGAAGAGTCTTCGTTTTGGTCATTGGACCACAAGCATAAGTTAGCCTCCTCATTTGTTACTTCTTCCTTTTCTTCTTCAAACAAGTTTAAATCCTCCCAAGTCGCCATGAAATTCTTCTTCTTCTTTTTGAAGAACTTCTTTTTGTCCCTTAACATAGGGCAATCAGCTTTGAAGTGACCTAGTTTGTTGCACTCGAAACAGACCAGTTGACTTTTGTCTTTGGGTTCAGCGTGATCTTTGAAGTTTTTCTTTTGGAATGGTCTCCTCTTCATTCCATTTTTCTTTTTCCACATATTTTGAATTTTTCTGAAGATGAAAGATACCTCCTCGTCGTCTGATATATCATCATCAGACTGATCAGCATCATCACTGGACTCATCAGCTTTTAGAGCTTTTGAGTTGTTGGACTTATGAGCTTTCAAGGCAATCCCTTCGTTTTTCATTCCAGGATTGTCAAGATCAAGCTCTTGCTCATGAACTTGAAGCGTTCCAACCAGATCATTCAGAGTCAAAGTAGAGAGATCTTTGGCCTGGGTGATTGCAGTAACGAGTGGTCTCCATTTCCTAGGTAGGCTCCTAAGAATTTTGGTGACATTCTCCTTCAGCAATGGTTAATAGTTCATACTGGCCAACCAGCATGATGATTTTAGAGTCTTTCACATTGGTTGTCCCCTCATGGAGATTTGACAAGGTGTCCCATATTTGTTTAGCTGATTCACATGAGTGAATCTTCTGGAATTCATCAGGGCTGAGAGCACACATTAAAGCATATCTTGCTTTATGGTTTTGTTCCATCCTAGCTCGCTCAATATCAGTCCAGTCATCTTCTCCTTTGTTCGTCCCATCAGAGTTGAGACATATATTTGGACCATTTGTGATTCTGGCCTAGAGAGCGGAGTTTGTACTTAAGATGAAGCCTTTGAATCTTTCCTTCCAGTTCAGGTAGTGGGTTCTGTTGAAGAACGGAGGTCTGGTCATGGAAGTGCCTTCCATAACAGGTTGACTCCCACTTGGCATACCTGGTCCTAACATATTTGTTGTAGGATCTTTTTCTCTACACGGCTAAGTGCTCAACCCAGAGGCTGAACTCTGATACCAATTGAAGGAACCTGTTTGAAACACAAGAAGGGGGGTTGAATTGTGTTTCTTAAGATTTTAAAACCTTTTCGCAAGCAGATATATAGTTTTCGCAAGGTTGGACGATAACACGTTTAAAGACAAAGAAAGCTCTTCCAAACACCGAGTTGGACGCTAACTTAGTTTGACAAAGATAAGCAAAGAGCGCAATAAAAAAGCAATTCAATCCCAGAAGGTTAGTTAGATAATAAACTAAAGCAAAGATAAGGGAAAGAAAAGAACATAGAGATATTATCCTGGTTCACTCTTCACCAAAGAGCTACATCCAGTCCTCTCTACTTGAGAGCTTTATCCACTATAACAAAAACCCTTTGTTATAAGTATTCAACATCTCTTCAGGCAAGTATTCTCAACCTCTTCAAGTTCTCTAAGTATTCTTTTACAGGCAAGCCTCTTCAGGCTCAACCAACTAAGGTTTTGAAAAAGATTGTGTTCTACTAACTCACTAACTGTGAGAATTCGAAAATAAAGCTTAGAACTCTTGAAATAAAACTCTACGCAGAGAGTGATATGAAAGTTTAAGAACAGAGTAAGCTTGTTATAAGAGTTTTCTCTAGATAGCTTGTGTTTTCTTGTATGCTTGTATTTTGCTCAAGTTCGGTAACGTTGCATCTTTAAGGGGTGGAGGTATTTATAGCATTTTGGTTTTGAGCAACCTTCAGTCTTCAACGAATCGAAAATGATCCGTTCTGATCATGCATTAAATGCTTTGGTCTGTTGAGTCTGATAACCTCTTTGAAGCTTCTGATCAGCAAAGTAGATTATTAGGTTTGATAGCTAGAAACGGGACTGACATATCCTCTTTGTACTCGAAAGTTGCCTTTTGTCTTTCTCAAAGAAGAAAGTCAATTTCTTTATGTGTCAGGGACAGTCTGGCTTTTACTTTTATGTTTGAACGAGTATTACAAGGAATGTTTGTCTGAAGGATACAAGCTTTTTACAAAGAATAATAAATTCAAATGCTTTACAAAGTTATATACGTTAAATAAATAAAGCATTATCGGAAGAGTCTTTGGACTCAGGATACTATTGATTACACTTATGAACGTCCAGACAGAGTAAGACGTAAGACACTTGTAGGTTGGACGAGTTAAAGTCTTTGGACTTAGATAGTCTTTGGACTTAGATGAATTTTATCCTGCACACTTAAGATAAAGCGTTAGTCTACAAGAAATCTTTGTTCTTCTTAAATTAGTCCTTTGTTAACATCAAAACTTAAGGGATTACTTGGACCATAACCACTTTGGTTCCAACATTACGCTCTTTAAATGTCAAGCTTTTCCAGATTATCACAGAAGCATCTTAAGGGTAGTCAAATCTGCTATGCAATCAGAAGAGTGAAGTAATTACTTTATCTAAGCGTCTGATAGATGCTCCTATCAAAGTCATCTCTAAAGAAAACTCTGATTCAAGACAGGAAGCGTCTATGCTCTGCGCCAAAGTCAAGATAAAGATTCATCTCTCAAGGACCTCATACGACTACATATATCTGAAAATGATCATCCATTATTTACTCATCTGATCTACTTAAGCTATCAATTGACTTCAAGAATCATCTCATGAAAAAGGTCGCCAAAAAAAATCGTTGCTTAAGAAATTGTCTTAACCAAGTATCAAGCATCTGTCGCGATGAGCTACACCGTCTAACCATGCCTATCCTAAAAGTAGAAAAATGCTACAGAACAAATTCTTCCGTCGGATCTAAAGGAAAAGCATCATAAGCACAACTAATCATCATACGCATCCCAAAAGAGTTTCTAGAAAAAGGTCTAAGGATAAAAATGTCTTATCCAAAGGAAAGCATCTCAAAAGCTCAAAGTCAAATATATGATGAAAGTTGTTTTTCATAAATGGAGATAGCTCGTTTAAGAAGTCTGCAAAAGGACCTTTTCTGAGGCACCTGCGACTTACACCAAAATAGCAAAAAGCCTCATCTATCTAAAACAAAAGGTCTCTGCCATGATCTGAACTCTCTTCTCTGTTTAAAGTGAGACCAATTTTCTCTACATTTGATGTTGTGCATCTCAACGGATCTATTTCATCTCAATAGCCAAAATTTCAATGGATTTTGTGTTGAGACGAAGATAAATAGAGAAACTGAAGAGGAAGAAAGAGAGCTTGAAGAATATAGAGAAGATGATACACAGATATATGTGTATATGCTATATTGAGCTAAAAGGGAGAAAATGAGAAAATGAAGAGGCATGGTAGATTAGAAACCTAAAGAACTAAAAATGCAAAAGTTAGTGCGTATCACTACCATTGCAGAAAAGTGAGAAATGAAAATATTGTAATCTTCATCACAATAGGAATTTCTTCTCATCATAGTCATTCTATATTCACTCGAATGAGTGTTATGAGAGATTTTCTTTAGTTCTTGTGAACTTCATTATATATCCACTCTGTGAGTGTAAGAAAAAACTTTTTCTTTGTACTTCATTGCAAATTCAATCTGTGAGTGTTGAGAGAATATTTTCTATGTAAACTTCATCAAAATACATTGAGCCTGAAGAGGCTAGGCAAAAACAATACTTGTTAAGCTTGGAGATGCTAGGTGAAAAGAATACTCAACGGCCTGGAGAGGACAGTTAAGAATAATACTCATTGAGTCTGGAGAGGCTATGTGTTCTAAGAATACTCAACGGCCTGAAGAGGTCGGTTATGAATAATACTTGAGCCTGGAGAGGTTATGTGTACAAAGAATACTCAACGGCCTGGATAGGTCGGTTAAGAGTAATACTCATTGAGCCTGGAGAGATTATGTGTGCAAAGAATACTCAACGGCCTGAAGATGTCGGTTATAAATAACACTTGTGCCTGGAGAAGCTAGGTGTGCAAATAATACTTGAGCCGGTAGAGACTAGGTGTGCAAAGAATACTCACTGTAGTTATCTGTTTTGATAATGAAAGAAAACTCAGTACATATTAGGGACTGGACGTAGCTTATGGTTTTTATGAATGAACCAGAATAAATCGTCTGTGTCCTATCTTCTCTTCTCTATCTCTTTTACATTTGATTATTTTCATTGTCTTTTGCAATTACAATATTTATATTGTCCTGAAAGATTCCTTTATCTCTGTTGTTGATGCTTTGACTAATAGGGGATCGAATAAGTTTCTTTTATAACAAAGTGACTTTATGTTTTAAACTCAGCGTGCTATATGAAGAATATATTCAGACGAGCCATGCATCTGATTATCTATCAAATGAGATATGTTTGTGAAAAGTTCTTAAGTAACCACTATTCAACCCCCTTCTAGTGTTTGTTTGTTGTACTTTCAGGTTTTTGTTATAGTGGATAAAACTCTCACGTTGATGGGACTGAACGTTGCTCGTGGGTTAAGAGTGGACCAGGATAATTTCCTTGTGTTACCTTCTCTCCCTTAACTCTATCTTTAGTTCATTTATAACTAGCGCTTGGGATTGAATTGGTTTCTTAATTATCGTCTTTAAAAAGAAAACGCTTTAGCTTGCGCCCAAAGTTCAGTGTACACGCTTTCAATGTCCTTTTAACATCTTTGCGTCCAATAGCTTACAAAAAGATATTTGCTTGCGAAATTTTTTTAAAAAACTTAAGAAACACAATTCGACCCCTTCTTGTGTTTCCAACAAGTTCCTTCATGTAATATCCAGTAATTATCATAATTTTAATTATATGATTTCAATGATGTCATGCTCGGTAAGTTTAAAATTTGTTTCCCTCGTATAAAGGTTGTTACATAATGAAGTATGCTATAATCTAAAAATGCTCTTCGATCTTCTTTAGAGAATTAAATAAGGAATTTAAGACATAAAAATGGTGGTGCATAACTCTCATACCCACGTATTTTAATAATTATGATTATGTCAATAATTAATAAATTAAGTGGCAATTAATTTATTTTATGATCACTATTAATTAATTTAGGGAAAAGTGCATACACACCCCTTAAACTTTAACCCGTTTGCAAATATACACCTCCAACTATTTTTTCTTCCCAATTAATCCTTAAACTCTTACAATTTGTAAAATCAATCCTTCAACTTTTTTTTCGTCTCAATTAATCCTTAAACTCTTACTATTTGTAACATTAATCATTCTCATTAATGATGAATAAATTCAACCATTCATTCAATCCTTCCTCAAAATCTAAAATCATAACTTTTTTAATTAAAATTTTTCTATAAAACATGCCACTGTATATTAAAATTAAAATGTTATTAATAGGTGATGGAAAAGAAGTTCTTAATTTACATAGTTTATACTTTTATTTGAAAAAAAATCACTAAAGTTAAAATATTTTTAAAAATTCTATATTGTTACAAATTAATTTTTTAATAAATATTCAATTCGTACGTTACTTTGTAGTAAAGAATAAACGATTTGGAGCTGTGGGTTTAATCCCCATAGCTTAAATTTAAAAAATAACATTATATACAGTAGCATGTTTTATAAGAAACTTTAATTAAAAAAGTTATGATTTTAGATTTTGATGAAGGATTGGATTTTAATCATTTTAATGAATGGTTGAATTTATTCATCATTAGCGAGAAGGATTAATGTTACAAATAGTAGAAGTTTAAGGATTAATGTTACAAATAGTAGAAGTTTAAGGATTAATTGAGACGAAAAAATAGTTGAAGGATTGATTTCACTAATTGTAAGAGTTTAAGGATTAATTAGGAAGAAAAAGTAGTTGGGGGTGTCTATTTGCAAATGGGTTAAAGTTTAGGGGGTTGTATGCACTTTTTCCATTAATTTATTATTACAAGACATTAATAGGTAGTACATAACTTGACATACCCTTAGCAAGTTCATTAAAGTTTAAGTAGTAAGTTAATATCAATTTTTAGATCTTTCCCATAATGCTCTTTTAGTGAAGAACATTATTGTTCAATACCTTAAGACTTTTTGTTTAAAAGAGGACCCCTGCGCATCTCATTCCTTGCCAAATGTAAAAACAAAAGGCCTTAGGGTTTGACAAGTGAGAGCTTGAGAGAGAAGAGGAGACACGGGATGAGCATCCATTCATGGTTCTTCTTCTTTTCCTCATTTTTGTTTGGAGCCCTAGAAGCTCAAGAGTAATCACCAAAGATGAGGGATTGTGTGTTTATTTACTTAAATTGTTAAATCATTCATGTATGTTCAGGATATGCTTTGCAATGGATCTGTTTTGGTTTCAAAAATTAGTGGAATAAAGATTTGAATGAGTGACATAGGCGTCACGTTGTTGCTCTCCAAATTTTCGTTTAGGGTGCGGCTGTGTGGCCTACAAAGCGCAAGGATCCTTTTTTCAGTAAGCAAAAAATTCAGATTAGGGGAAGACACGTCCCCGTTCAAAGTCAAGAAAGATCATCAACCTCTATAAGAATTTATAGTGGAATTTACATATTATCTACCAACAGGAAAGATTTGAAAATCAAACCCAAATCACAAACACCTCGATATTTATTTTAAATAGATTAAAAAAAATAGTAATGCACATTTGCACAACTGGCTATAATTAAGATTGCTCAATTTCATTATTTGTAAATAAATCTGCGTGGTAGTGGTTCAAACTTCAAAATCTTGATCAGGTGATTGAACCCGTTGGATGCAAGTGTACAGGGATGGAACTATATTTCGGATTTTGTTTATATCTATAATAATTATATTTTGGGTGATTCTTTCTATTATATATATATATATATATATATATATATATATATATATATATATATATATTATTTGGATGGGCATAAAGGTTTTTTCATTGAAACTGCGAGGTGAGGTGTTTCTCGTGGTACAGAGCTATATGAATTTTGTTTAGAAAAGCAATCATGTTTAGCTATTTATTCTGTATGCTTCATTTAATGGTGCTGGAAGTAATATCTATTACATTGGCCCGGGGAGGGGGGGGGGGGGATTACAGGAATCCTCTGTCTCGTGGTAGAATGATATATCAGAAGGAAAGCATGTTTTTTGTGTGCTAAGGATAGTAGATGGGCATAAGTTTAACAAAAGTGTCTTCTTCGATATCCTCAATAATTTTGGGATAAAAATTACTCTGTCCAATCAGAATACGTCATCTCAATTAAATGGGTCATATTATTAAATCAAGTTAAATGGTTCTTACCATCTGATTCGATCACTTAGACAGGATAAAGTTACCCTTAAGGTACCGAAAAATCCACCTTAACACAAATGGTTGGAATTGATAAAGCAAATGGATATTTGACCTATATATATATGTTCAAGTGTATTAATGAGCACTTTTAAGTAAAATGTATTAAGAATATAAGGATATAAATATGTGTTATGTCATAATGAGTATGTGCAATCTTTATATATAGGAGGAATGAAGTGGTTAGAGCATTTTTGTAAAATCACTTGACAATGTGAATTTACTGTTTTTCCCTTTGTTGTGTGAGTGGTTTGAATAATTGAGTCTGCATTTTGTAATTGGATAATTGTCTGCATGTAGAACTGACCGATTCATTGTTTGGACACGACTTAGTTTAAGTACAACGACTGCTACGGCTTTTTCCGGAAAACCTTTGCACGATGGGAGAAAGAACTGGGCACGTGCTCGTGGTGGCGTTACTGGTCACCGCATCCCTTCCCCGTTAGTAAGAATTGAAAATTTTAGGTTACAAGAGAAAATGCTAATAGGAGTCCCTTTCTATTTTATTCGCCTTTTAAGTTGTTGCACAAGAAATTGATAAAGTCAATTAATAATTAATTCATCATTGGTTTTCTAAAACGACGAATACATGATCAAGTTAAAGTTTTTATATACAAAAGCTGCAATAATGGACTTATGCAGGTAACATATATTTTGTTTTTAGCATTCAGTTTTTATATATCATTAAAGTTCTTGATATTTATAACATTCATTCTTTTGCTTGGATTTAGGAATCCTATTGTATTTCTGTTGGTAAAATCGAGATGTTTTGTCGGAAATGGAAGGAGCTATGAAGGATGCTTCAAAGTTACCATACATATGCACTGACTGCGGGGAAAATTATTCAAAAATTGTTTCTAGGTGAATAATTGCATTTCATAAAATTAGATGAGTTGTATATGAATATCATAAGCGGTAAAAGATGCATAAACTTTGTTGAGCAGGTTTAGACTAGAGGTAAAGCTCAGCTACAAAAATGACAGTGCGAAGTTTATTCTGTGGGAACAAAAATGCTAGAAACTGGCAGGCACATTTTGAAAGTGTCTCAATCACATTGCGAAGTAAGCGGCGGACCAAAATTAATTGGTTATAAAAATGGAGTCGTCACCAAATTTGTTAGGGAAAACATTGGAAAAACCCTTTTAAAAAAATGGTATTCGAAAACAGCTTTAGGGTTCGGGAGTCGATTATGGGTAGGGAAGGTATTAGCACTCCATAATATCCATTTAAAGAAATGGTTACCTATAGTTAATTGTTCAACATTTTATGTTATCTTTTAAAATATTTATTTGACCCTTTTTATTAAAAAATTGATTAAAAATCTAAAAAATTACGTCTTTTATTAAAATTTATCTTTGGGTTTGACAAGGATGGTCGCTGCTCCTACGTATTCTCAGGTATGATGAGGAAACCAAAGCTACGTAAGTCTTTAAAAATATGTTTGTTGGTTTGATTGATTTTAGTTATTTTTGAAATAATATTAATTAAGAGATTTCACGATTAACAAGGATTAAGATGTCACATCTCAGCTAACCCTTTTATTTTAAAAGAAATTAATTTTATTTTGAAGGCTTAAGATAACCAAGTTGTCACAACTCAGGTGTCCTGAAAAAATAAGGGTTAGCAAGATGTCACATCTCAGTTTTCCTTTTGATTTTTAAAATGAATTCGATTTATTAATTTTAAGAATGTATGCAATTTAATATAACTATTGTTGTAAAGAAATATTTATACTTTTTAAAAAAAAACATGTGATCAAATAATTATCGTCAGAAATCTAAATTGACACTTCAATTTTACTAAATCATTTCCATTTATGAATATTTATTTTTATCTAAACTAATGCATTTAAATTGTAACATCCAGATTTTTCGTGACTCTAATCGAGTTGGTTAATCTCGATTAGGGCTTTGGATGCTTGTGCGAATTGTCTTGTGATAGTTTAAGACCTAGTTGGAAGCTTAGGAATAGGCTTGAACAAGGTTGGAAGTGCCTAAGGTATTACACGAGAAACTGGGGAAGTCCGAAGTGTGGAAGGCTCTTCCCAGCTAAGCAGCACGCTCAAGCGTGGGAAGGGAGCACGCCCTAGCGTGCCAACGCTGCTGCTCAAGCGTGGGAAGGGAGCACACCCTAGCGTGCCAACGCTCTTGAGCGTTGGCATATTGCATGCTCAAGCGTGCTGAGTGCGTTTGCCAGTTGGTGTGCTTTTTGATGTGTGTGCTACACGTGTTAGACCAAGGAGAAGTCGAAGTGAACGAGGCTCCACGCTCAAGCGTGGACAGCTGATCATGTTGGAGTTTCTTTCTCTTCCTCACTTTGCACGAAAATCCTAAGTTTTCCCTGTAACTAGAGAGAGAAGCTCTGGACTTTTAGTGAGAGAAAGCTAAGTTTGAAGGCGATCGAAGTATCGGAATGCGATTCTGACTACACGGTAGTGATCGCGGCAAAGTTTTTATGACTTTGACGGTTTCGTTTCTCAATTCGCCAAAGGTAAACTCGAATAACTAACACATGTTCTTCGTGGTTCTTCGAGTCTTTACCTTTCTCTTTGATCTTTGAGCTTGCCCTAGGGCTAACACTATTGTATACGTGTTGTGCTAGTGATTAGGGCTAAGTGTGTGCTTGCGGTTACTCGAGTAACGAAGGTGTGCACGCAACCGTTCTTGGAGCTGCCATTGGAGGAGGCTGTGAGCTCAAGCTTGGGGGAGCGAGCTGGTGTTCGTGTTGATCTACGTGCCGAGTTTTCAGGTGGGGAAAAAGAGTACTGCAGTCTTTGGGAAGGCAAGAGGAGCGTAGATGTATTTTCTGTTGTGTGTAGGGAAGCCCTAACCCTACAAGTGGTTAAGCCCCAATAAAGAGCCTAAACCCTAGTTTTAGCATACTTTGAGCTATCACCGTTAAGTTTGGAAACCCTAGGTTAGAAAACTGTTGATTGAGGATGATTTGTTTCGTATGACTGTTATGGTGATGATTGTTGTTGTTGTTATCTGTATACGTGCCTAAATGCTACTTGGTATGTGATATGCCTGCTTTGTCGTTGGTGTTGATGTTATTGTTGTTATACTATTCGTGGTAATGTTGTGTTTCAGCGGAATGCCGATTAGAGTTAAGTTTGGTTGTGTGCCGTGTTGCTTATCGGATTGATACTGTGGATGGTGTCATTGCTGTTATGTTGATCAATTGAGGCTGTGGCCGTGATGTTTGAACTGTGTGGAACCGTTCCGGTGTGGACTTGTTCGGGTGTGGAACCGTTCCAGTGTGGAACCAGTTTTGTGTGATTCGGCCGACATGCTGCATGGGATCAGTATCTCGGTTTAGAGGATTGATCTGAGTGTGAGAATCATGGAGATGGATGCTTGTTGCATGTATTGTCTCGAGAGACGTTTGGTTGTGTGCAGCAATTGTTGTATCTGTTATACATGCTACTTGTTACATGTTGTTGTTTACTGCACTACTATTGCCATTCCGATTTGCTATGCGCTGTATTCTTATCTCCCTACTGCTTCTTGTTTGTCTGTTTGGTTCTTGGTTTGAGTGAAGACGAGGAGCTAGCTGATGGACCTGAGGGCACACCCTTACACCACATCAGTGCCGAGGATGCCAGTGTTGGGCTTGATCGAGATCAATTATCACTATAATCGGGGGTGGCGTGTAGACCCCTCTACCTTTCTGACGGTCTATACAGGGCCGATAAGCATACTTTTCTGAGGAGGGGCGTCGCACAGGGAGGACATCGTGGGAACCTTCAAAGTTATGCAGTTCCTACACTTCCCACTCATGTGGCAGCCGCTGAGGCGCCATGAGCAGGACTACACCTGGGTTGAGCCAGCTTCTTCGCATGCGTACAGCAGGAGAGGCTTCGTTTACCGGGGATAGCGACGGAGGACGGAGCAGTACTTGAGGACTTACCACAGGCGTAGGGTGGTCATATCGAGCTCGTCGTCTGAGCATGAGCCTTTGGTGACTTATAGGCGTCCTCATGGTGAGGGTCAGGGTAGTTCAGGGCATTCTCACCACTGATGGTGGGAGCTTGCCAGTGCATCCTTGGTCATGAGCTGAGAGCTTTACAT
The DNA here is from genome assembly GCA_039655645.1 of Ammopiptanthus mongolicus. Taxonomy (NCBI): domain Eukaryota; kingdom Viridiplantae; phylum Streptophyta; class Magnoliopsida; order Fabales; family Fabaceae; genus Ammopiptanthus; species Ammopiptanthus mongolicus. Next base: position 49,784,323 of record CM077351.1, on the reverse strand, counting down.
GTACTTTTGAGTGTGGGACGGGTAGAGCCAGTGAGCTGTGAGGGTCTTCTTTTGCTTTTTGATGTATCTATTTATTATTGTCATTTCTGTGTACAATCAGTTTGTATATCTATGTACAGCGCCCTATTGAGGGGGCTACGTTATGCATGGTTATATGTATAGTGGATTATTACTTGCGCTTTACTCTAATATGGTTGTCTATGCTTTTCCGTATGGTTGTATGTTTTAATGCACTTGTTTTCGCTACGCTATTTGAATACCACGCTATCGCTTTAATACGGTTAAGCATAGTTAATAATATAAGTTTGGGGTTAATGGGGTGACTTCACTAATATGGGATTGTCTCATAAGTCATTTAAATAGTAATTTTTTTAATTTTAACAAATTTATTATTAAACTTAAAAGCAATCACAAAAATAAAAAATAAAAAAACAAAAAATAAAAAAATTCGACTAATTAACCAGCCCATACAAATAACACTTTAACACAAGCCCAAACCTTAATTTAAACAAAACAACACACACAAAATAACAGACAATGTTAGATTATTGAGTAACGTAAAACAAGAAGGCAAACCAGAACCTTCCAACAACAAAAACAAAGAGACTTTGCTGTTAGGAGGTGGCGCACGGTTCAGAGCTGGACAGCGGAGCAGCGACGTGTGGCAACTGGGCGTTTCTGCTGCACGTGGAGGATGGCGGAATGCGACGGCTTCGGGGGAGGTGCGTTGAGAGTGGTGATTCTGGTGTTGCACGCGGCGAAGCTTCTAGTGCTCCGCGCGACGACGGTGCTGGACAAGTCCTGGTGCGGTGCTTCACGGTAGTTGAGACTTGGTGCTTCACGACTGGAACGAGACGGATATAGTCTGTGACGAGGGGGCGGCAGCGACCCAACAAAGAAGACTTGACGGAGATAGGAAAAAAAAAGTTCCTCTTCTGTATCAAAAACCTTTTCTTTTATAGTCAAAAACTCACACATTCCCTTTTGTAACTAATTACACCCCCCATTAACCCATGAATTATATTAGCGATTATAGGATTAGTAATATCCCGTAACATTTACTCCAATGCGTAACAGTCAGGGGAAAATTTCAAAGGCCACCTCTTTTATTTTATTACTTTGATTCTATTTTTATAAAACATTGATATTAGAGTTGAATAATTTTGAATGGGAGACGACCCGGTATATATGAAGCCATCCCATTGGTCCCAAAATCCTACTATCATTAACTATATTTAACCGTATTATAGCAATAGCGTGGCATTCAAGCAAAGTAGCGGAAACAAGCGCATTAAAAACATACAACAGACGGAAAGCATAGAAAAACATCAGAGTAAGGCGCAACATATAGCAGTATATACATAAACATGTATAACCATAACATCATCAGTAGGGCACTGCACATACATATACAAACGGTATAACGAAAGGTTGAAAGAACGAAAAAGCAACAAACAGCAAAAGAAGACTCTCGCAGCTCACCAGCATAACCCGTCCCACACTCAAAAAGGTACATGAAAAGCTCTCAGCTCACACAACCTAGGACGCACTAGCAGGCTCCCACCATCAGTGGTGATGAGGCCCTGAACTACCCCTTCCCTCGCCATGAGTACACCTATACCTCACCAAAGGCTCATACTCCGACGAAGAGCTAGACACAACAATATGACGCCTCCTGTAGGTCCTCAGGTACTACTCGGTCCTCCAGCGCTGACCTCGATAGACAAAGCCTCTCCTGCTGGACGCATGCAAAGATGCTAGCTCGACCCCGGTGTAGTCCCGCCCATGACGCCTCGGCGGCAACCACATGCGTGGAAAGGGTAAGAACGGCATAACTCTGAAGGGTCCCATGATGTCCTCCTTGTGCGATGCCCCTCCTCGGAACAGTATGCTCACCGGCCCTGTGTAGACCATCAGAAAAGTAGAGTGGTCCACGTGCCACCCCCGATCACTGTGATAGATGATCTCGATCAGGCCCAACACCGGCATCCTCGGTGCCGATGTGATGAAAGGGTGCGCCCTCGGATCCATCAGTTGGCTCCTCGCCTTCACGCGAACCGAGAACCAAACAGACATGCAAAAGCAGTAGGGAGATAAAAAATACAACGCATAGCAAATTAGAATGACAATAATAGAGCAGTAAAACACCATGTAGTGGGTAGCAGGTATAACATACATATCAGTTACTACACACAAACATATGTCTCCCAAGACAACACATGCAACAAGCATCCATCTCCATGAGTCTCACACTCAGATCAATCCTCTAGATCGGGATACTAATCCCATGCAGCATGTCGGCCGAAAGCTCACTAAACTGGTTCCACATCGGAACGGATCCACACCGGAACAAGTCCACACCGGAGCACGTTCTATGTCGGAACGGAGTTAGTTTGTCAAAGAAACCGAACCGCTCATCATGACCAATAAGAGTGCATCCCCCTTCCACACCGGAACCGGGGTATCTCGGTTGACTCGGAACGTTAGCCTCGAACATGGAAAGCTCTGGGATTAGTCGGGCAAATCGGACTGGATCGGGCGTCATGACCGGATAGGAGCAACCTTATCTGTCACTGTAAACTATTCCCGAGACCGGCAACATCCCCAAGTTCACTCACTTGACCGCCCCATCTACTTTCCGTACCCGCACTCAAGTACAACTAACCTCGTATGACGTTGGCAGCCTATACTACCTGTCATACGGCCTCGCCACTTGGCAGCTGATGATATGCAACAAACATCCTCAACGGGTTTGATACCCAATCTCAATCCTAAACACTCAATCAGAAACAGCACGATGTTACCGCATCCACACTGCCACAGCCTCACGCCACACGTCCACAAGCCACAACTCAAACATCATGGCCATAGCCTCAAGAAACCAGCATAACAGCAACGACACCATCCACGGTATCAACCCGATAACAACACGGCACATAGCCAAACTTAACTCTACGGCATTCCACCACAACACGACATTACCATAAACAGCATAACAACAGCAGCAGTAACATCAACAGTAACACATAGCAGCATATCACATCTACCAAGTAGCATGTAGGCACTTAGACAGATAGCAACAATAGCAGTCATACGAAGCAAATCATCTAGATCAACAGTTCGCTAACCATAGGTTTCCAAACTTAACGGCGATAGCCCAAAGTAAGCTAAATCTAGGGTTTAGGTACTTTATCGGGGCTCAACCACTAGTAGGGTTAGGGCTTCCCTACACATAGTAGAAAGCACAACTACACTACTCTTGCCTTCCCGACGACAGCAATACTCTTTCTCCCCACCTGAACAATCGGCACGAAGATCAACATGATCATTGGCTCACCAAGCTCGCAGCCTCCAACACGAAGAACAACCCCAAGCTACTTCAACAGCCGCAGCCTCAAGCTCCAATCCGCGAGAAATCACGAGCGCGAACTTATCCCTAATCACGAGCATAACACATATGCAATAGTGTTAGCCTTAGGGCAAGCTGAACTCTAAGAACTACGAAGAACAGGTATTAGGGATTTGAACCTCGAACTTGAGCTTCCTCTCACTAGAATTTCAGAACCTATCTCTCCACTCTCTGCAATTGGTGCTCCAAAACTATGGAAAATGAGCTAAGTGTGAGTGGAAGGAAAAACCTTCACTTAAGTGATCTTGCTGAGAACGCTTTAGCATGTAGGATTGCCACGCTTGAGCGTGGAGCCTTGTCCACTCCGTCTTCACCCTGGCCTGACATGTGTAGCACATGCATCACAAAGCACACCAGTTGGCAAACGCACTCAGCACGCTTGAGCCTGCACAAGGCCAATGCCTGACCGCTGTCACGTTAGAACGTGCTCCCTTCCCTCGCTTAAGCGTGCTGCTCAACTGGGAAGAGCCTTCCGAACTTCTAACTTCCACAATTTCTCTTTTAAAACCTTAGGCACCTCCAACCTTATTCTGGCCTATTCCTAAGCTTCCAACCAGGTGTTAAACTAGCACATAATAATTCATACAAGCACCCAAAGCCCTAATCGAGATTAACTAACTCGATTAAAGTTACAGAAAATCGGGATATTACATTACCACCCCTTTACAGAAAATTTCATCCCCGAAATTTCCGTTGCATACCTAAAAACAGATAAGGATGACTCCGACGCATCTCAGCTTCGCACTTCCACGTTGAATCACTAGTCACCGAGTTCCACTCCACTCTGACTAACAGAATGTGGTTGCTGCGCAATTCCTTGATCCCTCTATCCACGATCCGAACAGGTGAAGCCTCGTACGAAAGGTTCTCTTTCAGTTGGATTGATTTGGGCTCTACCACGTGTGATGGATCAGGGTTGGACTTTTTGAGTTGAGCGACGTGAAAGACGTCGTGAAGATTTGACAGATTTGGTGGTAAAGCTATCTGATAGGCTACAGGACCGATCCGTCGAAGAATCTGAAACGGTCCTATGAATTTAGGCGTTAGCTTCTTGGATTTGATTGCTCTGCCCACTCCAGCTCTCGGGGTGACTCTTATGAAGACATGATCGCCCTCTTGAAACTCTAAGGGTCTTCTCCTCTTGTCGGCGTAGTTCCTCTGCCTATCTCTCGTGATCTTCATCTTCTCCCGTATTTTACGGACTTGTTCCGTTGTTTGCTGTACCAGCTCTGGACCTAACAGCTGACTTTCTCCAGTCTCAAACCAACACAACGGAGTCCTGCACTTACGTCCATACAGTGCCTTGTACGGCACCATGCCAATACTTGAATAAAAACTGTTGTTATAAGTAAACTCGATCAATGGAAGGAACCCGTCCCAACTTCTGGTGTTCTCCAACACGTATGCTCTTGAGAGGTCCTCCAATGACTGAATTGTTCGTTCAGACCGACCATCTGTTTGAGGATGATGAGCAAAACTCATACTTAGCCTGGTTCTCATCGCACTGTGTAAGCTCCTCCAAAACCTTGAGGTAAACCTTGGATCACGATCCGAAACGATGCTTGAAGGTACCCCATGCAGCCCCACAACCTCCTTGATGTAGATCTGAGTCAATCACTCTAGAGAGTAACTCTGGTTGATAGGTAAGAAGTGAGCACACTTCGTCAACCTGTCAATAATTACTCATACTGCATCACACCTATTCTGAGTTCTCAGCAACCCAAAAACAAAGTCCATGGCAATGCTATCCCACTTCCATTCTAGGACATCCAGCAATTGCAACAACCCTGCTGGCTTCTAGTGTTCAATCTTCGCTTTCTGACACACCAAGCAGGTTAGGACATACATCGCCACCTCTTTCTTCATCCCCGGCCACCAGAACAGCTTCTTCAAGTCCTGATGCATCTTGGTAGCCCCTGGATGAAAACACATCTTGCTCTTGTGTGCTTCCTCCAAGATCATATTCTTAACTTCGCTATCCACTGGCACACAAACCCGATCACCGTACCTAAGCAGACCATCAGTACCTCTTCTGAATTCCGAAGTCTTACCTTCCTCTATTAACTGATTCACGCCCTCGAGATACTTATCCTCAGCTTGCATCTTCTATAACATATCCAGGAAATCGCTAGTCATTTTAATCATCCCTAGATTCAACCTATCCTCGATGTTTTCCGTATCAAGATTCAAATCTCTAACTGCCTCTAACAACTCTAGCTCCTTTACCATCATTGCAAACACAGGTAGGGATTTCCTATTGAGTGCATCCACAACTACATTCGCCTTACCTGGATGGTATTGCAGGTTGAATTCATAGTCCTCTATGAATTTCATCCACCTTCGTTGCCTCATGTTCAACTCTCTCTGGCCGAATAGATACTTCAGGCTCTTACAGTCGCTAAACACACTAAATTTAGCACTATAAAGATAGTGTCTTCATATCTTCAATGCAAACACTATCGCAGCCAATTCTAGATCATGCATTAGGTAGTTCCGCTCATGTACTCTCAACTGCCTGGAGGCATACGCCACCACTTTTCTTTCTTACATGAGCACACATCCCAAGCCTTGATAAGATGCATCACAGTATACATCAAATCGTCCTAAAGGATCATGCAGCACCAACACAGGTGACATGGTCAGTCTTCTCTTCAAGTCCTGAAAATTTTGCTCGCAAGCCTCTGACAACTCGAACGCCTTCCCTTTTTTCGTCAACTGCATCATAGGTAACGCAACTTTAGCGAATCCCTCGATGAACCGCCGATAGTAGCCCGCTAAACCAAGAAAGCTTCTCACTTCGCTTATAGACTTAGGGCTTTCCCAACTCACTACGTCATCGACTTTCGCATGATCCACTGTGATTCCATCCTTAGTGATCACATGGCCTAGAAACTGAACTTCCTCTAACAAAAACTCACACTTCGACAGTTTAGCATACAACTGTCAGTCCTTTTGCACTTGCAACACCGCCCTTAGATGCTCTTGGTGTTCCTCTCTACTCGAAGAGTATACAATGATGTTATCGATGAAAACAACAACAAACTTGTCAAGGAACGGTCGCAAGATCCTGTTCATATAGTCCATGAACACAGCTGGAGCATTAGTCACACTTAACGGCATAACCAAGTACTCGTAGTGACCATACTGACTCCGGAAAGCAGTCTTTGGCACATCCTCCTTCTTAACCTGGATCTGATGGTATCCAGATCACAAATCGATCTTAGAAAACACAGCTGCTCCCTTCAGTTGATCCATCAAATCATCTATCCATGGTAACAGATACTTGTTCTTTATCGTCACTTTGTTCAACTGACAAAAGTCTACACACAGCCTTGAGCTTCCGTCTTTCTTCTTCACAAACAGCACCAGTGCTCCCCACGGAGATGCACTAGGTCTGATGAACTCTTTGCCTAGCATCTCTTCCAACTATTTCTTCAGTTCCATCAGCTCAACTGGAGACATCTGATAAGGTGCTATCAAAATAGGCCCAGTCCTCGGTACAATATTTATAGCAAACTCCACCTCTCTCTACGGTGGCAGTCCGGGAACATCATCGGGAAAAACTTCCGGAAACTCTCGCACGATAGGTAAAGCTCCGACATAAGGAGTCTCCTTTGCTTCCAAAGAGAACAGCACCATGCACCCCTTCGATCGTTCACCCATCAGATCACTCTCATCGGCAGGCATCAATCCAGATCGCTCTGAGAAAAGAAGGGTTTTATTTGAACAATCTAGCATCACATGGTTGGCCGAAAGCCAGTCCATGCCTAGGATTACATCTATCTGTTGCATAGGCAAACAGATAAGGTCAACAAGAAAATGACAGTTCTCTACCGTGATAGGACACTTAAGGCATACAGATATGGTAGTCAGAGAATCACCAGTAGGCGTTGAGACAGTCAAATCGTAGGGTAATAAAGAAACAGGCAACCCTAAATGATCCATGTACTCTAATGATATGAAAAAATGAGTAGCCCCCGAATCAAATAAAACTGACAAAAGGTTACCGGGGACTAAGCATTTGCCTTGAATAAGGTTGGGGCTTCGAGAGGCTTCAGATCCCCTCACAGCAAACACCCTTCCGGTCGTCAGTGGCCTACTCTGCTGACTTGCCACTGCTGATCTTGCTTCGCCACTCTGAGCTCTCTCACTCGGCTGTTGAAACTGAGCCCTTTTACTAACTTCGGCCTTGCAATCTGATGCATAGTGACCCATCTGATTACAATTGAAGCACCTGATGTGCTGGGTCCTCGGGCAGTTCATGAGTAGATGCAGTCCCTCGCATCGAAAACAGGTTTTAATCTCTTGTTGCCCCTGACGGGAGCTGCTCCCTCCGTGGTTAACACTAAACTAAGTTGGGCAATCATAAGCTCTCGCCTTCTGCTGGAACCTTCCACCTCTGCCCCTCTGGGTGCTCCGAATAGGTTTACCACTTCTCACTTGTTGTTGGGCTGTCCCTACTCGGTCATGCCCTTCCACTACTGTGCATTTCTCCACCAGCTCTAGAAAGGAATTGATGTTCAAAGGTAACATCATCCGTTTCAACTCTGGTCTTAGTCTGTCTTCAAACCTTTGACACACCCACTCTTCATCCGGATGTACTTGATAGAACTAAGAAAACTTGAGGAGTGTCTCGAACCTCATCGCGTACTCGCCGACGGACATTTGTTCCTATCTCAGACTCAGGAACTCTTTCTCTTTTTCTTGCCTGATGCTCCTCGGAAAATACTTCTCTAAGAAGCTCTCTCGAAACAGTTGCCAGGTCACAATCCTTCCTTCGACCTCTAACATATTGGCCTTGGCCCTCCACCAAGCTTCCGCTGCTCCAACCATCATGAAATCAGTTTATGTAACTTTCCTGTCCTCTCTGCAATGTGTAGCCATGAATACCTTCTCGATCTTTTGCAACCACATCTCTGCAGCTTCAGGGTTGTACTCTCCGTGGAACTGTGGAGGATTTCCTTTCATGAACGTATTGAGACTAGTGTCCACAGTCTCGTTTCCTCTCACCGCGTGCAACTGATCCTGACTTGCTTCCCTCTCTTCCTGCCTCTGCATATACTAGGCAGTCTGCTGGGTTTGTTGCATCATTGTGGTAGCCAAGTCCCGCATGGCTCGCATTGCTTCAGAGGTGTCACCACCACTTCCTGTCCATGAGTGGTCACCATTGTTATTGTTGTTGCTATCATTGCCTCCAGTCGCAGCCGGTCTTCCACCTCTTCCTCTTCCACGTGCCATCTAGCTTCCTATAAAAGAAGCCATCAGATCCAATTCATAAGACATATAATAGCACATAATAGTTAAACATAGCATATGCTTTATGAAAACAGTTATCACACTTCGATAACTAGCGCATCAGACACTCTACCTAGTCCAGACTCAATTGATACAACTCGGGTATCAACCGTTAAAGCCAGTACACTTAACCTCACAGTCCGGTTAGAACCGAACTGCTCTGATACCACCAAAATGAGACATCCCCAAGTTCCACTCGAGGAAATCCCATTAACTTCAGAACATTCTGAACGCTCTGATACCATAAAAATGAGATGACCCTATACACATGAAGTCATCCCATTGGTCCCAGACTCCTACTATCATTAACTATGCTTAACCGTATTATAGCGATAGCATGGTATTCAAGCAACGTAGCGGAAACAAGCGCATTAAAAACATACAACAGACGGAAAGCATAGAAAAACATCAGAGTAAGGCGCAACATAAAACAGTATATACATAAACATGCATAACCATAGCCCCATCAGTAGGGTACATACATATACAAACGGTATAACGAAAGGCCGAAAGAACGAAAATACAACAAACAACAAAAGAAGACCCTCGCAGCTCACCAGCATAACCCGTCTCACACTCAAAAAGGTACATGAAAAGCTCTCAGTTCACAACCTAGGACGCACTAGCAGGCTCCCACCATCAGTGGTGATGAGGCCCTGAACTACCCCTTCCCTCGCCATGAGTACGCATATACCTCATCAAAGGCTCATACTCCGACGAAGAGCTAGACACAACAATATGGCGCCCCCTGTAGGTCCTCAGGTACTACTTGGTTCTTCGGCGCTGACCTCGATCGACAAAGCCTCTCCTGCTGGACGCATGTGAAGATGCTGGCTCGACCCAAGTGTACTCCCTCTCATGACGCCTCGGCGGCAGCCACATGCTTGGAAAGGGTAAGAACTGCATAACTCCGAAGGGCCCCATGATGTCCTCCTTGTGCGATGCCCCTCCTCGGAACAGTATGCTTACCGTCCCTAATCATTGTGATAGATGTGTTGGTGTAAGCCCTAGAGGCCATTAGTTCTCTTTGAGATTTACATTTGTATCATGACTTTGATTTACATATATTTATATATGAGGCATTTCAGTTTATACTGTTAATTGTTTAAATGAAGTAAAGTCCTTAGAATAGTTATTTCAGTTCAATAGAACATCAAGTGGATGACTTGATCGTGAGACCCTACTGAGCATTAAAATACTATTCTTAAAGTATCCGTAGTCAAATATTATTGTTAATTAGTACGACAATAATATATCAAGACTATTATGTGGGTAGACTGATGACCACATCTCACGGGTCATGGATATGAGATATCAAGTCTTCACATAGGTATAAATATTAGAGTAATATTTATACTAGATTGACCCACTATGAGAACGTTGCATAATAGTTATGTAAGTGTCATGAGCGCTTCTCATGGTAACCAAAGTGAAGTAGCCCTTCGACTTGAAGTCACTACGATTCCTACATGACGAGTTGTAGGCTTTAATGCTACCAAACGTCATCCGTGACAGGATGATTATAAAGATAGTTGTTAGGCCTATAATGAATCATGTTGAGGGATGTGAGTGATGTAGACAGGATTCGTCCCTCCTACATAACAGGAGTAATGTCATGGGCCTCTCAATAGAGTGAGACGTGAAAGTGCATAGCCATGCTATATTGGGCCAGTATGAGATATTGGGCCCATTTGTGATTACACGTCTACTCGATAATTGAGAAATAAATAATTGAACTTAACAAGGATGACACATTTATGTCTTGTGTTCAATTAAGACATATGGACGAAGGGACATTTACTACATGGTTATTTTGGTTACCGTAAAGTATATATCGTATCACCGATATTCTCACTAATTGGGTAATAATGATGTATTGCTAGATGTCGCTCAATGTTTATAATATTAAATGTGATTTAATATTATTGCCAATTTATTGAGAACCTATAGGGTCACACTCATAGAGCAAATAGTCGGAGAATGAATTAATTTATTAAATATGATTTAATAATATTAATTATAGATTAGGGCTGTAGCCTACAAGTCCATTGGGGTTAGGGTAAGTGGGTGACAGCTTATAAGGCTGTGCACGTCACTTAAGCGGGTAATGATTACTGCGCATAACCTAGCGGCCGTCACACCACCTCCTTGGTAGGCGCGCACCCTCATCCCCTGCCGTCAGCTAGCACGACGTTTTCTTCGACGGTGATTTGTTCGCATGGACTACGTAGAGGTGCTGCTCCATTGTGGTACTGGTGAGAGCATTCATCCTCCTCTTCAGAGTAGTGTTCATAGTGCTCGCGATCAAGTGAGAAGAACTGTTCTTCCCTCGCAGAGTTCGCGGTAAAGCTTCGCTAAAAAGGGTAAACACTACAATCATGAGTCATGACCATTCACATGGATCTTTTGGTGGGAATTTTTCCGCTGTGTTATATGTTTTAAATATGCAAATTCCCAACAGTGGTATCAGAGCCGCTTGCTAAACCATGATTCTCTTGTGTGTTTATATGTTATAGCATGTTTTATTTTGAAAAGATATGATCTTTAACATGTTATGTTAGAAAATCGTAAAAGTGTTTTGCGAAAAATGTTTTTCTGAAATCCTTGTTTTGATTTGCGACGACAGCAAGGGCATGCGCACCTTACATCCAGACGTGTCATAATCGATTATGGTGGAACAATAATCGATTATGAGGGATAAAATGTTGATGCCCTAATCGTTGTGGAAGCAAGACAAGTTCTGGTCAGAACCACAATAATCGATTATCTAATCGATTATGCAAAGAGTTTGCATAAACATTCGTATAACAGATTACATAATGGATTATATAATCGATAATGCTATGGATTATGGTAGTACAATAATCGATTATGGTGGTACAGTAATCGATTATGATAGTACAGTAGTCATTTTCTGAGAAGTCAGAATAGCAGTAATCAATTATGGTAATCGATTATGATAGTACGGTAGTTATTTTCTGAGGAGTCAGAACAGCAGTAATCGATTATGGTAATCGATTATGAGGATATCAGAAGCGTTGTTTTGAGTGGTTTTTGAAATCACTTAATAATAATAATAATAATAATAATAATAATAATAATAAATATTTAATATTTTATTAATTTGTTATTATGTTTTTGGTTGTGTATGGTGAATGGTTATGGCCTTAGTCCTTTTTCTTCTTTCTTTGGTTATTTTGAAATACGGCCTGCGTGTCGTGCCTTTCTCTTCATTTCCATATGTACATTCTTTTCTCACCTTATTCCCCTCAAATGTAAAAGAGGTTTCTTCCTATTGTAATGTTGTGGTGGAGACAAGAAGATGAGTTCAGAAAAGGACGACTTGGTAAGTGATCATGCTTGGTGAAGCTTGTACACTACTAGGGTTTTAGATTAGATTCTCTCATTGGCTTGGGAAAATCAATGTGTTAGGGGCCATAACCATGTCACATTTGTTATATGCTATATATATATGAGATGCATGTTAGTATATAGTAGGTTAAACAGTTTAACTTATGGTGAGATCAAATTTATAAATAAATCCCTCAAAAGGAAATATTATGTCACGTTTGAATGTGTCTTCCAATACATGACACTCGTCAAGACTAATATCGATTGAGCGTAGGTCTGCCAAAGCAGAGTACCTTTGTCTATACTAGTAAGACGCGGTGGGATAAATGTAATATCCGATTGTCAACCATTGGGATTAATTTAACTAAGCCAACTTCAATAGGATTGAAAAGGGCTTAGAGGCATGGAGTTAGGCATTAATCCATAAGATGGATTAGAATAAGAGTTATTCACCCAACTGATCCAAGAATTACATGAGATGTAATTGGAAAGCGTTTCCTACCTAAATAGCCAAGTTCTGGGTGATCCTCCAAAGCTGACTCAAAATGAAGTGAAATATGGATCTTGGTCCTACTAGAAAATCTTCCCACGGGATTTTTCGAGTCAATGGTGAGGGTCATTGATTTAAGTAAAATAGTGGGAGGCGTATTTAATAAAAGACCTTATTAAATATGTTTATGCATGATACTTATATTCTGTATATTTCTGTTGTATATAACCATGTCTGCAAACCACACGTCAAATAACCTATCACTGCGATCTGTCCTTGAGAAGGAGAAGTTGTCCGGATCAAATTTCCTGGACTGGTACAAATACCTGACGATTGTCCTCAGGCATGAAAAGAAGCTGTATGTTCTTGAAGAACAAATCCCTGAGGAGCGACCGGCTGCTAATGCTTCTAAGGCTGAGAAAGATGCTTATAAGAAGCATCAGGATGATGCCTTAGACGTCGGTTGCCTCATGCTTGCTACCATGACCTCTGAGCTTCCGAAGCAACATGAGACCATGGAGGCGTACAATATGATCGTGCACCTCAAAATGCTCTATCAAGGAGGCAAGACATGAGCGGTTCGAGGTTTCCAGAACCCTTTTCAATTCCAAACTGGCAGAAGGAAGCCCTGTGAGTCCTCATGTACTTCAATTAATTAGGTACATTGAGAATCTTGAAAGGTTGGGTTTTCCTTTGGGCCAAGAGTTGGCCACTGACGTAGTTCTGCAATTGCTGCCTGAGAGCTATAGTTAGTTTGTCATGAACTTCAATATGCATGATCTTGACAAACCGTTGCCAGAATTTTTAAGCATGTTGAGAACTGCTGCAAAAAATATTAATAAAGGAAAGGGGAAGGCAATCATGATGGTCCAAGCTGGAAAAGGCAAGAAGCAGCCCAAGAAACCCATGGATAAGCATAAGGGCAACGGCAAGGGTTTCCATAAGTGCAAACCTAGCACTTCTGGCTTAAAGCCTACGGGTGGAGTTGCTAAGGAGGGCACTTGCTTCCACTGCGGTCAAACCGGACATTGGAAGAGGAACTAACCCAAATACCTGGAAGAGAGCAAGAAAAAGGGAAGTGAGACTTCCACCTCAGGTATATATGTTATAGAAGTCAATTTATCTACTTCTGCATCATGGGTATTTTACACTGGATGTGGATCTCATATTTGTACAAATATGCAGGATCTAAAAGAGAGTAGACCATTGGCAAAAGGCGAAGTTGACCTACAAGTTGGCAATGGAGCGAAAGTTGCTGCTATAGCTGTAGGAACCTATGTACTGACTTTGCCTACTGGGCTTATTATTCAGTTGGAGAACTGTTATTTTGTGTCTGCTATTAGCAGGAATATTATTTCTGTTTCTTGTTTGGACAAGAATGGTTTTCATTTTATAATAAAGTACAAATGTTTTTCTATTTATTTAAATGAAATTTTCTATGCTAGTGCACAAATGTATAATGGACTCTATGTCCTTGATCTTGATATGACTATCTATAACATTAATACCAAAAGGATCAAACTGAACGAGTTGAACCCGACTTACCTTTGGCATTTTCTCTTGGGCCACATAAATGAGAAGCGCATTTCCAAAATCCATAAAGATAGATTATTGGACTCTTTTGATTATGAATCATATGAGATATGTGAGTCTTGTTTATTGGGAAAGATGACTAAAACCCCCTTCACTGGTAATAGTGAAAGGGCAAGTGACCTTTTGGGCCTTATACATAGTGATGTATGTGGACCCCTAAACACATCTGCTAGAGGTGGTTTTCAATACTTCATCACTTTTACTGATGACTTCAATAGATATGGATTTGTGTATCTAATGAAACATAAATCTGAATCCTTTAAAAAGTTCAAGGAATTCAAGAATGAAGTACAAAACCAACTGGGCAAGAATATTAAAGCACTTCGATCAAATCGAGGTGGTGAATATTTAAGCCTGGAGTTTGATGATCATCTGAAAGAGTGTGGGATATTATCTCAACTCACTCCTCCCGGAACACTACAATGAAGTAGTGTATCTGAAAGGAGGAATCGGACCTTATTAGATATGGTTCGATCCTTGATGAGTCTTGCAGACCTTCCAAACTTCTTCTAGGGACATGCTTTATTAACAGCAGCTTTTACATTTAACCATGTTCCATCTAAAACGCTTGAAAAGACACCATATGAGATATGGACTGGCAGACGACCCTGTAATACCCCACTTTAGGGGTCACGATTATTCGACACAAGATTAAAAGAAAAGCAGAAATATATTAACATATAAAGAGCTTACCGAAAATATGGGTTTTATTTTTTTTTTCTTTGGCTTAATTGCACTTTTGGTCCCTCAGGTATCACGATTGTGCAATTTCGGTCCCCCGGGTTTTAATTGCGCCAATTGGGTCCTCCAAGTATCACAATTGTGCAATTTTGGTCCCCATGTTTCACTTGCGCCAATTGGGTCCCTCACGTATCATAATTGTGCAATTTTGATCCCCAAGTATCACGGTTGTGCAATTTTGGTCCTCCAAGTATCACGATTGTGCAACTTTTAACATCAATAGCCTACGAAGCACATGTGCAACTGATTTGGCACTTAATGAGACTAGTTTGGCAGCTTACGTGTCATTCTTATGTGACACTTAATGATGTGCATTTGATCATTAAATTGTGTGAGATGTCAATGATATCTTATAAGAATGTCCCGTAAACTGTCAAGTTGACTTCAGTAAGTGTCAAATCAGCCTCACGTGTCCTATGTAGGCTACTGACGTTAAAAATTGCACAATCGTGATAATTGGGGGACCAAAATTGCACAATCATGATACGTGGGGGACCCAATTGACGCAATTGAAACTTGAGGGACCAAAATTGCATAATCGTGATATTTGGAGGACCCAATTGGCGCAATTAAAACCCGGGGGACCAAAATTGCATAATCGTGATACCTGGGGGACCAAAAATGCAATTAAGCCTATTTCTTTATACTCAAATTTCGAAAACATATAAGGATGCTTGTACTCAAAAGAACAAATATATGTAATTGTAAACAACATTGAAATAAACAAAAGCCTTCCATAATACATATATATAAAACTCACAGTTTTCAATATATGACTACAAAAGGAAGTAACCAACATAAAGATAACACAACCTACACTACTTGGAGACGCAACTCCACAACATAAAGGGGAAGGGGGTACATCATAAAAGTACAGACGCTGGGAACACTAGAGACTGGCCAAACACTGACACTGTACTACTCATCAGAGTAGTACTCCTCTGGTTCCTCCTTCTCCTCCTTATCCTCGTCCTCTAAGGCCTGCTTGTCATATCCACTCATGATCTACTCCGCATACCGGAGCATCTCCTCATCAGTCCTCGTCCACCACGCGTCCTGACTCGCACCGATAGGAGCTACCTCAGGTATGACCTTCGGTACATCCGCTGGTACCTCCTCCTCCTCCATCTCCTCATCGTCAGACGAGAGGATAATGAGTGGGGTGGAGAAGAATACCATGGAGTGAGCCGGTGTGCTCTTACGAGAAGTCATCCTCCAATTAGCTCGCTGGCGAGGAATCAGAGGGTGTAGCTCGGAAGGCTCATAGGTAGGTCCTAGGGGTGAGACAACGGGGACAGAAGGGCCGGCAGCAGATACAGGTACGGTGGAAGTAGACGGTGCAGTAGGTGGAGGTGGCATGGAAGCAAGGTCAAAGTACACATACCTGGGCTCCTCCTGGTGAACTGCAGGCCGGGTACTAGGCAGTCGCGAATGATCAATAGGTGGTGGTGGTGACTGGGTGACCCTTGAGCTACCCTCACCACTAATCCGTAAAGTGCAAACTCTCTCGGACAGGCTCGTCATGGAGAAAGGTAACTCCCTCCTGCTCGTGAGACTCACTACTCCGGTGTAGGTGCGCTGTCCGTTAGGGTGGATCGTCCAAGCGTCTTCCCCATCGTGAAGTGTCAAGTCTAAAGTCAAACGAGAAGATGGATCGCTTGCCAAATCTACTCACCATAGCAAGATGAAAACCACCCGATCAGCGTGACAGCAAAACTAATGAGGTGAGATTCCGCATATCGCACAACCAGAACAGCAGTGATAAAAGTCACGCACACACGCACCCAATCGGAAAAATAGCGCATGGCCTCTCACAGCATAACAATTAAATTACATGGCATCACAGTTAATATATCAATCAACGATAATATGGGTCAAGGATCAACTCAAGTATGCAATGACAGTAATGCAACATGACTCAGACCCCTACTCCATGGAGCTAAACATAATAAGAGTGAGTAATTGGGAGAACATTGTCTGCGTTATCTCAGACCACAGTGCCACATCCAATAATTGCAATCATCATAACGGCTTACGCCAGACGTTCTTTACCCAAATCGTGATTTGCCCGGTGTTTCAGTCAGGACGTCAGTGTTTGTCGATGGATATCCACGACACAGAGGAGCTACTCTCTGGCCACCTGTGTTTTCCCCAACCCCCGACGTACCCAAGATCCTCATGATCGACACCTCAGACAATCGTACCTACACCAAGGTGTAATCTCAACACCTAGGCATAACGCCCAACTCATGCACAGATGCAGATGCATGTCTAGAAATGCAACAAAACAACCACGTACTACCTCATCACTGTAGTGCACGTTTATCTCTTGATAAACCACAGGATACCCTTATGGGACCCACTTTCACACCACTTGCCATCAGTCGCCCATCCTTGGTTCCATTCCTTGCAATCACGTACCACTTCGTCGTTCGTAACACGATGTTCATGTCTTATGATATATTAGTCCATAACCTAGATGTATTATGGAGGTTAGGATCTACGAGGATCCCCTTCATCAATCTTCTCACTTGTCTATCAAGGAACATTACTTATACTTTATAAGTAACTCTTAGTGATTAAACATTATGGAGTCCTTAGACGATCTGTATCATCAAGGATGTGGGACATGATTTGTCATGAACACTAGGTATTAGTATATGTCTTTTACTAAAATCTTTATGAGTCCATTAAGGAGTTCATATAGATTCCCTTAGGAGATAAGGCGCGTTTATACTATTATAGTGAAAAGCTTCAAAGTGCTATCCTTATAGTAAAGTAGTTGATGAAATCTCCTTTATTCAGTATAGTTTTGAAAACTCTAATCAAGTGTCCATAGGTGTCTCATTTAGTGTAAAACTCTTTTGAATTAGTTTCCTAGTTCTATTACTTAGTGTAAAAGAAAACATACTTCTTATTTGAAAATCACCAATTTGTTTTCAATGAAATATAACTTACAAGGTTTTGGAAAGTTCAAAAGATAATAGTGTAAACTCATTGTTTTTAAAGAAAGGCTTTGTAAGAATCCTATCTTCTCAAAGAAGACTTACTAACCAAAAATCCTTGAAACGTTATTGAAAATCCTTTCTTCAAAAACAACTTGTTAAGTGGTTGATCAACATCAAACCAACCTATTCTTAAAATAGTTCCTACATGAAATCCAAAAACACTCCTTTCAAAACACATGGTTCTTGGTAACCAAAACTTGGTGTCTTTGGAAACCATTTCAATTTATATACCTCATACTTTAGTATGAACATATAAAACCCCTTAGCATCAACATTTTAAAGTCCCAACCCTACTATCTATGTGAAGGCCGAATGCCCTATAGAAGTAGGATAGGTTTTTCTTTGTTGGCTTAATGAAGTTTTTAATCCCTGAAAATATAGGACTTTTTTATTTTAGTCCCTATCTTTTGTTTGCTTTGCTTTTGGTGTCTATAACTTTTAAAATTTTGTTTTTGGTCCCTGCCGTCAACTGCAAACGTTAACTGCTGACGTGGCAGACGGAAATCCACGTCATCACTGACACGTGGCAAAATAATTAATTTTTTATTCCATCTATATGAAATGACAAGGACCAAAAACAAAAATTTAAAAGTTACAGACACCAAAAACAAAATAAACAAAAGATAGGGACTAAAACCAAAATTTCTATATTTTCAGGAATCAAAAACTTCAATAAGTCTTTAATAAATATGATTTCTTGTAATTTATGAATTAATTTGGTTTTCTGACAGATGAAGAAGAATTGTAATTTTTTTGAGTGGACTGATTTTGAAGCAAATAATCCTCAAAGTCTTAAATAATGTGCTTGCGAACTGTAGTTGAGTTTTGCTTATTTAGTATTTTCAATTACAAAGCATAACAGAAACCACCGCAACAAATAGATTTAATAGGCATGACACCGCCAATTGAAAATACAAAATAAGCAAAACCCAACTAAAGTTCTCAAGCACATTATCAAAATTTGAGACTTTTTTTCTTTCACTGGCTAGCTTCAACTGCAACTTCTGTCTCTTCTCGGTAGCTCTTCAACATGTGCTCCAGATAACAAAGTGACGTCCTCCTCATCTACACTTGGAGGAATATTTGCTTCAAAATCAGTCCACTCAAAAAAATTACAATTCTTTTTCATCAGTCAGAAAACCAAATTAATCCATAAATTACAAGAAATCATATTTATTAAAGGGTTATTGAAATTTTTGATCCCCGAAAATATAGGGATTTTGGTTTTCGTCCCTATCTTTTGTTTGTTTTGTTTTTAGTGTCTGTAACTTTTAAATTTTTGTTTTTGGTCCCTGTCATGTCAGACAAATGGAATAAAAAAATAATTATTCTGCCACGTGTCAGTGCTGACGTGGACTTCTGTCTGCCGCGTCAGCAGTTAACGTTTGGAGTTGACGGCAGGGATCAAAAACAAAATTTTAAAAGTTACAGACACCAAAAACAAATCAAACAAAAGACAGGGACTAAAACCAACAAGCCCTATATTTTCAAGGACCAAAAACTTCATTAAGCCTTCTTTGTTTTATATGCATTGTTAGAACCATATTAAGTTCATTATGTCTTTAGTTAAACATAGAAGCTTTGGCTTCCCTCCTCAACCCCATAAGGCTGAACCTTACTCATACATATTCAACCAAAATGAAGCCATTCAACAATGATCAAGTGACTAGACGCATAAACATATCATCAAGGCAACTTAGAACATAAACAAGTTCAACATTCTAAAATCCTATCCTCAGGTCTTTGGACCCAAGAATAGTTTTTCACCATGCCAAAAAAATTTTCTTCTAGCATATACAACCACATTCATCATATCAACACAACCACATAATATAATATGACAACAAAGTAAAGAACTTTATAAGGAAACCCTAAATCTAGGGTTTTCCTTCAACAACACTAGGAGGCCTTTATCACCACCATTTAAGGTGTGATATGGTTCACTCCCCCATTACCTTTGTGAAGCTTCCTTGAAGAGAAGAAGATTAAAACTTGGACACCAACACGACTATGAAAACCGTAACCTAGAGGGGAAACAAACAAGTTCAAAAAACTTGATTTTTCAACTTCATAAACAATGATAACACAAGGATGTTCTCAAGAGTACTAAAGAAAAGAAACTAAGTTAGAAACTTGCTCTTGAGTAAGGGTTCAAAAACAAGTTCAAGAAGCTTGAACCTTCTTGAATGATTCTTGAATAACTTTGATCAAACAACTTCAAATGAAGAAATTACAAAGATGAAAGTTGTTTAGATGAATGTGATAAACAAGAATATGAAGTTAAAATGATGAAATAATATGAGTATGAACACTCACCAAGCTTGGCCGAACCTTAGAGAGAAATGAGAGAAGAGAGAAAGTCTTGAACTTTTGTGTTTTGAGTGAGAAATGAATGGAATAGTGACTTGGTGTTTTCCCCCCTTGAATGGCCGAATACTTGAGCCTTGTGGACTCCAAAACTTCATTCAATCTTGGTCATAAAGAATGGAGGGCCAAGATGCAAGTAGAGAGGTGTGTTGTTGCTTAATGGAGGGTTTAAGGACAAGATTAACCAAAAATGGCTAATATGCTTTTTCCATTAATGGTTAGTGTCATAAACTTGACTTGAAAGGATGGAAGGCCAATCTTGGCTTCTCCCAAGATGAAATGGCCGAATGGCCTTAACCAAATGTAACTAGAATAGTTACATTCCCATTTAGTTAGGAATTAGGTGAATAGGGTTTTTACAAAAAATGGATAATTGGTTTTTACTACTTTTGGTAAATTTTTGGATTTTAAGAAAGCTAATTATCTTCATTAGGAATAATCAACAAGGTAATGGAAAATGTAACTCAACATTACATTCTACTCAATTCCCCGTTTCCTGGCCTCCGGCACGTAAAATGAGAAATTACCCGATAACGATCAAAACAGAACTTTTATCGGCTCTGATACCATTTGTAACGGCCCGGACTGCTTTAAGGATTGCCGACTGTCCCCACAAACCAACACGAGTCTCTTCAGCGTGCTTTGTCCTCACTCACACGCTTCCTAGGAAAACTTCCCAGGAGGTCACCCATCCCAGAATTACTCCAAGTCAAGTACGCTTAACTTTGGAGTTTTTAAGTGATGGGCTACCGAAAAGAAGATGCATCTTGTTAGTATAGGTAATACAAATCAATTCTTATAAGTCTTCCTTCAACTGTACAGTCCCATACCTGCACAGCCTCAGGATCCCTCTCCTTCCAGTGTGAATCGGTTCATTCATATATCCCTCGGCCTAGAAGCCTGCCAGGAGCCGCTCCTTGTCCGTGCCTCATTCACCGGCGATCACTCCCCACCCTCGTCAGCCCCGGGTGTTACAGACCTAGTATGTCTTTTATGAAGATTTGGGGTTCTGAGGTTTATGTGAAACGTCAAATTTCTAATAAACTTGAACCCAAATCTGATAAGTGCTTATTTGTGGGATATCCTAAGGAAACCAAGGGATACTATTTCTACAATCCTTCTGAACGTAAAGTGTTTGTTGCTAGGACTGGTGTATTCATAGAAAATGAGTTTGTTTCCAAAGGAACCAATGGGAGGAAAATAGAACTTGAAGAAGTTCAAGAATCACAAAATAGTAATGAACCTATGATGGAATAGGAGCAACTTCCGCAAGATGTTGTGGAGCAACTATCTGCTCCTGTAGCACAAGACTCGTATAGGTCTAACAGGATACGTCACCAACCTGAAAGATATGGATTTCTCATGACTCAACAAGGTGATGTTTTACTCATGGATCAAGATGAGCCTGTGACTTACCAGGAAGCCACTACTGACTCAGAATCTGAGAAATGACTAGAGGCCATGAGATCTGAAATGGATTCCATGTATACTAATCAAGTTTGGAACTTGGTTGTACCACCAGAAGGGGTAAAACCCATAGGGTGCAAGTGGGTTTTCAAAAAGAAAACTGACATGGATGGTAATGTACATACCTACAAAGCACGATTGGTGGCTAAAGGTTTCAAACAAATTCATGGCATAGACTATGATGAAACTTTTCCACCGGTTGCAATGCTTAAATCCGTTCGGATCTTGCTTGCTATTGCAGCACACCAGGATTATGACATCTGGCAAATGGATCTCAAAACTGCTTTCCTTAATGGAAATCTACTCGAGGATGTGTACATGACACAACCTGAGGGTTTTGACACTCTAGAGAATGCTGGAAAGGTGTGCAAATTACAACGATCCATTTATGGATTGAAGCAAGCTTCCAAAAGTTGGAATCTTCGTTTTGATGATGTTGTAAGACAGTTTGGATTCATCAAAAATGAAGATGAACCTTGTGTCTACAAGAAGGTTAGTGGGAGCATTGTTGTCTTTCTAGTACTGTATGTGGATGACATACTACTCATTGGAAATGAAATCCCTACCCTACAAAATGTAAGGACGTGGTTAAGGAATTGCTTCTCTTTGAAAGACTTAGGCGAGGCTACCTATGTATTAGGTATCAAAATCTATAGAGATAGATCATTGAGGATGCTCGGCCTAAGTCAGAGTACATAAATAGACAAGGTGTTAAAACGGTTTAACATGCATGAATCCAAGAAAGGACTCTTGCCTATGTCACATGGTATATGCCTTTCAAAGGTACAATCCCCTTCCAATCATGAAGATAGGGATCGCATGAGTAAGATTCCATATGCATCTGCAATCGGATCTATCATGTATGCCATGTTATGTACTCGACTAGAGGTCTCGTATGCTTTAAGTATAACGAGCAGGTAGATCCCGGTGAAAGTCATTGGACAGCTGTCAAGAATATCCTCAAGTACTTGAGAAGAACTAAGGATACATTCTTGATTTATGGAGGAGAGGAAAATCTCGTTGTAAAGGGTTACACCGATGCTAGCTTCCAAACCGATAAGGATGATTCCAGATCGCAGTCTGGTTTTGTGTTTTGCCTGAATGGTGGCGCTATGAGCTGGAAGAGTTCAAAGCAGGAGACAGTTGCTGATTCTACCACAGAGGCTGAGTATATTGCTGCCTCCAATACAGCAAAGGAGGCCGTTTGATTCAGGAAGTTCATTATTGAACTTGGTATTGTTCCTAGCATTGTGGATCCCATTGATCTCTATTGTGATAACAATGGAGCCATTGCACAGCCAAGGAACCTAGATCTCACCAGCGATCCAAACATATAGTTAGGCTCTTCCATCTCATTCGAGAGATTATCGATAAAGGAGATGTGAAGATATGCAGAGTACCAACACTTGACAATGTTGCTGACCCGCTTACAAAACCTCTTGCTCAGCTGAAGCATGATGGTCACACTAGGTCGATGGGTATTAGATTTATGCCTGATTGGCTCTAGTGCTAGTGGGAATTTTGTTGGTGTAAGCCCCAGAGGCCGTTAGTTCTCTTTGAGATTTACATTTGTATCATGATTTGATTTACATATATTTATATATGAGGCATTTCAGTTTATACTGTTAATTGTTTAAACGAAGTAAAGTCCTTAGAATAGTTATTTCAGTTCAATAGAAGATCAGGTGTATGACTTCATCGTGAGACCCTACTGAACATTAAAATACTATTCTTAAAGTATCCGTAGTCAAGTATTATTATTAATTAGGACGACAATAATACATCGAGACTATTATGTGGGTAGATTGATGACCACATCTCACGGATCATGGATATAAGATATCAAGTCTTCACATAGGTATAAATATTAGAGTAATATATATACTGGATTGACCCACTATAAGAACGCTGCATAATAGTTATGTAAGTGTCATGAGCGCTTCTCATGGTAACCAAAGTGAAGTAATCCTTCGACTTGAAGTCACTACGATTCCTACATGAGGAGTTGTAGGCTTTAATGCTACCAAACGTCATCCGTGACAGGATGATCATAAAGATAGTTGTTATGCCTATAATGAATCATGTTGAGGGATGTGAGTAATGTAGACAGGATTCGTCCCTCCTACATGACATGCGGAATGTCATGGGCCATGCAATAAAGTGAGACGTGAAAGTGCATGGCCATGCTACATTGGGCCAGTATGAGATATTGGGCCCATTTTTGATTACACGTCTACTCGGTAATTGAGAAATAAATAATTGAACTTAACAAGGATGACACATTTATGCCTTGTGTTCAATTAAGACATATGGAAGAAGGGACATTTACTAAACGATTATTTTGGTTACCGTAAGGTATATATCGTATCACCGATATTCTCACTAATTGGGTAACAATGATGTATTGCTAGATGCCACTCATTGTTTATAATATTAAATGTGATTTAATATTATTGCCAATTTATTGAGAACCTATATGGTCATACGCATAGAGCAAATAGTCGGAAAATGAATTAATTTATTAAATATGGTTTAATAATATTAATTATAGATTGGGCCTGTAGAGTACAAGCCCATTGGGGTTAGGGTAAGTGGGTGACAGCTTATAAGGTTGTGCACGTCACTTAAGCGGGTAATAATTACTACGCATAACCTATCGGCCGTCGCACCACCTCCTTGGTAGGCGCGCCCCCTCATCCCCTGCCGTTAGCTAACACGACATTTTCTTCGACGGTGATTTGTTCGCCTGGACTACGTAGCGGCGCTGCTTCATTGCGGTACTGGTGATAGCATTCATCCTCCTCTTCAGAGCAGTGTTCGTAGTGCTCGTGATCAAGTGAGAAGAAATGTTCTTCCCTTGCAGAAATCGCGATAAAGCTTCGCTACAAGAGGTAAACACTACAATCATGAGTCATGACCATTCGCATGGATCTTTTGGTGGGAATTTTTCCTCTGTGTTATATGTTTTAAATACGCAAATTCCCAACAAGATGATCTCGATCAGGCCCAACACCGGCATCCTCGGTGCCGATGTGATGAAAGGGTGTGCCCTTGGATCCATCAGCTGGCTCCTCGTCTTCACGTGAACCGAGAACCAAACATACATGCAAAAAGCAGTAGGGAGATAAGAAATACAACGCAAAGCAAATCAGAACGACAAAAGTAGAGCAGTAAAAAACCATGTAGCGGGTAGGAGCTATAACATACATGTTAGTTACTGCACACAAACATACGTCTCCCAAGACAACACATGCAACAAGCATCCATCTCCATGAGTCTCACACTCAGATCAATCCTCTAGATGAGGATACTAATCCCATGCAACATGTCGGTCGAAAGCTCACAAAACTGGTTCCACACCGAAACAGATTCTGTGTCGGAATGGAGTCAGTTTGTCCAAGAAACCGAACCGCTCGCCATGACCAATAAGAGTGCATCCCCCTTCCACACCAGAACCGGGGTATCTCGGTCGCCTTGGAACGTTAGCTTGGAACATGGAAAGCTCAGGGATTAGTCGGGCAAACCGGACTGGATCGGGCGTCACGACCGGATAGGAGCTACCTCATCCGTCACTATAAACTATTCTCGAGACCGGCAACATCCCCAAGGTCACTCACTTGACCGCCCCATCTACTTTCCGTACCCGCACTTAGGTAAAACTAACCTCGTATGACGCTGGCAGCCCATACTACCTGTCATACGGCCTCGCCACTTGGCAGCTGATGATATGCAACAAACATCCTCAACGGGTTTGATACCAGATCTCACGCCTAAACCATCAATTAGAAATAGCATGATGCCACCGCATCCACGCATCCACAGCCTCGACGCCACGCATCCACGAGCCACAACTCAAACATCACGGCCGCAGCCTCAAGAAACCAGCATAACAGCAACAGCACCATCCACGGTATCAACCCGATAACAACACGGCACACAGCCAAACTTAACTTTACGGCATTTCTCCACAATACGACATTACCATAAACAGCATAACAACAGCAACAGTAATATCAACAGTAACACATAGCAGCATATCACATCTACCGAGTAGCATGTAGGCACTTAGACAGATAGCAACAATAGCAGTCATACGAAGCAGATCATCCTCAATCAACAGTTCGCTAACCTAGGGTTTCTAAACTTAACGGCGATAGCCAAAGTAAGCTAAACCTAGGGTTTATGTACTTTATCGGGGCGCAACCACTGGTAAGGTTAGGGATTCCCTACACATAGCAGAAAACACAACTACACTACTCTTGCCTTCCCGTCAGCAGCAGTACTCTTTTTCCCCACCTGAACAGTGGCACGAAAATCAACATGATCACCGGTTCACCAAGCTCGCAACCTCCAACACGAAGAACAGCCCCAAGCTTCCCCAACAGCCGCGGCCTGAAGCTCCAACCCGCGAGAAATCATGAGCTCGAACTTAGCCCTAATTACGAGCACAACAAATATGCAATAGTGTTAACCCTAGGGCAAGCTCAAAGATCAAAGCAGAATGGTAGAACTCCAAGAACCACGAAGAACACGTGTTAGGGATTCGAGCTTACCTTTGGTGAATCGAGAAACGAATCCGTCAAAGTCGTAGATGACTTCGCCACGATCACAACCGTATGGTCGGAATCGCGTTCAGTACTTCGATCGCCACTAACTTGAGCTTCCTCTCACTAGAATCTTAGAACCTCTCTCTCCACTCTCTGCAATTCGTGCTCCAAAACTATGGAAAATGAGCTAAGTGTGAGTGGAAGGAAAAACCTTCACTTAAGTGATCCTGCTGAAAACGCTTTAGCGAGCAGGATTGCCACGCTTGAGCGTGGAGCCTCGTCCACTCCGCCTTCACCCTGGCCTAACACGTGTAGCACACGCGTCACAAAGCACACCAGCTGGCAAATGCACTCAGCACGCTTGAGCGTGCACAAGGCCAACGCCTGAGCGCTGCCACACTAGAGCATGCTCCCTTCCCACGCTTAAGCGTGCTGCTCAGCTGGGAAGAGCCTTCCAAACTTCTAACTTCCACAGTCTCTTGTTTCACACCTTAGGCACCTCCAACCTTGTTCAAGCCTATACCTAAGCTTCCAACTAGGTCTTAAACTAACACATAACAATTCATACAAGCACCCAAAGCCCTAATCGAGATTAACCAACTCGTTTAGAGTTACAGAAAATCGGGATGTTACAGAATGTAGCACCAACATCAATAATATATGGAGACACAATTATGGCTCATTCCTTTGTTTCAACATCACTAACCCAAAAGCCAAAACGCATGAAGAGCTTCGGTGATAAATGATCCATAATTCATATGTTCCTTGTACCGTACCATTCACTAATTGGACCATTTGGTTGAGGCATCACATGGATACGAATATGAGGATATCCTTTCAATCACGTTCTTGACGAAATAGTTGATAGTTCAATTATGGAAAAAATTTCGAGATATTTTTTTGTCGGTATAATTTTTCATAGATATTAAGGGTAAGAAAAGGATTCCATTACTGTTGTTCTTGCAAATCTCTGACAATTGCAAGATCGAATAGATAAATAACAATATCGCTATCTATCACTCTCACTCTTAGTTCAAATGCACTTCTCTCATATATCGAAATTCTCTGAACTAGCAGAGCAAGGGTACAAAATAGCTTGTTCTCTTCTTTACATTCTTGTACTATACAGAACAAAAAGCATATAACCGTTCATCCCTCCTGCGTGGCCGTTTTCGGCTCCCCCCACGTTCGGATATACATCCCACGACCTAGTAACCACTTCTCCCGCTCTCTCATTACTCTCTCCCTTAATTTGACTTAGTCTTCCCTTTTTTAACGTTATTCTTACTTGGACCATGACTTTCTCAGCATTGGGCCAACGACGTTCTCCACATAACTGAAGCCCATATCTTGTACTTCTACTCGGCCCTTCTTTTGGCCCACTATTCTAGGATGGTACACAAGCCCCTAAGGTCTAAGTCTCAAAGAGATGCGAGAGCTTGTAGGAATGGCTTTCACATGTTCCTTCAGCCTGTACTAGGTTTTGTCTTCTACTTCCTGGTCAGTACACCAGTCCCCCGAGTTCTAAGGTTGAATGAGACGAGAGAACTTTTATATTCGCTCCTAATTTACTTCTGATTTCGTCTGTTGCCCTCTTGATACGGTTCGAGAATCTCCTAATGTGCCTCGTTAAAACCTTCTTGAGCAAAAACCTCTTCTGGAAAAAAATTTGAGATAGGAAAAAGATTACACACCGATAATCCTCAAATCCGCATCCTCTTCGTAGTCGGGAAAAACTTCTTTGCTATCTCCGACTATGTGCGAATGATTCTCATTCTTGGCGTTATAGAGTATACATCGATAGTCCTCGAATCTGTGTCCAGGCCTTATTCGGGAAATAGCTACTTTGCTATCTCCGACTGTATATAGTTGTCTGATTCTCTGCTTTCACTCACGCTTTAACAGCCAACGTTGTTATACTTTCTTGTCCCATAATCGTCTTTATTTACAGGTTGGCATGTCCAGTTGTACGCTCTTCAACACGCGCCTTGCATTCTGGTGCTTCTCTCTCCTCGTTTGCTTCGAGCGCCACAACTTTAGGTACCTTGTCCATCTGAAAAGTTGAGTCTCCTGACCTTCCAACATCCCTCAATAAACACGATGTGTCATCATGACTCTGCTATACGCATATTCATTTGCCACACCTATTCATTTTAAACGCCATCAGTCATGATGACTGACATTTATGAGGCCCTAATTTCTCTTTCCTCAACCAATTTCCACTCGAAAACACACCTACTCACCTTATTACTTGGTGTCCCTTCCCAAACATTTCCTCTTCCTTCTGCCTTTATAAAGAAGTCTTCCTTTCCTTCCGTGGCATTTTCCTTCTTCCTCAACTGGTGCTTCCTCCCTTGAAATCCTCCATTTCTTCTTTCTCTAAACACAGGTATGCCTATTTCTGCAACCATCTCTCTTTCTATTTTATTGCATTATGAGTTCTCCCATAGGATCCCCCTCTTTGCCTTCGGACATGGACCCCTCCTCTAGCATTCCCACCATACACATCCTGGAAGACTCTTCTGCTTCCAGCAACTCCACTTCTCTATCTTCACTACCCCCAAAACTCATCTATTCAAACCAACAACGATCAACCAGGAGAAGAGGTTTCGGGATCTTCTGGGCACCATAGAGGTGAAACCCAAATTCTCCCTCCCCCACCTGTTCCTCCAGTTCCTGGGTTCGAATGGGTAGATTTGGATGTGGTTGCCCACTATTCACAGTATCAAACTGACCAATCCATTAAAAAGTTGAAAAAGGAGATTCAACTGTGCAGTCCCGACGATAGGAAGAAGTTTCTCTACTCTTGCTGCACTGATTATGAGAAGGTGTTCATGCGCCCCCAAGAGCCAAACCCTGATTTTGTGTTTTTGTACAAAGCCGTCGATAAAGATATAAAAATTAAGCTGCCCTTTACTTCTTTTCAATGTGATGTTACGTTGCCCCTTCACAGCTCCATCCCAATAGTTAGGCCTTTGTTTATGCCTTTGAAATTTTGTGTGATGAATTTGGTATTCCAGCCTCCACTTCAAATTGCTTTCATTTCTTCACAATCAGATTCCGACGAAAAGTTCGTTGGGTGTCTCTTAATGCCTGAAACAACAACTGTTTGCTCTCTCTCTTCAATTCCTCATACAAGGGATTTAAAATTGAATTCTTCAAAGTGCGCTCTCTGTCGATGGCGAGTACTCATTTTGGTTAGACGAGGTAGGTGACCATAAGCTCCCATTATACTAGACGAGAAGTCCTTGCCGCATTGCTGATACATATTCGGAGCGTACTTCCGATGAGAGAGAGGAAGTAGAGTTCCTTGCCAAACTCGCCCCCTTACATTGCGTCGATATTCTCATACTGTAGATCGAGAAGACCAGTGGCTAAGTGAGCCACTTATATTTACTTTATGTTAGATACTTTACCAATGCATTACTAATTTATTATTGTTATTGTCCGCAGAGACCATGGGTGATAAGATTTCATTTGCTGAGATGCGAATGATCAAACTTGAGCAAGCTAAGAAATTCGCACAATCTTCGGCTACTCCCCCGACACAGACTTCTAGTGACCCTCCTAGCGTTACCGAGAAAGGAACTGCTTCAAAACGTCTTATGCCCAAAAAGAGGAAAACCACCGAAATGGGCGAGGATGTTCAAGTCGCCAACCCTTCCGACAAGAGTGCGTCTGCTCCCTCTTCTGAGAATCCCACATCTGCTCCTATCAGAAGTCAGAGAAAGAAGGTGCTGAAAAGAAGCTGGTTCGGTTGCACCCAAAACAAGAAACCCGAGTCACTATGGTGGCATGAGTTCAACCCCCACCCTTTCATTGACGATCATTTGGTGAAGAAAACCGACGAAGACTTGGTTGATCATTAATTATGGCATTGCCTCTACTTATGAAGGAGCCAAGATGTATGCTCTTTAGTCAGCTTCATTTATTAGGTAAGCTGAGAAAGAACACATCCGGGTGGAGATGCTTCTGAAGGAGAAAGATATTAAAGTTGAGTCCCTGAAGGCTCAATTGAAAGAATCCAATGAAAAGAAGAATGCGATTAAGGGTGCTATCAAAAACTAGATTACGAGAAGAAGAAACTTGAAACCAGCCTGAAGAAAGCTTAGGATGAAGCAAAGAGAAAGCTGTCACCACCACCACCGCGCTTGAAACGGCTCACAACTCCATCAAGGAAGTGCAACACTCCGTAGCTTCTCAGAAAACTGATGTGGATGTTGAAGTCAATGCTCTGAAACTTGCCCCTGCTGACAAATTAAGGCTGGGTTTGAACATGCTATCAACCAAGTCCGCGTTGTTCTGCTCGACTCTGATTTGTCAGCATGCGATGTGTGGAAGGATATTGTGGACGAGAAGTTGGTTGGGTCCGAGAGTGAAGATCTGGGGGCGAAAATAGAAGAAAATACATCGCTACTGCTGCTGATGTAGGAGTTAACTCGGGGAATGTTCCGAATTAACTGTCTTTTTTTTATTTATATGTTTTGTTCTTCATCTATGTATGACTCCCAAGTTTGATTAATGAATAACAAAATCATTTACTTTCTTACTGCTCTTCTTTATTTCTGCTTGTACACATTATATTGACGTAACGCTAATCATTACTCGTACGGCTCTATCACCTCTGCTTCTTCTTCTCGAATGACTTCCCACTTTACTACTTTTTACTCAGCCTTATCACCTCCTTTTCAACCTTAGGACTTCTCAACCATATCACCTCCTTTTCAACCTTATGACTTCTCTTTCCATAATCTGCTTTACTCGACCTTATTGCCTCCTTCACCCTTATAACTTCATCACCAACCTTATCACCGCCTTCTCAACCTTACAACTTCTCTTTTTATATTCTTCTGTACTTGGCCTCTTCCTGCATAACTTTCTACTTCACTACTTTTTAGTCCGCCTTATTACCTCCATCACCCTTGTAACTTCCCCACCAAGCTTATCACCTCCTTTTCAACCTTACGACTATTCTTCGTTACTCAGCTTCTTCTTCCTTTTTTTCTACTCGGCTTTCATCATCCTTATAGCTTCATCACCAACCTTATCACCTCCTTTTTTAAAAAAATACATGCAAAACGCTAAATAAATAAACACGAAACAACAATGAAAAGATACTCGGAATGCATAAACGGAAATATTTCATTTATTGAAAGAGAAGGAAAGTCGGTGTGCCTCATTAAAACCACTTTGGCCAAAAACCTTTTCAAGGAAAAAGACCAAAGTAGGAAAAAGAGCACACACCTTTTACATTGACTTAACTAAAGAACAACTTTAGAAGGGAAGCGTTCCACGTTCGAGGTATTGGCTTCCCAGATAATTCTTCCAGCCTGTACGTTCCATTTTCCAAGCTCTCCACGATTCTGAACGGGCCTTCCTAATTGGCCGCTAGCTTGACCTCTGCTGCTTCTCTCCGGGCTTCACCACAAAAATGCATCACCAGATCTCCTGCCATAAAATTCCTCAGTTTCAACACCGAGTTGTGTCTTCTAGCAATCTTTCTTTTGCATGCTTCCTTTCGGATTCTCACCTCCTCTCTGATCCCTTCAATCAAGTCTAATTCCTTTTCTCTGAGTTCTTCATTCTGCTTCTGATCATAATGTTGCCTTCTGATAGATGGCTCCCCGACTTCGACTGGGATCATTGCATCGACTCCGTAGGTTAGTCAAAATGGAGTCTCCTGAGTGGTCGACTAAGGCGTGTAATGGTAAGCCCAAAGGATACTTGGTAGCTCTTCGACCCACATGCCCTTCGCGTTTCCCAACCTTCTCTTCAGTTCATTTAATATTACCTTGTTTGCCGCTTCAACCTGTCCATTCAACTAGGGGTGTTCTACTGATGAAAATCTTCTTTGCATGCTGAGGCCAGAACAAAACTCCAGCAGCTCTTTGTCGGTAAATTGCTTTCCATTGTCTGAGACTATCACTGCAGGCAAACCAAATCTGCACACAATATTTTTCAAGATGAACTTTTGCACTTGCTTGGCAGTGATCCTCGCCAATGGCTCCACTTCGTGAAGAAATCAATCGCAACTAACAAGAACTTCACCTGACCCTTTGCCATGGGAAAAGGTCTGACGATATCTATCCCCCGCATATCAAAGGGCCACGGTGATAGTATATAGTGCAGTTCTTCCAACTTAGTGTGTTTGACCACCGCAAAACGTTGGCATTCAAGACACCTTTGCACCCACTCGAAACAATCTACCTGCATTTTCAGCCAAAAATAGTCGGCCCAAAGCACCTTCTTTGCCATTGTTCGCCCCCCATTATGCATTCCGCGAATGCCCCTATGTATCTCCGCCATTACATACTCGCCTTGGTCTTTTGTCAAACACTTTAGCAACGGTCCTAAGATTGATCTCTTATATAGCTCGCCCTTGACTATGGTATACACACTTGCCGGTATCCTGACTTTCCTCGCCTTCTTAGGGCTTTCCAGTAACACATCGTTAGCCCAGAAGTTCCAAACTTGAGTCATCTATTCTCGGTCTACCTCCTCTGCTACTAGTACTTCTTAGGATTCTTCTATACTAGGTTGTAATAGAGTTTCTTGTATCACTGTTTTGTGCTGCCCAGTTTTCTTTGTACTTGCTAGCTTCGATAACAAGTCGGCTCTTATGTTCTTCTCTCGGGGGATATGTTCAATCTCAAACCTCTGGAAATCGGAAACTAGGGCATTAACCTTATTCAAGTATCTGGTTAAATGTGGCTCCTTGGTTTGAAAAGTGCCGAGGATCTGCTCTGTAACCAATTAAGAATCACTTCTGCATCTGATAACTTTCACTCCCACTTCCTTCGCTAACGACAGTCCTGCTATTAGTGCTTTGTACTCAGCCACATTGTTGGAAGCTTTGAAATCGAACTTTAATGATTGCTCTACCGTGACATCACCTGGGCCCGACAAAATTATACCTGCTCCACTTCCCCTTACATTAGACACTCCATCCACGTACAAAATCCACCACTCTTCCTTGGCTTCCGGTAAGGGTAACAACTCTACCACAAAATCAGAAAGGCATTATAACTTCATTGAGCCCAGTGGTTCGTATTTGATACCGTACTCGGAAAGCTCTATCGACCAAGCGATCATTCTGCCTGCTAGCTCTGGCTTCCTCAATACCTATTTAATCGGATAGTCCGTTTTCACCACGATTTGATGGCTTCGGAAGTAAGGCCTCAGCCTACGTGCAGCTGTTACCAACGCAAAGGCTAGCTTCTCAATCACTTGGTATCTGGTTTCTGCATCGTGCTGTACTTGGCTAATGAAATAGATAGGCATCTATTGCCTACCTTCCTCTTGAATGATGACAGCACTCATCGTTGATTCTGACACCGATAGGTACAACAGCAACTCCTTTTCTAGTTGTGGCTTACTCAAGATAGGGGGAGAAGCTAAAAACTCCTTAAAACTTTTGAAAGCTTCCTCACACTCGGCATTCCATTCAAATTGTTGTGGCTTTCTGAGCAATTTGAACAATGGTCGAGCCTTTTCTGCCAATTTTGGAAGAAACCGAGCTAACGAACCCAATCCCCGCCCCCGCCGCCAACCTTTGCACCTCCTTGAGATTCTCTAGGCTCCTCATTTCAATAATGGCTTTGCACTTTTCAGGGTTGACTTCGATTCCCCTGTGTGTGAGAATGAAACCAAGAAACTTGCCACTTCTAATGCCAAAGTTGCACTTTGCCGGATTGAACCTCATAGTGTACTTCCGGAGCTGATCGAAGACCTCCTGAAGATCACCTGCATGCCGAGAAGGGTCTTATGATTTGACGACTATGTCATCAACATACACCTCCATATTTCGGTCAATCTGCTTCTCAAACACTGTATCCATGAGCCTTTGATAAGTGGCTCCGGCATTCTTCAATCCTAATGGCATCACTCGGTAACAGTAGTTTCCACGGTTGGACATAAACGTTGTTTTGTCTTCAATAGGCTTTTACATGTGGATTTGATTGTATCACATGTATGCATCAATTAGACTAAGAATCTCGTACCTTGATGCTCCATCTACAAGCGGGTCAATACTCGGTACGGGGTATGAATCCTTCGAGCAAGCTTTATTAAAATTCGTGTAGTCTGTGCACATCCGCCACTTTCCGTCGGATTTCTTAACCAACACAAATTTTGACAGTTAGGTGGTATACTTGATCTTCCGAACAAATTCCACTTCTACTAACCTTTTGGTTTCCTCCTCCACTACCTTCCTCCTTTCCTCTCCTAGCTTCCTCTTTTTCTGCGATACTGGCTTGGCATCCGGGAATAACGAGAGTCTGTGACATATGAAATTTGGATCTATTCTCGGCATGTCTGCATTACTCCGTGCAAAAATATCTGATTACTTCATTACTGTTTCCTTGATTTTTCCTTCTAACTCCGAGTAAAGTTGAGACCCTACATGGGTAACCTGCTCCGCCGACTTCCCTAACCGAAAATTTTTAAGGTCGCCTACCAGTTGGGGCCTCAAATCCCGTATTTCATCTCTCGAATCTAGCTCCACAGAATTGACCTCCACCATCTGTTCCTTCCCCACTATCTCTTCAACCTCTGCTTCTTCAGTTTGTCCTTGATTCTAAGACTGTCAACATAACACTGCCTTGCTATCTTTTGGTCAGCACAAACAGCTGCAATCTCTCCTAATGGTGTCAGGAACTTCATCGTCTGGTGAGGAGTGGAGACGATGGCCCCCAATGCGTTGAGGGTTGGTCTCCCCATAATTACATCATATGCAGTTTTGGAGGAGTGGGTATCGATAATCATATATTTTACCCTAACAGTTTTTGAGGTGGTTCCATTGCCGAATTTGGTAAGCAGAGCCACATAACCCCTGGTATCTGCGCGTTCTCCTGAGAAGCCTACCAGTAGGGTATTTAGCTCTCGGATCGAATTCTATGGAATCCCCAACTTTCTGAACATCGAGTAGTACATTATATTCGCTGAACTCCCCTGATCTATGAGAGTCTTCATAACCATAAAGTTGGTCATCTCCACTGTAATCACCATGGGATCATCCTGATTGGGGTCAACTCCCATGAAGTCATCATCTGTGAATGTAATAGACTTGGAAACTTGTTGCGGCTTGTAAGTGACTGAACTCACTATTCGAACCGCCCTCAGATGTCTTCTCCTTGCCGAGCTGGTCAAAACTCCACCGGCAAAACCACCAGATATTTTGTTTATCACTCCTCGGTCTTGTTGTTCACCTACATTTTGCTAAGCTTCTGCATTTCTGGTCTCTCTTTATTCTTGCTGATTGTCATTTCTTCTTTAAACACTCCCTCATCCTCCCTGTTGACAAGTGACTCCAAACACAAGTGGGGGTGAATTGTGTGTAATATGTATTTTAAAACTTTTTGCACAACAAAGCACTTTAAAATAAATTGCTTGAATTCAAAGTGCGTTGAATAAGTTGAAATAAAATAAAAGTTGTAGAAAGTAAATGACGTAAAATAAATTACAATAATAAAGAGTAAGGAAAAGAATGAGACGCGCAGTTTTATCCTGGTTCGGCTACCAAATACCCTAGTAGCCTACGTCCAGTCCCCAACGTCAACCACCAAGGGTTTTCACTCAATAACTAGCTTTTAAATCAGGTTAAGCTAGAAACCTTCACAGAGAAGAGAACTCCTCACAGACCAGGGATATCACCTCCCCCAGTGAAAGAGTCTCCAGAGAAAAACCTTCTCTTTCAAAACTATGGGATTCACACCCAAATAAGAATAACAGTATAAACGAAAATGTAGCACTCAAAAGTGCAGATACGAAAATACAACTTGAAGCACAATTACAATCTCTCTTATATGGAGTAAAAGCTCTCAAAATATAAATATCAAGGTGTAAAACTAGTGAGAGTGATCAGTAAGAAATTTGACAGAGTATTAGCGTAACTAGGACTAGAAAAGCAAGTGTTGTATTGAAACACTCCCCAAGGCTTCCTATTTATAGAAAAAGACTAAGCCTGTAGGAATTAGGTCAAGCCCATTTTCAATATAAGTGTTTTTCGCGCTATAATCGATTATATTAATGCCATAATCGATTATTTTCTTTTTAGTCAAAACGAGTTACGAGACAGTCGCATCATAATCGATTATGAGGTTCTCTGTTTTAAAGCTCACTTACACACGTAAGAATATAATCGATTATTCAATCGATTATGTTAATCGATTATACCTTCACTATTCTGAAAAACAGCTTTTCAGATATATATGATAATCGATTATGAGAAATCCCTAATCGATTATTATCATTTAAAAACCATCTGATTTTAAACTTAATGGCTATTAATTGATTTTTCCAATTAAAGAGCTTAAGGCCATTTAAGTTTTCTTTTTACTTCTCATAGTATGTGTGTGTGTGATTGATTTTAGATTTGAGAGCTTTATCTACCATGTACAACATGATCTAAAACACACAATACAAATACTAAAATTCCCTTCACCCCTTCTGAAAGACTTGATCATGTGAGATAAACTTTTTCGCTTTTTGCAATCTAGTCCTTCTGGGATGTTTCTTTCGTCATCCATCAAAACTTAAATAATTCTGTCAAGGCATATATTCACATTCTCCCCCTTTTTGATGATGACAAATGTCTCAATGATGGATTTTGTCAAGAAATGGGTTAGAGCATTTAGCATTTAATAGTCAGAGTTATGCGCAGATAATATATGCTCTGCTCCCCCTCACTT